>JAOQMS010000180.1:2498601-2519351 GCA_027563885.1 Erythroxylum longipes | reverse complement strand
GAAGAGAAAGCACTACGGCTAACCTGAATAATCCCCTGGTCTAACATATCCCGAATCTGCTTCTCAATTTCAGTCTTCTGGAAGTGGGGATACCGATATGGTCGTACATTAACAGGCGTGGCACCCGGAAGCAAGGTAATACCATGATCAAAGAACCGGCTGGGAGGTAAGCCTATCGGAGCAGAAAATACATGCGCAAATTTGCGTAGAATGGCAAGCAGTCCAGTCGGTAGGTCGGTAGGGAAATCGGGAGAGGCCGGAGAAATTGTCACCAACTCCGAAGTCAATAAGAGAAGCTCATAGCAACCCAATAAACCCAACGAGGAATGCAGACCTTGTAGTTGATTAAACGAAATCGTTCGGGGGGGAAGAGAATCGCCCCTTAAAACGATACGTTGACCATCCCAATTAAACTCCATAACCAAACTAGCGTAGTTATGAGATACAGTACCCAATAATTGCAGCCACTGAATGCCAAGAACCACATCAGTGCCATGAATCGGTAACACAAATAGATCAATCGCAAAGGAGTAGCCTTGCAAAACCAAAGGAACCGCCGGACAATGGTGTGTGCAAAGGAGGGATTCGCCATTTCCCACATAAACCCGAAAGGGTGTAATAGGTGCCAAAGACAATTGCAGTTTCTCGGCCATAGTAGGGTGAATAAAGTTGTGAGAACTGCCACTATCGATAAGAACCTGAACCACAGTATCTTTCACAGTACCGACAAGGCGCAAGGAACGAGGATTTGATGATGTAGCCAAACTATGCAATGAGGATATATCACCAGTGACTAATTCATCATGTAATGCATCAGTAGTATCTATCCCATTATCAGATTCGTCAACCAGTAAACACAAGAATTTGGGGTTACATTTATGAGTTTGGGACCAAGTTTCATCACAATTATAACACATCCCCTTAGAGATTCGATCAGTTTTCTCAGCTTGCGTTAATTTATGAATGGGAATGGACTTGTCAATACCGGAAGGAGCAGAACCGGGTGGCAATGGATGCGTTGCGGTGGTTGGAAGCGAACGAATAGCAGGTTGTTGCCAGGGACGTCGAGCAGTTTATGCAATTCCCGCAGCAGAGTCACGAATTGCCTCAAGCTCACGTGCAAGTGCAAACGCTTGGGGTAAGGTTGGACGGTTACGTAATTGCACTTCACGATCCAAGGGAGGATGCAAACCAGAAATAAACATACCTATTAAATCCACCTCCTGGACACCATGCACGTTGGTTAATAATTGTTCGAATTCATTCTGATATTGCATGACAGAAGAACGTTGTATGAGTTTCGACAGAGACCAAAGCATTCTGATAAAATTTAGGATCAAAACGTGTCAGCAGTGATTGCAAGAAGGCCTCCCAGGTCGTGAGTAAAGTGTTGCCTTTCATGTAGCGAAACCAATCGGAGGCAGATCCCTCCATTAAAACGCCAATGAAGCGAAGACGTTGTACTGGGGGAGTGTCGAAAAAGTCAAAGTACTCCTCTACGCGAAAGACCTAACCTCGTGGATCCTTGCCATCAAACTTGGGAGCATCAATCCGCATCTTAGGTGTCTTGAACTCTGATTCGTCAGTCTCAATACGATGAGGACCTCTACCAAGGATGCCAGCATTTGAACCAGATGACGTAGAGAGAGAGTGGGCGACGTTATCCAATTTTGCAGACAGATTACAGAACATTGTCTCCATCATCTCTATACGTTTGGTCAATTGTTGAACGTGGGGCGATGCAGTATCAATCACCGTTGATGAAGATTCTCCAACCACAATCTCTGGTGCCATAGCAACAAAACAGGAGGAAGGTAAGTCAATGAAAGCACCAATGATATGAACCTAATGGGATTAAAGAAGGGGTGAACGTCGGCGAAAGAAATAAGGGGATTGAGAGTAGGGTTAGAGTTTGAGAAAGAAACGTATCTGTTTATTCCATAATGAGTGAAAAATAGTTCTCAAATAATATTTATGCCAATAACATCCAAAGCAGTAAACTGTGATAGTAAAATAGTAAAAATACTGAAATGGAAATAAATAATAATAACGAAATCAGGCATCTTCTCTGTAGCGCACTGGCAAACGACGATCGCGAGTACTCCTACGTAGCACTGGAATAGGCACATTCGTATCAGTTTCTAAGTTGTATATAATCTCAGCTTGAGTAATGAGAAAGAGCTCGATTCAACATTCTATTTGCGTTGTTCATAGTTATCGTTCTAGCGTATTTCTCTTATGGTATCAGAGCCCAAAAACATAAATATCTTCTTCCACCTTCTCTATTTCTTGCTTTCTTTCTCAGCTATTGTCTTTGGTGCTTTTCCTCAAACACCTTCCTTCATCTATTTTCTTTATTTATCTTCCGTCTACTCCTTCACGTTATTCTATCTTTTTTTTTACTCATGGCATTATCTCCTTTTGATATCCAAGGTGATTCAACAACTACGATACCTGCAAATCTCTCTTCTACCTATTCTCCTTCTCTTTGTCTGCTTAAGAAAATCACTCTACAACTTGACGACTCCAACTTTCTTCTGTGGAAACAGCAGGTTCTTTTTCTTACTCTCAATTATAATCTTCAATCCTACATAGAGGGAACCATCTCCCTCCCACCAGCAAAGATTAAGTCAGATGATGAGCTCATTCCAAACCCAGCTTATCATACCTACCTGCAGCAAGATGCTGCCCTAGCATCGTGGTTATTGAATGCCATCAGCCCAAAGATTCTTCCCATATTAGTTGGCTGTCAGTCTTCCTCAGAAATTTGGTCTAGTCTTCATAAGCTTTATGCAACTCACTCCACTCAGAAAATCATGCATCTCCACTGTCAACTTAAGTCTCAACGCAAGCTCAACAAATCCATGAGGGACTATCTGTCTGATATCAAGATGTTGTGTGACCAATTAGCTGGTTGTGGGGAACCTGTACCTGAATCCATTCACAAATCCACTATTTTGACGGGATTGACGCCTGACTATGACCCCATTATTGATGTTATTTTTGCCACTCCCACCATGCTCGATGTTGAGGCAATCTCTACCATTCTCTTAGACATGGAGGCACGATAACTAGATACTTTGTCTGCTTCCTCCTTCACTGCCACGCTCCAAAACTCATCCCAAGTCCAACATCCTCCTATACCTACAAACACTCCCTCACGTTCCGCCACAACCCCTCTGACTCCTCCCAACTACTCTGCTCCATTCTATACCTCACCCCCAAATCCAAACCTCACTGGTCAATA
Organism: Erythroxylum longipes; assembly: GCA_027563885.1. Lineage (NCBI taxonomy): Eukaryota > Viridiplantae > Streptophyta > Magnoliopsida > Malpighiales > Erythroxylaceae > Erythroxylum > Erythroxylum longipes. The sequence continues at coordinate 2,516,104 of JAOQMS010000180.1, read as the reverse complement.
CTCTTCGTATAGACCACAAGGGAACCGAGGAAGGGGCCGAGGTCATTTTAATAGAGGTCCCAGTGTTCAATGCCAGCGATGTGGTCGTCCCAACCATGTTGTCACCAAATGTTTTTACAGGTTTGATCCTTCCTTTCAAGGTCCAACTCACTCCTCTCAATCCTTTACTCCATCACCCTCCCCTCACTACTCTGCTAACTATGTGGCTCATCAACCAGTTTATCATTCCCAGTCTATGGACCCTACTATCCCGTTCACTACACCTCATCTTTTTCATAGTCTCCCAACATTGCTTTGACCTCACCACAGCAGTTTGTTTCTCCTCTTACATCTCAATCTCTCTACTACACAAATCCATCTCAGTCAGTAGCAGGCATTCTTCCTGCCCCAAACATCTACACTATGACCCCACCCACTCCAACCAATCCCACCACTCATTCTGATTCCTCTCAGCTTGGCTCAACGCAGGGTGGCTATGTCTCTCAAATTGTTCAAAATCAGACTCAAGGCAATACGTGGGTTCCAGATTCAGGTGCAACCAATCATGTCACCGGTGAACTCAGTAATCTCACTTTATCTACTCCTTATACAGGAGCAGGTAAGATAACTATTGGAGATGGTTCTGCTCTTCCAATTGCTCATATTGGCCACTCCATATTTCCTACAAAGCCAAGACCTTTAATTCTTCAAAATATTCTTCATGTTCCTCAGATAACTAAAAATCTTTTATCAATCTCTCAGCTTACTCGAGACAATAATGTTTCTGTTGAACTAAATCCTTCTTCTTGTTGTATGAAAGACCCTCTCACTCAGTCAACTCTTCTTCAAGGTCATGAAGATCGTGGTCTGTATAGTCTTCACCTACCGTTGCCTTTCCCTCTGTCTCACCAAAAGTCATCTCCAATCGTGTCTTCAAGCTCTCCTGGTGGTCATGTTGTCCCCTTGCAGTCATATTTAGCTACAACTCCTAGTTTTTCTTGTTTTCTATCTAAAGTAAATGGTGTAACTTGGCATCGTCGTTTAGGACATGCCTCTGATCTTGTACTTCGAAAAATCATGAATGCAAATCAAATTTCTATTTCCAATCCTACTGTTTCTTTCTGTAATGCCTGTCAAATAGGCAAATCTCACGTACTCCCATTTAAACAATCAACTACTTCATACTAATTTCCTCTAGAGCTTATTGAAATTGATCTTTGGGGGCCTGCCCCTATGCCTTCCTATGGTCATCGTTATTACATGTCATGTGTGGATGCCTATTCTAGATATAACTGGATTTTTTTCCTTAATCACAAATCTGATGTCTACTCCATCTTTATTCAATTCCAAAATCTTGTCGAGAGATTTCTTGATCGAAAAATCAGGGCAATTCAAACAGATGGTGGAACAGAGTTTAAACCTTTAACCAATCATTTTTTGAGTGCAGGAATTTTACATAGATCGACATGTCCTCATACTTCTGCCCAAAATGGAATTGTTGAGAGGAAGCACAGACACATCGTTGAAATGGAGTTAACTTTCTTGGCTCAATCTTCTGTTCCTTTGCATTACTGGGAAGATGCCTTTTATTCTGCAGTGTTTACAATTAATAGATTACCCAGCAAAATTCTTGCCTTTTGTTCTCCTTATGAAACCAAACCTGATTATGGATTTCTTCGAGTGTTTGGTTGTGCATGTTTACCTTACTTAAGATCATATAGTCACCATAAATTTGATTTCAGATCCTCTGTATGTGTTTTTCTGGGTTATAGTATGTCTCATCATGGTTACAAATGTCTTGATTCCAAAGGCCGGATTTATATCTCTAGAGATGTGATATTTGATGAAGACACATTTCCTTATGCCAGCAAGACGTCAACTGATGTCTCTTTCAGCTCTAGGAATTCGGTGTCAGCTTTGATTCCTTTGATTACCACTCCTAACAGTCCGCATACATCTAAATCCACCAGTCAGCGTATTACCTCAACTATTTCTGATCATACTCCAGCATGTCCTACTCATGATACTGATCATGTTCAAACATCTACTCCAGAACCATTTGATCGTCAAGCAATCTCTGGCCAAGAGGAAAATTTTGTGTCTGCCACTTCAGAAAATGCAGTCTCTGGTATTCCTGTGCAGTCTACTTTAACCAATGTGCATCCAATGATCACAAGAGCAAAAGCTGGCATATTTAAACCAAAAGTCTACTAAAGTGATCTCTCTCAACGAGCCCCCTCCAACATTTCTCAAGCTATCCAAGACAAACACTAGAATCCTGCAGTCCATAATGAATTACAAGCCTTAGCCAAGAATAAAAACTGGAGTTTAGTTCCCTTTCCAGCCAACCGTATTCCAATTCCATGCATTTGGTTGTTCAAAATTAAGCGTCGATCAGATGGAACAATTGGTAGATATAAAGCACGGTTGGTTGCTCATGGTGATGGTCAAGTTGCAGGGGTTGATTTTGCTGAACCGTTCAACCCAGTTATAAAGTACTCTACAGTGAGAATGATGTTTAGCATAGCTGTGACAAATGATTGGTTGATTCGTCAGTTGGACATCAATAACGCATTCCTCAATGGTGACATTCATGAGGAAATTTACATGCTCCAGCCACCTGGCTTTATTCAAAAAGATCAAAATGGTAGAGCTTTAGTGTGCAAACTTCACAAAGCAATATGGCTTGAAACAAGCACCTAGAGCTTGGTTTGACACTCTTCACAAGTACTTATGTTCTGAATTGCAGTTTATGGAGTCTAACGTTGATCCTTCCTTGTGCATCTTCATTACAGATACACTTCAAATTTATATTCTCATTTACGTTGATAACATCTTAATCACGGGGAATGATACCAAGGAAGTTGATTTGGTAATTACAAAATTGGACTCTTGTTTCTCCCTAAAAGATTTGGGAACTATTAATGAATTCTTGGGCTTTGAAGTTTCCTTTGTTAGAGATGGTCTTGTTCTTTCTCAAGTCAAACACACTCAAGCTCTGTTGCAAAACATCAATGTGAGTGATTCACGTTCTTGTCCAACTCCTATGATCACTTCTCCTCGTCTATCCAAACATGATAGTTCTCCTTTACTTGACCAGAAGACATATAGGAGCGTGGTTGGTTCTCTCCAATATCTCTCCAATACAAGACCCGACATTGCCTTTAGTGTCAACAAAGTTAGTCAATTTCTTCAAAATCCTAGTGATGTTCACTGGCGGGTAGTAAAGAGGATTTTGTGGTATCTTAATGGTACATCAAATTATGGCATTCACTTCAAGCTGGCCAAAAGACTCAACTTAATTGCTTTCTCAGACTCTGATTGGAGCAGTGACAGTGACGATCTAAAATCAACTTCAGGATACTATGTATATCTTGGTGGTAATCTAATCTCCTGGAGCTCCAAAAAGCAACATGTAGTATCAAGATCTTCAACTGAAGCTGAATATAGAGGTCTTGCTAACAGTTGTGCAGAAATAGTATGGATTCAATCTTTACTGAAGGAACTTCAAATCCAAATACCAGATCCTCCGACGATATGGTGTGACAATGTGGGTGCAGTTTCTCTATCAGCAAATCCAATTTTTCATGCAAGAACTAAGCATCTTGAATTAGATCTTCATTTCATTCAAGACAAGTGAATTTTGTTCCAGCTACAGAGCAAATAGCAGATTTGTTTACCAAAGCCTTGTCAAGAGATTTCTTTACTCATCTCAGATCAAAGCTTAATCTCACTTCTAAGGATGAAGTTCCAAATACAGTTATTGACATTCCCGACTCATCGATCACAGAAGAGGAAGAGATCAGGGAAGATATTGAAGGATTAACCAATAATGTTGTTTTAATTGGTTAAACGGAAAAAAAATCAGTTAAGATGGTGTGATTTATCTCCTTGCTCCTCTGTTCTGTGTAAAGGCTGCTTCTTCTGCTCAAACGGTTGTCATTATGCCTCAAAGAAGGTAGCTGTGCTTCGTCTGTCATGTGTGCAAACTGGGCAAAGTTGGTCCTCTCTGTACTGGACCAATTAAATAGGAATATCTGTTGTAGTTATTTTTATTTTTTATTTTTGGTTTGTTTCTAAGTTGTATATAATCTCAGCTTGAGTAATGAGAAGGAGCTCGATTCAGCATTCTATTTGCGTTGTTCATAGTTATCGTTCTAGCATATTTCTCTTAATAATTTTTAAAAATTTAAAATATATTCATAATATATCAAATCATAAGAGTGAGCAAATTTAACTCTAAAACTAAAACACCAAGCTTTGATCTACAATCCGAGCCTCAATTTCTTACTATTTCAACCACTCCTGTAGCCTATAGGTTGTGTATTACTTACTTCTTACGTAGAAATGTCTTATTCATTCGGCATAAATGTAGGGTTTGATTTGATCTCGTAGTTTCTTTGTTGACTCTCTCCTTTTATTATTATCTTCACACACTTAATTTTCCAACTTGATGACTTTAAAGCGATTGTTTACAGTAGAATTTTTTTGACTAATTAAAGATTTTTCAATTGAACAATTTTGACTCAAGAGTCATGCCCTCTGTATTTGACAATCTGGATATTCATTAATAAAAGAGATATTTATACGTCAAGGAAGAAAAATTAGACATTTTCACATTATCAAAATTTGACCATCTTGTGAAATCAACATTGGCAACTCTTTTTCCTTTAATTCGCCGATCTTTTTTCTCTGATCTCTGATGAATAAGAGACCACATCACATGCACGTTCAGAATGGGAAAACAGAAACCCAGGAAAACCTTCACGTCATTGCATGGAAATTTGGGACACCGAACGTAGTTTTAAGTAGCAAGTTTCTTGTCAAAAACCAAATCATGTTTTTTAAATGTTCTTCCACTGAATGGTCATAGTCTCTTCACTAGTCCTGGTCCCCTATTTTATGTGATCCCAGTCTTGGTCTTCCATGCATTAAATATCTAAGGTTACATTGTATGTAAAATGTCAAATTTGTCTACTTAGTTTGTGCACCTTACGTTCATAGAAATCATATATGTATAAAACAATATTTCGTTACTCTCTTATTCTCTGTGTGCTTAATCATTAAGACAGGACTAGCTTTATAGAAACGACCGGCGCTAGACTTGGAAAAGATAAATTTCTAAGTAGGGAATATAAGAAACATCAAATAGAAACAAACTTAAATAAGATTTTTAAATTTCTATCTTAATTAATCCGGAAATTAACATATAAAGGGGAGTTGCATGCGAGCGAGCTAGATTCTTACTTGGACCGAGAGAGGGAATCAATCCAAGATATGGGTTTGATGCGATCACAGATTCTGATAACTTAAGTCCCGTTAAAGAGTATATGAAGCCAAGAGTTATGATGCCTAAATAAATTAATATCGTTCTTATCTGAAAGTGAAGTTGTTGAAATGAGAGTTATGTATACATTTAAGAGAAGAAAATAGTATGAAATAATTAAATAATGATATTCTCAAATAATTAATCAGATTTTATGTGTTTTAAATAATTAAAATATTCACATTAATTAATTTATATTTATAGTGATTTAAATATTTATCTTTCAACTATAATAAACAAGTTTGATACGTTTTGTAGAATTTATAATAATATTTTTTTCTCATAAGGTTCAAAGAACCAATCAAACTAGATAAAAAAAATGTTATCACCATGCCGAATTAGGTATGAAGCCCTAAAACTTCAAATTCTTTGTTCTGCCATTGACATGATATTGGTCTTGTTGAAACCTCTCATTGTCTTTATTGGCTACTCCCATTAGAGTTGATATTTTCACAAGTCTAAATTAATTTAAAATTAATAAACAAATTTCAAAATTTAAAATATATTTTAGAATTAAAATTTTTTTAAAATTTCTTGTTGTATTTCAAATTAAACTCAAATCCAACGATTAAAAAACACAGCAGGTTTAGCTAGTTCAACTGTAAAAATCTTGAATCGTCTAAATTTTTGGTTCAGTTTTCAACTTTCTGATTTGATTTATTTTAATAACTTTTGTTATTAAAAATCGATCAATTTATTAATTAATTGGTCAATTTTTATAAATTAATAAGTTCTTATAAATCAATTAATTTTTATTTAACAATTTCTTTTATCGATTAAACTTCAAATTCTTGGATAAGTAATGATAATCTCTTTTAACATATTTCAAAATTTTTAATTTATTTAATCTTTACTTAATTTTTTGACAATCAAATACCGATTGAACCTTTTAAATCTTAAATCTCTTATTAAAAACTTGTTCAGAGCAAACTTTTTTAAGCAATTAGTGGCATTCTACCAAATGGAATTGGAAATGGTATTGTATTGTCATTTATTTTAATTTATTTAGCAGGTTCTTAGGGAAAAGAAACTTATTATGTATAGGGTTGAAGAGACTACCACGTCCTTGGCATTTTCAATAAAGTACTACTCGACACAATTTCCAGTCAGGCAGGCAGACGACAACGATAGCTAGCTCACTTTTGAACAATGCATCCTGAAATTTAACCCTCATTGTCTTAATCATAGGTCTAGTATATGTCTTAAACTACTAGTCTTGCGCTAATATTCTACCTTTATTTGTATTAAAACTATACATAAATAGACCTTACATCTAAAAGAAATATATATTTCAAAACATATCCTATCCCTTTTCTTTAAAACGTTAACCATAAGTTCGGTACTTAATCATCATACTTTTGAAACTTAGTTGTTAAGAAAATTAAGGACAAATACATAAGATGCATGTTGCAAATTTATTGTTTTTATCAAAACCAGAGCTTAAGATTCAAAAGATAAGTCAAATGTAGCTCTAGCGTGCCTACCTTCACCACATAGATGGAGTCTTGATCCAGCGTTTTGACTTTTGAGGCAAGAAATTAAACCGAATTTTCATGTAATAAGTTTATGGAATTTCAATTAATGATTACAAAAATGTTAAAATTTTTATTAAAATTATAAATTAAATCAAAATTTAGCTATTTATAACCTTTTATTAATACAATTGAGTGAAACATATAAATTAAAATTTTACAAAGATTGTTTAACATCTTTTTTTCTGTACAATTTTGAATATTAAATAAATAATCCATTTTGAATACGTAATTACCGATATATTTATTACAAGATATTGGCGAAGATAAAAAGTCAAATAATCCTTCAAAATATCAGTATTTATGTTTTTTATTAGGTACATTAATGAAATATCAATAAAATTTAAATTTTAAATTAAATTATCTTATTTTAAAAATTAAATACTTGATTAAAAATTTAAAAAATATGCACTAAAATTAAAAAATTAACAATCTTAATGTTTCATCCCAATTTTAATCATATTATATATATTATCGTCGTTGTCGTCATCATCACACTGAGTTCGAATTCTACACCAATGCAGAATCTGGAGAGGTCTGGTATTACACAGCTTTACCCCTATAAAATAGAAAGGTTATCTCCGATAAATTCACATGCAAATGTGATAATAGAAAAAAAAGTACGTGGTATAGTAATAATACAACAAAAAATTACAAATAAGTGATGCAGTAAAAAAAAGTAAATAAATAAAACTAAAATAAATAAATAACTCCTTTATTTTATTCAAATTAACATAATTACATAAAAGATGTCATAAAATAACTAAATACATTAAAAACTAATAAACACTTAAAATAAAGTAATAATAAATAATTAAAATAAAATAATAACTTCAAAAAATATAAAATAAAAATATTCATTTCATCAAAAAGATGTCCAACTTGTTAACAAGATACACTTATCAAGAAATTCACATACAAAACAAAACTTGCAAATAGTCATAATAAAGATGCATTCAAGAGTTAAAAGTAAGTAGTCATAATGTATGTAGCAAGAATTATGTAATAATTAGAAGGGGATAGATCATAGATATACTGTTACTAAAATCTTTACAAACACAAAACCTGATATTAAAAGTAGGACTAAAATCAGAGACAAATCACACTCCCAAAACTTAACTTAGAAAACTCCACTTCACCGCCCTTTCGCAACGGTATACACTAGATATGATATATGGCGCACAATTTTCTGGTGTGTGTCATCAGACATGAGCCATTGAATTAGACACCATAATAGTTTAATGGGCACAAGGAATGCACCAAATCCAAAAACCAGCGATGGTGATTGGCGAAGTCTTCAAGTTCGGTGTGATCCGTAGCGATGGATGACGATGAAAGGTGTGGTTGTATACAGTATCCAGCTGACGGAGACAAAAACTCTTTGTATGCTCTTGTATGGGTATCTGATAAGGAAAAAGACCTACTCCCGAGTCCTGATGCCTTCTAGTTCAAGGACAAAAGTTATAGTTCCAATAATTTGCAAGTACACAAGAAGATTGTAAGTTTCCAACTCTATTAATTATTTTTTTAAGTTTTCAACTCTATTTATTATTATTTTTTCTTAGGAGGATTACTTCATCACGTATTTAAACATGTTTTAAAGAGATATTGTATTTATTTACTTTTAATTTAAAAATAATTTATCTTCAAATTATCAACTTTTGGAGATTTCTGAATTTTTTTCTAATAGAATCAATCTTTTAATTTTGTTCACTACCCTCAATCAAAATTTTATTAATCTAAATGTACATGAAGATTTAAAATTTAAAAGGTTCGACCGATATCAAGCTTTCATAATATCTTAAAGATTGAATAAAATTAAAAATAACGTTTTCCTTTTTAAATTAGTTAAAAAAGAAAATTGTTAAATAAAAATTAACTAATTTTTTTATTTATAAAAATTGATTAATTTACAAAACCGACTAATTAACTAAAAAATTTGTTGATTCTTAACAATAAGGTTATTAAAATAAATCAAACCGAAAATTAAAATCAAGTCAAAGAGTAGATTGGTTTAAGGTTTTTACGGTTAAACCAGCTGAACCAGTTAAATTTTTTAATCATTAGTTATAACGATTAATTCAGGTATTTATGCACTAAATTAAGCATAAATTTAGCTAAAATATAATTAGGAGTGACAAGTGGCATGTTTTATTGATCATAATGATATTAAATTTCAGTACCTCATATTGTTTCTTTAAAAGGAAACATTTACTATAGGATGCCTTGGCTTTCTTAACGTAAGAAAACGAATTAATAAATGTAAATGCATATTAATTGACTTAAAAAATACTTACTATTAAAAGAGTGAAATTAAAATAATTTTGTTACAATTTTTTATACTCTACTTCCAAAGTCATAGCTTCAAAATTTATTATAATGTCATAAAAGCACAATTATTAGAAAGATATTTCATATTTATTTTTTTAATAATAAAGATTACCCTTTTTGTCTCATTCTAAAAAGCAAAGTACAAGAAAACAAGAATATTAATTAAATATTTTTTGTATCTATTAGATAACAAATATTCTTTTTTTCTCTATAGGATCTAACTATATAATACAATTAATAAATTCCAAATATTAATTGTATTATATAGTTAGATTCTTAAACAAAGTATACATATTTACCTATATGCCTCTTAAGGGGTGGTCGAGTTGGTAGAGTGAGGAGTATGGGACCAAAAGGTCATGTGTTCGAATCCTTCTACTTGTGTTCTCTCAATCGATCATGTTGTACAAGGCTTGCTTAATATAGAGTAATCGATTAGCGTGATTTGTACGCTATTGCATCAATCCGAAAATTTACTCAGTTCATATCTAAAAGATAGCAGTTGTGGTTCTTCTGTTTCAAAAAAAATTAACCTATAAACTCATTCTAAGTGGAATTTGAGCGTAAGATTAATCCCATTGACTAATTGACATAAAACTTCAAGTATGTTTAAAATTAACAAATTAATTAATCACTTAAATATATACAATTTAAGAGTAAAAGATGTATATAAGTTGTAAATTGGGGCCTAGTCATCATGTACCAATCAGTAAATTTTATCTTTTGAGTATGTTACATATTATTAAAGATTTGTATTACTCTAAACCTTTGAATTTGCAATAAAAGAATCAATTATATTATTATTATTATTATTATTATTATTATTATTAATGTTAAATTAAATTCAGTTCAATATAAGCTAGAATATATCACGTAATAAGATAAAATTTTACCAAAAATCGCAAACTTGTCAGTTCTGGATAGACAACCACCAGATTTGATCAACCTAACAAAAATTTATGGAGACACGTGAACCATTTCTTCTTACATGAACATGCATAGGTGCCTATTTCTTGGTACTTACCTATTTCTTCTCTGGGTTGGATTACTTTGTTCCTGTTAGGGTATTTTAAGCTGTATTATTTATTTTTATCAACGTATTTATGTAGACTTAGATATATAGATAATTTTAATTAAATAAAGCAAGAATTGATTAACTGAAACAGAAGATCTGATCTCTTCTTCTTTATCAAACGTAGTCTTCAAGAACTTTGTATCAATGCCCGTGACTAAACATTGGTACTAACTTTTTGTGTATTACCAATTGACGTCATTTGACTACTATCTTTGAAACGTTCAAGTTACGAATCAAGCCATGCCGTATAACTCGAAAATTTAAAATGAAAATTAAAATTGACTTAAAATTTGATCAAATCGGATTGATATAAACTTATTCAAATAATGTCAATCTTATATTATATATATAATCTTTATGAAATAGAATTTAATATAATCATTTAAATTCTATTTAAAAAAACAATCACGAAAATCAATAGCTTGTATACATGTGAATAAAAGCAACACTTTTCTTTTTCTTTTCTTTTTTTCCAATTTTCGGTAGATGTTGAATTGAAAATCTGAATTGTAGTGAAGAAACTAAGCGACAGGTCATCTTGCCAAGTATACCTCAGCGACTTTTTCGATGTGGTTAAATTTGATTGCCATAGTTCTCAATTAACTTTCAAATTTTTTGATAACAATGAGGTGACTCAGTAGGTCAATCTTAGATATTTTTAATAAGCTAACTTAAGCTAACTTATGGGTTAAGTCCAATCTTAGACTATCTGAAACTCAATTGTTCTTTTTAAGTAAGATGACATCTTTTTGTTTAATATAGTTAGCTTTCGATCGGTTTAAGTTTAGGTACTTTAGATTCGGACTCAATTAAAAAAGACATTATTTTACACATGTATTTGAGTGTTAATTTAATATATATATTCAAAAAATAATAGCTATAAATGTTCTTTTATACAAAACAAATTTAGTTGAAATTTGGTATAATTTTACTAAAAATTTTAATTTTAATTTTGATTAATTCTATTAAATTATCCTTATAAAATTAAAAAAATTCCAATTAATATTTTTATTTATCTATGCCTATGCTTTTATCATTTTCATTACAAAGTATACATTACTCATAAAGGTCATATCTCACTTCAATAATAAATTTATGTGAAATTATGACAAAATTTTATAAATTACAATTATGTTAATTGCACATAGTTTAAATTTAATAAATTTAAATAATAAATTGTAAATAAGTCAAATATAGAAATGAATCTACTTATTTACAATTCAGTATAAATAAATGTGAAAGTCCATTTTCTTGTTCCCTTGATTTTTTTTTTTGAAAAAAAGCGAATGCAAAATTATATATGTAAAAAGGAAAAACATGATTGAAATATCCTTTTTTTATAATATTGTTTATGATTTTTGTTACACATTTCCTTTGTTTTTAATTACTGTTTATGATTTTTGTTACACATCTGCGCAGGCAGATTCTTACCATTGCGTATTATAAAGTTGGTTGTTGTCCTCGTCTCTGATCATACAATGTTCTTGTGTCTCTCCCTCTGTCCCTCTCACTTAGCTATGGCGGTCTCGGGCACTCTCTCCATTGCTAACCAATCTCTATCTCCATTCCTGTCAGCCCCAAGAGCCAGCTTTAGTTGCAGGAGAAAGGTACAAGTTAAACGGCTTCATTTCGTTAACGAATCAATAGTTTACGTTCTGTGTTTGTACAATTGCGTGGTTGTTCTTGCAAGATACAATTTTGATTGCTTTTTCCACTTCAAAATCGGTTCTTTTTGTTGTTAAGGAGGGTTTAAGAGTGCCATTTTGGTGTTTGGTGATATGGGTTGGTTTCGTGATCGTGTTTTGATGGTTTTGTGTTTGGTGGTGGTTGTGTGTTCAGTTCTGTGTACGAGCATCTGCCGCTAGTAAAGATGACGATGAAGGGAAAATAATGATAAAGAAGGAGAAAGATGGATGGAAAATTGATTTCTCGGGAGAAAAACCAGGCACTCCATTGTTGGACACGGTCAATTACCCGGTTCACATGAAGAACATGTCGACGCAGGTAAACTCCACATACATAGGCATCTGATATTGTTGAATATGATCAGAACAGTCATTTGTAAGTTTCTGTAATATTATCGAATCAAAACTAGGTGGACGGCTTTTGTTTTTACTGTGTATTTATTTGCTTTTGGCTATTTTGCAAATGACTTTAGTTTCTTTTACTTTTGTTGTTATCGACAACTTACAGGATCTTGAGCAACTAGCAGCAGAGCTAAGGGCAGATATTGTGTATACTGTGTCTAAAACAGGAGGGCATCTTAGTGCAAGCTTAGGAGTCGTGGAACTGGCAGTAGCTCTGCATCATGTATTTAACACCCCTGAAGACAGAGTTATATGGGATGTTGGTCATCAGGTACAAAAACAGAATGATGAGCGAGTCTCTAATGTTTAATCTATTTGAGATACCGTTACATATGATTCAGTGATTGTTGAAATTTGCAGACATACCCACACAAAATTCTGACAGGCAGAAGGTCTAAGATGCATACCATCAGAAAAACTTCAGGGCTCGCAGGTTTTCCCAAAAGAGATGAGAGTGTTTATGATGCTTTTGGTGCAGGACATAGTTCTACAAGCATATCTGCTGGCCTTGGTATGTGTGTAGCTCATATTACCAGTTGTTATTCTATTAATCAATACTCACTCATATTGGTTAAACTTGTAGATCAAAATTATGCTGCCTGTTAAAAAATAAGGTTTTGAATCTGATTAGGCTTTTGCTTCGTTGAAAATGAAAAATTTTAGGCATGGCCGTTGGGAGAGACCTTTTAGGAAAGAATAACAACGTCATTTCTGTGATTGGAGATGGAGCTATGACAGCAGGACAAGCATATGAAGCCATGAATAATGCAGGATTCCTTGATGCTAATCTGATTATTATATTGAACGACAATAAACAAGTATCTTTGCCTACTGCTACTGTTGATGGCCCTGCAAAACCAGTTGGAGCTCTTAGTAGTACTTTAAGCAAGCTCCAAGCAAGCACCAAATTCCGTAAACTTCGTGAAGCTGCCAAGGTAACTTCTTAGTTTCTATATGTACATGTTGCAATTGTCAAGTTTCAATTGGCAAGCATGTGACTTCTTTTTTTATCTGTTCAAGAGCATAACAAAGCAAATTGGTGGACAAACACATGAAGTTGCAGCCAAGGTGGATGAATATGCTAGAGGACTAATTAGTGCTTCTGGATCAACTCTCTTTGAGGAGCTTGGGTTGTATTATATTGGTCCAGTAGATGGGCACAACGTTGAAGATCTAGTAACCATATTTCAAAAGGTGAAATCAATGCCTGCACCAGGACCAGTTCTCATCCACATCGTGACAGAGAAAGGGAAGGGCTACCCCCCAGCTGAGGAAGCTGCTGATAAGATGCACGGTAAGCTTGTAATACCAAATTCAATCTTTTTATTATTAGTTATTGAGAAGATCCTAATTGTGTTGTATGTTCAGGAGTCGTCAAGTTTGATGTTAAAACAGGGCAGCAGTTTAAAACAAAATCTCCTACACGCTCTTACACTCAGTACTTCGCTGATGCTTTGATCAAAGAAGCTGAAGTAGACAAGAAGATTGTGGCCATTCATGCAGCAATGGGTGGTGGGACTGGTTTAAATTACTTCCAGAAGAGATTTCCTGATCGCTGCTTTGATGTTGGCATTGCCGAGCAACATGCTGTTACATTTGCAGCTGGTTTAGCCACAGAAGGCTTGAAGCCATTCTGTGCCATCTACTCATCATTCCTGCAAAGAGGGTATGATCAGGTGAGAAATGAAAGTAAATAGTTTGAAGTCAATGCCTCATTTCAATGCTTTTTACTAACAATTTTTGCAAAAAAGGTGGTCCATGATGTAGATCTTCAGAAGTTACCAGTCCGCTTTGCAATGGATCGATCTGGTTTGGTTGGTGCAGATGGACCTACACACTGTGGAGCATTTGATATAGCATACATGGCTTGTTTGCCCAATATGGTGGTCATGGCTCCATCTGATGAGGCTGAGCTGATGCACATGGTTGCCACAGCAGCAGCCATAGATGACAGGCCTAGCTGCTTCAGGTTCCCAAGAGGCAATGGAATTGGAGCAACTCTGCCTCCTAATAATAAAGGAACCCCACTCGAGGTGAGCATGAACTATCAAGTGGCACATTTTTTACACATGAGAAAAAAAACAGAACCTTGATTTCCCATTTTCTATTTTGTGGATAGATTGGAAAAGGAAGAGTACTAATGGAGGGCAACAGAGTCGCCATTTTGGGTTACGGCTCAATCGTTCAACAATGTGTAGAAGCTGCAAGCATACTCAGAACCCGTGATGTTTATGTGACCGTGGCTGATGCAAGATTTTGCAAGCCTTTAGATACAGATCTTATCAGACAATTGGCTAATGAGCACGAATTCTTAATTACTGCGGAAGAAGGCTCCATAGGAGGTTTTGGCTCCCATGTGTCCCATTTCCTGAGTTTATCTGGTATTCTGGATGGACCCCTTAAGGTAACTTATCTTTTAAGATGGACTCATACATTGTTACTTCTTGTTCGTTTATGCCTTCTCATCTCATTCTGATCTGTGAGCGTTTTGTCTGCAGTTGAGATCAATGGTTCTTCCAGATAGATATATTGACCATGGGTCACCTCAAGATCAACTTCATGAAGCTGGGCTGTCTGCAAAGCATATCACAGCAACTGTCTTATCTCTTATGGGGAGGCCAAAAGAAGCTCTTCAATTCAAGTGAGCTGAAAAAGAATCGCACCCCATGGTTATAAAACATCCCAGATTTAGTTGCACCAAATGATTCGTTCAATCAAGGACAAAATGGTGTCTGTATATTCTCTTGTTCTGTTTGTAACATCATATTAGACATGAAATAACAGTGGAGATCACAAAGAATATTGCCTCAAAACACTTATCAACTGTCCTCCGTCTATCTGCCTCTCCGATAAAAAAGGAGAAAATTTGGCCATTCTGAGGAACATCATTGTCCGTATGATAGGCAACAGCTAGGCCGTAATGTAACAAAAGATTAAAAAAGAGATGTTGGAAGGGGCTTAGGAAGCGATGCATACCATCACACCAACACGGATGAGGCAAGGCAACATCAATCCACAAAACTCTTAAGAAAGTGCTAACCTTATACATCAATGGCTACTACACCAGGACAAATTCATCAAAATTCACCGAAGTCCACGAAAATCCAAGAAATCTGATTGTGTTCTGTTGGTCTTGTAGTTGAACTTCCTTTGACAAGGCTGGAGCTCCATTCTTAAGATTTTTGTCTCATTCCCCAACAATGTCTGAAACATAGATATCGCAGCAGGCACAGAATAGTGGAATTTCCTTCCTCAGTAATCAATATCTCTGAATGTGTTGCGCCGAACAACCTTACACAGAAGGAAACATGAGCTTACTCGCCTAAAGTCTTATCTTTGTTATCTTTTGTTACATATGCAAACCAGGCAACTTCTGCACTCCAATTATTTCACCTTAAGCTAACGCTCACTATCAAGCTACGTCAACAGCACCAGTTGCTCTTTGAACACCATCATAGCTAGTCTCTGGCGGCAACGAACGGTAAAATTAAAAGTGAACTAGTTGCTGCTTTCATAGTATAGTTTCTACTACCTACATGGTTACTCTTATCTTCCACCCGCCATAGTTTCACCATCTCTTCGGTTCTGTTAGACTTGGTATCTACCGCAGCAATGGAACATGTTACCTTCTCAACCCCCTGTCTTTGAAAATCCACAAACGACCACTTATGTTGTCCTTGTCATTTGAAAAACGAGGATGAAGCCACTTGCATGAGGAGATCCTGACCCTCGATGAAAAAACGCTTCAGAAAGACCCAATCAACATGTATTCATCGTTGAAAATGCCTTTCATGGCTGATGGGATGTGCGATGAACAAATGAAAACGACTCTTTTAGGCAAATTCATCAA
Source organism: Erythroxylum longipes (assembly GCA_027563885.1). Lineage (NCBI taxonomy): Eukaryota > Viridiplantae > Streptophyta > Magnoliopsida > Malpighiales > Erythroxylaceae > Erythroxylum > Erythroxylum longipes. The sequence goes on along the minus strand of JAOQMS010000180.1, from coordinate 2,499,924 downwards.
ACTGTTTTGACCCTACAACAAACATGCACACATGCTCTTAGTGTGTAAATAGGCAAATAACAAGTACCCTGAAAAAATTGAGTTCGAAGTACGAAGGTTGGAGGTAACGATGAGCGAATCACCGAGGGTAAGAACATCTTTATTTTACTCGTATCGCATGAGATTTATCTCGCACAAGTATGTGTCCAAAGACATAAGGGGAGAGAAATAAAATAGATTGTATTCTATATGTTTCGGCAATTGGATCAATCATGTATCCGATTCTATGAACTAGACCAGATATTTCTTATGTTTTGAGCATAACAAGCACATTTCAGTCTAATCCCAGTGAGGGTCATTGGACAGCTGTAAAAAATATCTTAAAGTAATTGAGAAGAACTAAAAATATTTTCTTGGTCTACGAAGGAGATGAAAGAACTAAAAATGTTTTCTTGGTCTATGAAGGAGATGAATTGAGAGTTCAAGGATATTCAAATGCTCGTTTCCAGTTACATTATGATAATAGTAGATCACAGTTAGAGTACATCTTCATTCTAAATGGTGGTGCAGTAAGTTGGAAGAGTTCCAACCAACCGACCATTGCAGATTCAACGACCGAAGCATAGTACATTTTGGTGTCAGAGGCAACAAAGGAAGCAGTTTGGATCAAGAAGTTCATCATTGAACTTGGAGTGATTCTTAGCATTGTTGAGCCTATAGTATTGTATTGTGACAACACCGATACTATTGCGCAAGCAAAGGAACTCAGGTCTCATCAACAGTCTAAACATGTACTCAAGAAGTTTACTTGATCAGGGAGATAGTGGAGCGGAAAGATATAGCATTGGAGCGAATTCCCACTGAAGAGAATCTAGCAGATCCTCTTACTAAGTTATTGTCTCAAAATAGACATGATCGACATATGAATGAATATGGTATTAGATTCATAGGAGATTGAATTTACTGTAAGTGGGAGATTGTTAGTTTATGCCCTTGCAGTCAATCAATTGGATGCAAATTAATGTATGATATTATTTTGAATTAATAAAAAGGCTCTATTTATTTTTATGTATTAATTTAATTAATATTTTATGTTTTAATACTAAAGATAAAATCCTTGGAATACTTACTGTATAATTGAAATTATGATGAGATCATAATTATAAAATTCAATTTACACTTATGTATTATTCCTAAATGTTCTTAATTGTAGTTTCATCAAAACAGGATATTGCTGAAACGGTAAAACTAGCACATATTATGTTTATTTCTTATGAAGAAAGTAATTGATCTTATAAATTAAAGTATAGAGATACTTAAACTAATGTGTGGGTGATTATTAGA
>JAOQMS010000180.1:2457878-2485117 GCA_027563885.1 Erythroxylum longipes | reverse complement strand
GAGTTGCAAGCCATGAAGCATAGTAAGGTCCGGAGCTAATTGATTTTGTAGCAGAACTGCAAAATCGTCAGTTGTAAATGAAGTTTTAAGACCTAAAGGATTTTAGGATAAAGTTCAGCGGTTTATGGATTCACTCAGTTGCCTGATGATTCACTCAGGGAGAAATGTTGACTCTAATGTTACTTTTTTGTCGTATCCTCAAAGGATACATTTTGAGTGATTATGACAATTGTAGCTCATGATGATATAGAGTTACGTCAAATGGTTGTCAAAACCGCTTTCCTGAATAAAGACCTTTATAAAGTGGTTTATATGGTACAACCTTAAGGATTTTAGGATTCAGATGAAACTGACATAGGTTGCGCGTTATGCAGATCAATATATGATTTACATCAAACCTCCCAAAAGTGATACCTTACATTTGATAAGATTTGACCTCTTTTGGCTTCATGGAAAATAAAATTAACTATGAGGTTAGGGGGAGTAAAGTTATCTTCCTATTATTGCATGAGGATGATATATTGCTCACGTCAAATTACTTAACCATGTTGTATAAGATTAAGTAACTTTTGGTCGAGAATTTTGACATAAAGGACCTTGGTGTAACATCTTTTGTCCTAGGTATTCAGATTCACCGGAACAGATCTTAACACTCATCATAAGTCTCACAGAGTGCATACATTGAGTACATACTACAAAGGTTTGATACAGTTAACTGTAAACTTGTTGTAGCAACTATCTCTCATAGTGAGAGATAATCTTTGGCACAGTATCCAAAGAATAAAGTTAAGAGAGAGATTATAAGAAATGTTTCGTATTCTAGTATAATTGATAGCCTGATGTATGCTCGGCTATGTACTAGGAAGGACATTGCATTTACTGTTTGATTGTTTGGTTAGTATCTGATTAACCCAGATATAGACCATTGAAATATAGTCAAGCGAGTGTTGAGATAATTAAAGGGAATCAAGGATTATATATTGACGTATAGAAAAGTCAACAGACTAAACCTCCTAGGGAATTCAGGTTCAAATTAAACTATATGTTTGGATGATTGAAAGTTCACTTAAAGTTACATTTAAACAATCTAAATACTCATACCTATTACTTAAATAAAAGATTGATCACTTGATTAAAAATTTAAAATTTTGGATACTTAATTGAAAAATCTTAAAAAGTTTAACACTTTAAAATTGATTATTCCTACATTATGCAAAACACCTTCTTAGAAGTTCAAATCCTACATTAAAATGTTTACGTGGGTTTGGACCATAAACATTTTTGTAGTTCATGACTTCAAAAACTTAAAATACACTTAGGGATTGAGTAACTTAATTTTATTTTAATCTTTAAATAAAATAAGTATATCTTTATCTTATAATTGGTTGAGTTGATTGAAATTCAATTCGAATTTGCAGTGTTACTCGTACATTTTAAAAGAGGTAACTTATAAATTTGCTTGCCTTCCACTTGAACGTGAAGAATTATAACCTATAATGCTTGTATAATTTGTGTTATTTAGACAATATTTTTACATGTAATTACAAAGAACTTTCACGCACACTTTTTCTTTAATAAAGACGCGACTTTGAACTTGAGGCCTCCTAATCTGAATCCGTTAAAAATGAGTGGGTATAGAACAAGTTTGTTCAACTTAGGCCTGACTCAAGTCCAAAAGTCCAGCTTCAACGTTTAAAAGGTTTCTTGCAAATGATGCATGATTGCTTATTTTGATGGTATCAAATCATGATGTCAAAGTTTATTTATTTAAATTAAAAATAATAGATAGTAAGTCGATGAAACTAGTAATTGATTTGATACGATTCAACTTATTATCATTCTTAAAACATTAGGTTATGAATCATTTTTTATGTACAAATCACTTTTATTTCCTTGATCGTAAGATTTATTACTTATTTTAATAAAAATATAAATAAGATAAATCTTTAAATTTGTATAATTTCTTCAAAAACTCTGTTTTTTAATTATTTTAATAAAATATAAATTAAATAATTGTTCAAAATTATGTATTTTCAAAAAAATTTAAACAAATTGTCTTATTAATTAATTTCTTCTCTTAATTTCTATTAGAAATAGACAATTGATCCAAACTTTTAAATCAATTTTAAACTTCCAATTAAGTTTGAGCTTAGATCTTACGCTTAATTAAGTAAGATTTCGAAAATTGATTATATATTAAAATTTTCTTTTTTTTTTGGCCTTTTTAGCCCTTTTCTGTTGAGATGTCAAATGTAAGTAAGAATTTTACGTTGGAAAAAGATGGAACTAATGAAGGACATATAAGTGGAAATGATCCATAAATTTAAAGCCTTAAATTTTTGGGTTAAAGTATATTGTTAAAGCCCATTAATATATTCCCTCAATGAGCTTGACGTAAATCTCAGTAAAAGTGAACTCCTGGTATTCAACATGCGAGGAGGGAAGCAAATGGGGCGGTGGATCGTATTGCAAAATTAGGTTTCCAAAATCAGACATACTCTCTGGCTCTTCTCCACAATCCTCTATTAGATGTTCTTCCTATCATCTCTAGCGATGCTGCACACTCCACCACGCACTAGGAAGGTGGGAACTACATAAGCTTACACCACCAATCGGACAGTCATCTTCAGCGCTCAGAGCAGCACCCACATTCCCTACAATTCGGCGGCATAAATGAAGCGTCGACCTCATCGTTCCCACCGTAAGGGAGAAACGAGGCACGCTCACTCATTATGAGGGATAGATGGGAAGTTTTCTTTGACAATAAATCTGTTTGACTAGTTCACTTCTTTTAAGGGTACAGTGTCAATTAGCCTGTGCTGGCTACCTATATATTAAAAAAAAAAACATTTTCTTTACTGTTGCCACTCTCCTTTATCTCTTCTTTTTCTGTGACGATTAACATTGCCCATTTCCTTAATTTATTTCTTCTTCTTCAATGCTTGATGTTCGTTTATTTAATTTATCTTCTTTTATTGTTTTATTTTCTAGAGATTGATATATGCCCGTTTCATCAACGATTAATGCCCATTTCTTTTATAGTTTCTTGTTTGTCATGTGCGTATTTGGTTGGATGATATTAACAAGATCGTGGAAGGATTGAATGATAGTAACTAAGTTCGCCAATGATGAGGGTTATCGGGTTAGCTGACAATAATGTCCAAGTTTGATGAGTTGGATCAAATTTAGTTGACCAAGTTGGAAGTGAACAATTCCAGCTATAATTAAAATTTAGGTGAGAATTGACGTACTTTATTATCATTCTTAATTTTATATTAAATAAAAGGATTAAAAGTTTATAATTTTTAAAAAATTAATTGGTTGTTTATATTTTTTAGATCATTCTCTTCCAAATTATTAAAGTATTATGTTTTGAATTAATCATTTATTTTAGATTGTTGATTTATTAAATAATTTGTAAATTATTGTAATAATTCAAGAATTTACTCAATATACATTAAGATTGAGAATAAATTAATTTGAGATTAAATTAGTACTAATTTATTGAATTTAAAAGTTATTAAATCCAATTTTAACTCAAGTTTAATTGAGTGCCTAAATTTAATATTTGATTCATTATTTTAGGTCTTTTAAAACTAATTTATCATCACTAATAAAAAAACATTATAATAAAATTCTAGATGATATACGAAATTTAGAGAAGTTTAGAAATATACAAATCTTATATATCTTTAATTAATAAAAATATTAATTTTGAAAGATCACGTAAAGAAAAAGAAAAAATGTATACTAGATAAATAATTAATTAATATATCGAAAGCCGGAGATAGCATTGCTATGGATTATGTTGCATGGATGGAAAAGGCAAAGGTGGTGGTAGACCGAGTTCTTCCAACAGCAAGATCGCCATTGGAAACTTTAGTTGGATGGACTAAATCGATGGCAGGATGGGTCAAATTGAACACAGATGGCGCGGTAAAAACAGATTCTCTAATTGCTACGGCTGGAGGGTTAATCAGGGATAGTACAGGACAATGGTGTGGAGGATTCATGCAACATATAAGAGTGTGCTCACTATTAACTGCTGAACTCTGGGGAGTTTTCACTAGGTTAAAGTTGACATGGGATCTTTGATATCGTCGAGTGGTAGTAGAAGTGGACTCTTTGGAAATAATCAATATTCTCTGTTCATCTGAACAACTATTGTTTGACGGTCACACTTTGGTTCTGGGTATCCTTGAATTGCAGAGTCGACCTTGGGAAATTCAAATCCAACAGGTCTATCGGGAAGAGAATAAGAGTGCTGATAGCTTAGCCAATCTGGTCTCACTATCACCTCCTGAAATCTATGAGCTTCAGAATCCTCCAACGTTGTGCACTGAGTTTATCCAAAAGGATATACAGGGGGTTTTATATCGTAAAATTAAGCGATAGTTTGTATTAGTCTTCTTTCCTTTGTAATAAAATAAAATAAAATTCAATTATCATTCCCGATGTCAGAAAAAGATCAAAGGAAGATATTATCTTCGAAATTGTCCTCTAACCCATCTAGAATTCCATCTATTAACTGGGATGGATAGAAAACCAACTCACACGAAGAACACGAAATTTTTTGACAAGGATAAGTTAGTGCCTGTTGAGTTTTGACTCCTTTGTTTGTCTCATATTGGTTGGGGAAAACAATTGAGGCAAAGCTCCTGCCTATATAAGGAGGGTACTACTTCCTTAGTTAGATGCACCACTATAAAGTCAAAGATTTGTATGACAAATTTGACTCTAGTTAAATTCCTCTTTTGAGGTAAGAGTTGGAGAGTTTATTTTGGGTATTTCTTTATGAGTATATTGGTGTATTGGGATATTAGGTGAGAGGAAAAATTGTGTGATTGTAAGAATTTTTCACACAGTAGATTTTCTTCTCAGTGCCCGTGGTTTTTTCTCCAGTTTGGGAGTTTACACGTTAATTCTCTGGTCTTGTTATTATTTCTCTATTTTCTGATATTTTTTCCATGAAATATTCTTGGGTGTGGGTTTCGGAGGTCTGAATTCCCAACAATTAGTATCAGAGCCATGGTGTGTGTTTTTTCTTGAAAATTCTGAGTATGCTTTGTAGTCGCAGTTTTGACTGATCTTCCACATCAGAAAAGATTTTCTTGAGAAAGGTTCATTTGGTGCGGTGGAGCTTTTGTGACACCCTAATACGCCCTGGGAGGATATTGCGAGTTTCACATACACACAGAACACACTGAACTCGAAGCATTTCAAAACATATAAAATACTTTATACATACATTACCAGAATCTCAACGAACATACATCGCATGTCAAAATTTCCGAAAGCAGCTTGAATTAATGTTATTACAACCCATTAAAATAAAAATTCATAATTTATAGACATCAAATACAAGTCCAAAAATAATCTCAAAATACATGTGAACAAAACAAAAATCAAACTCCTTTGGCCATCGCGGTTGTCTTGTCCCAGTTCCTATGTCTCTTTTTCAAAACCTACACGGGGCAAATCCACCGTGCTAAGCATATAGCTTAGTGAGTAATAACTAATCTATGGACAAACTGATAACTTATCATATTGAATCATGTAACTACATATACATGCGTTAAACAATAAATCAGACATAATTTATTTCAGAACAGACTTTATAATTAACAGAACTGAACATCACAAGAGGGTATAAACCCTTCAGAATCAGAACATAATAATGTTTAAGTCATAATCAAATATATGTCAGAATCACAAAACCAGATAACTGCTAATCCATCAACAGAAGTGCGTAACGGGACTTATACAGAAGAGACCGAAGTCTCGACACCGAAGTGTCTTAGAAGAGACCGAAGTTTCGACACCTAAGTGTTAATATCAGAAGACACCGAAGTGTTAATAAGACCCACAACTATTTACCTACAACTAGGACTGAACAGTTTTAAAACAAAATAAATTCATTTCATGTTCAACATAATTAGGCAATCATTGCTTCCATGCCAAAATTCAAACATATTAATCTAACAGCTTTGCAAATCATTCAATGGATTAAAGTAAAACAGCAAACAAACAGTCAAAGGAAAACTATCCAAAATTTCTCACTAGATTTCTTACTGAATTACCCAAAATTATTCAACAAGACAATACTTACAGATAAGACCATCTAAATTACTTACAAATCTCCCTTATTGCTTATTGCCTCGACGTCCCGGCAATATTTGGAATCGGTCGTTCGATGGGTTCCTCTAAAACATTTAATACAAACACATATCATTATTCTGCACAATTATGAATTCAATTATGCACATTCATGTATACTGAATATGTATGATGCATATTTATGACAAATTCCAAGTTTCTTATCCTTAATCTTGTGGCATTCTCAATCATGCGAAATCATACTCAATTTCTCAATCCAGATTTATTTCACAACCAACTTTCGGGTCCACTTTGTTCAATTATTATCCTCAAGAGGGTGAGGTACTAAGGTAATACTTCCTTTTAGAAAGTTGTCCCTCTTTATCTTAGGTTTCCAATGATAGCAATTTCATCCAATTTGGGTCAGTATACTGAAAGTTATGCCCAAAAGATTTCAGATTGTTCTTAAGCTACAATAGAATTCTTATCTCAACTTCCAATCAAATTCTGAAATTCTTAGAGGCAGAATTAGAATTTAATCTCTTATAAAATTTGTAGCCTTATGCTTCTAGTTTAATTCAAATAAAAAATTACTCCATTTGGATAACTTCAGAGAAAGTTATGCCCAAAATACCAAAGCATGTTCTGTGCTGGAAAGTTCATCGTGGCGACCCTGAAAAGTTCGTATGACATCTTACAAGTTCGCCGTAGTGAACCAAAGAAAGTTGGCCGTAGTGAACTTCATCCTTCAAGTTGGTCGCGGTGAACTGTATTGCGTTTTAATCATCTTCTTCCTCTCTTCTTCTTAATTCTTCATCACTAACTTGTATACTTACCTAAACTATTTTATTTCACTTCTATATCATCTGAACTCATTCTCAACACCACTCAAAACCAAGTTTATAATCAAATACTAAAAACCGATTCCTTACACAAGCTTTCTCTCACTACTGTGTATTTTCATTCTTACTAGATTTGTTTCATCCATATTCTTTTCGAATTATTCAACACCCAATAATCTCATATTCAATTCTAGATACTCTAACTGCTATCTTTATACACTCACGACCTGAAATCCTCACCCAAGTCATTCAGTGAATTCATTCACCGAAACCATACTGCATAAACTTCCCATGCATGTATATATTTCCAACATACAAGTTTTCTCCAAAACAAAACAGAGTATCCATATTTATCCATTCTCATAAATTTCTGCATCATTTTCATTCTACTCTAGTTATCACCAGTATTTCAATCCAATTCATGAATTATCAAAATACCATAAAAACATCATCAAAACCACTTACTTGGTTCAGCTCAAATTCCAGCAATGAATGTTTTCGGTGGATGAAGAAAACCAAGGATAACAGAATAAGCACTCTCAAAGAAATGAAATTCTCACTTTGAGGTAAGATTCAAAAGCCAATTTCTCAACAGATGTAACTTGGTGTTTTTGGTGTTGGACAAGAATTGGTTTTGCTTCACCTACGTGGCTATTGTGCATGTCTCACATCTGTCACTTAACACCACACATACACACAAGCCAATTGTCTTATGCATATGTTGCCACATGTCACGATATTATTAGTCCATTATTCAATATTTTTCCTTAGTCCAAAAATACCCCAAATTTTCATAAATTTCCTAAAATTTACCAAAAATTAGAAATAATACCACTAGTCTCCAAATAAATTTTTATCGCAACTAATCCACAATTCATATTTTAATCACATTAATAAATCAATTATTCCCGAAAAGTGTCATGAATGTATGTATAATATTGGTATGAGTCCAAAAAGGCATATGCACAAATAAGCAAAAATTCAATTATGCCAAGCATACCATGTATTGAAATTCCTTAATATTCTAACCCCTAATATGGGGTGTTACAACTTTGGTGTGGTAGTGTGGAAGTGCATGTCTAGAAAAGTTCAGGCTAAAGAAAGACTTGGTACTTAAGTGTATCCTTTGTAACTCACCTCTCTTTCTTAGGAACTTACCTGATGTATTATTCATTTCTACGGTAAAATTCATCAAGGCAGAGGTGCACAAAAAAATGTCAGGAAATAGGGTTTCGAATTCTGTCAGATTTGAGGTGGAGAAATTCGACGAGAGAATTAATTTTGGCCTGTAGCAAGTACAAGTCAGGGACATTTTGATTCAGTCAGGGTTACACAAGGCATTGAAAGGCAGATAAATCCCTAATATCAACACTACTACTAGTGATAATGGCAAAACGCCTAGTACGGACAGATCTAGTATGAGCGATGAAGATTGGGAGGATCTAGATTTAAGAGCGGTAAGTGGGATACGACTTTGTTTGGACAATAATGTCCTTACGAATGTGCATGAAATATTTGCGACAAAGGAGCTCTGGGAAAAGCTCGAGAAGTTGTATCAAACAAAGGGCGTCTCAAATCGGGTGTACCCGAAGGAGCAGTTTCATACACTGCAGATGAGGGAAGGTACTACAATTTCAGATCATTTAAGTGCCCTCAATGGAATCGTATCTGAACTGGAGGCAATTGGAGTTCATATAGATGATAAGGAGGATCAAGGTTTGAGACTCATCTGGTCTCTTCCAACTTCTTATAAACTCATGAAACCTATTTTGATTCATAGGAAGGAGCAGATAGTTTTTTCTGAAGTTACTGGAAAACTCTTTTCAGAAGAGAGAAGACTTGGTGTTGGAAGAAATGTTCCTCTTGAAGACTCAGCTCTGGTAGTAGCTGGATATAGAAAGAAGAACTCTATGAAGAAAAATATAGTATGCTGGATGTATGGACAATCTGGGAACGTGAAGAAAAACTGTCGGAGAGGTGAAGCGGGCTCGGCAAGAGGCTCTTGTTCAGTTAATGGAGAGACTGACAATGTCGCTAACATTGTCTCCATGGATGATGATTTTGCTTTTACTCTTTAAAAAGGGGCATGTACATCCTCATAGCATATCGCTAATGCCAAAGTTGCCATGATAGAAGATTTGTTACTGTTAGCGCGTCCACAAGTTTGCACACGGGCATTAGTTTGGCATTGATGCAAGGTGCATGGTGGAATTTATGTTGATAGCTGATGAACTACTAGGAAAGCCAAACATGGGAGTTGCACTATAATTTTTTCAGCAAGGTTATTTTCGACATGTGCTGAATTGAAAGGCTTGGAATTGGTTTATTCTAAGTGGGTATGCTTTTATGGTAGAGCATGATGCTGCAAAACATGATAATTCTCTACATTGAGAGTTATGTTATTTTCAGGAGATCTTCATTGCGGTGGAGTATGGTTGTGGGATCAGTCAAAGTCGCCAAGGTGGAGATTGTTGAGTTTTGGCTCCTTTATTTGTCCCATATTAGTTAAGAAAATAATTGGGGCAAAACTCTTGCCTATATAAGAATGGTGTTACCTCCTTGGTTAGATGCACCAATACAAAGTTAAAGATTTGTATGACGAATTTGACTCTAGTTAAATTCCTCTTTTGAGGTGAGAATTGAAGAGTTTGTTTTGAGTATTTCTTTGTGGGTGTATTGGTGTATTGGGATATTGGGTGAAAGGAAAATTTGTATGATTGTAAGAATTTTTTACATAGTAGATTTTTTTCTCGGTACCCGTGGTTTTTTCTTTGGTTTGAAAGTTTTCACGTAAATTCTCTTGTCTTGTTATTGTTTCTCTATTTTCTGATATTTTTGTCTATAAAATATCTTTAGGTGTGAGTTTTGAAAGCCTGAATTCCCATAAATGCCCTAAGAAATTAATCGTGCACGGAGCAACATTTGCTTCCTTGGTAGATCACCAAATTAATTTGTAACTAATCCCTATTTTGAGCTACTCTTTCTCGACCCTAGTCTAATTAAAACCTGTCCTTTCACTTGGTTTTGATACCTAAGAGCTAATGTTATAGGAGTTGGCTCCAACAATTAAGAAGATTACAACCTTTCTGACAGAAAAATATGAGTACAATTAATGTATTCGAAACTATATTAACTGAAATGGCTAAATCACATAAATGACTCTAAGGTTTTGTGAAACTTTCGTTTTTTTGGGTAATTCAAATACCACTATAATTATGTAAACCTATTGATATGATATTGACATGCTTTAATTTTTTTAAAAATGTGTAAATAAGGTTATTCAAAAAATTACCCATATCATTTAATAAAAATTCGAGTGTTGACTATTCACTTATTCAAAACAATTTATAATTTTGCGTTAAAAAATATGTATTTTCTATATGATTTGTTATTTTTAATTTAATTTTCAAATCCTAAAATACTTAAATCATAATACAATACTAAATATTAATAAAAATTTTCTTTGAATGAAGTTGGTGTGAGTTAGGGCAACATAAGACTTTGTGTGGACACTTATCACACTTCAACTGGACCCTGTGATCGATTCGAACATCTAAGTAGTATACAAAATCATTTTTCTTTGTCATCTTTCATCTTACTTAAATCAATAGCAATCCAACAGATCATAGATTCATAGGTAGAACATGGGAGTCATCAGTTGGATATTCAAAGATGTTATACATCCTAGTCTAACTAACCCAAGTTTTTAATGACTTTCTCAAACCAAAATCACCTTCACTCACTACCCTCTTGCATCTGGGCAAAGGTAGGTCTCCCACTTTGAATAAGAGTACCGAATCCCAGTTTAGTAATAAACTAGAAACCCCATTAAAGAGTTTACTACATGACATGGTCAAGTGTTTTTGAGATGAAGGGCCCATTTTGCCCCAAAAGTCACTCCTCCTGCACTTGGTTTGGTTTATCTTGTTACAGGCACTTTCTGTTTTTCTCGACTCTTAATAGTTTATAGGGTTCAGGGAATTCAGTTAAACCCACTTCTCTAACCAAAAAGACACTGGTGAGGTTGGTAGGGTTAGGGTCTTGTGGATTTTACTTTATCTAGATGACAAGTTCCAAAAACCCCACTAACGGGATTAGTTCACCTACTTAAGACATGACATCCTCCACTTACCATTAGAATCTTGTAATGTTTCGGACAGTGACCTATCCAAATTATTATTATCACAATTATCTTGTCGTTTTCACCAAAATTATTCAATCACTATCTATGGAAAAACTCTTTGATGAAAATGTATCAAAAATCTTATCAGTCTAGTTTTATCTTAAGAATCATTTTAGTATCATTCTTTTAGATAGGGAAAAAAAGAATTTCTGAATAGTCAATAATCTAAAAACCCCTAATTCAACTATAAATAGACGACTAATGTGTCACTAAAATTTGATCATAACTCTACTTGGATAACTTTCTAATTGAAATATAATTTTTAGATTCAAATATAATAATCAACTTGAATTAATCATTTAACATTATACTAATATATATTTAAACTACTGAATAAAATAAATATATTTAATAATAATAAAATCTATAATCTCCACCTTTTGAGTGCGTACTATATAAATTTATCAACTATATGTAATAATTTATAAATTTCCTATTATAAAAAGAATTATTTAATGAAATAACGATTCAGAATTAAATAATGACTTCGAGTTAGCTAATATTATATATTTTAGGGCATTTTTACTCATGGCTAATCATCTTATTTAGGTTGCGTTTGGATTTACGGTGTAATGAGGATAAGTACTTATTTACCGCAGTTTTTAAACACAATCACAAGTTTAGATCTGCGGGCGAACAATCGGATGTTGGAGGAAAGTGCGATGCTTTCGCAGAAATCGATAAACAGAAAGATGGTTACGGTAGGAAAGTGCTTCTGTGATAGAATTGTACTTTCTGTTAATAACCTTCTGATAATTATTATTTTCCATTATACCTTCAATTAATAGAAAGCAAGTCACATGTTCGAATTTATACAACTAATAATATATTTTTTATGAAATATTTTATTTACTAAATTTATTTTATTTATATTTTCTTATTTTAATTTAATATTTTCTTATTTATAATTTTAAATTTATATGACTAATAATATATTTTTTAATTATTTATATCAATATTAATAGTTTATTAAATCAATAGAGTTTTTAAGTCATTTTATCTCTTTTCAGCAATAGCAATCGCACTTATCAAACACTTATTTTCACATTTTAGCAGTTACCAAAACAATAATCTCAAACACATAAGTACTTATCGATAATAAGTACTTATCAATTCAGCAGGTTGATTTCAGCAGGTTACTAACTGTCACTACTCTCCCAAACCAAGCCTTAAAGTTTTAAATGAATAATATCCACCTTACGAGGCCTGAATTTACAACTTCCTGAATTGGATGGTTCTCACCGGAAGCTTGTTCCACCAATTGAAATAAATCAAATAAATAATGCACGAGTTGAATCGTGAGTAGATGTGTAATGCCTAATCTCCGTCGTGATGTTACATAACATTACCATTATTTGAAAAACTTAGTCACGAAGGACTCAAATATAATATAGAAAATTGGGCTAGGGTTAGTAAGGGGAGTGTGTGTGTGAGATGGACAAAACCCTAGTTTTTTTTTTTAATATCTAAAGGAAGAATAGCAAAAAGATTATATATTGGGACGAGGGAGACAAATCCCTGATAAATCCTCTAAAAGGACTGAGTAGCACCCAATAGGTGGAGTATCGAGATATATGACGCCGATATCAAAGTGAACTGCGTAGTTAGCAAGCCAATCGGCACTTCTGTTGTTCTCTCGAGAGGCGTGGCGATGAACAACAGTCTAATTTCGAGTAAATAGCTCAGTGATACCCAAGACAATGGAATTGAGAGCCCGTGCTCGGTCGTTAGAGGAAGAAAGGAGGTTGAGTACCGCAACAGAATCCACTTCCAGCTCGATCCGGCAATAGCCCAGATTCCATGCAAGCGTAAGTCCTGTAAAGACACCCCAGAGTTCTGCTGACACTACTGAGCACCAACCAAGATTTTGAGTGAAGCCACCAAGCCAGTTGCCCGCACTATCTCGTAGCAGTCCCCCCGCTGTGGCTGTGTGCGAGGACAGTTTGCAGGCTCCATCTGTATTTAATTTAACCTATCTCGTGGAGGGTTTGCTCCATCCGAATTTTGGCTCCTGACGAGGGCCACATCCAACATCCGATCGATGTTGCCATACGCTGGTCTGGGGAATCAGATCTGCATAAGACAAAATAATAGAAGCTGGTGAGTAAGGCCAAATAAAGTGATCATCAAAGATGGAAGAATTTCTCCATTTCCAAAGGAACCAGCAGGTAGTGCCAAAGATGAGTGGCCAGGCCCGACCGAGCACTGTCTGGTGACTACAAAGATTCGTAGTGAGCCACTCGTGAACCGGCAGAGTAAGAAAGTCAGAGGTAATGATTTGCGAAGGGAATGTGTGCCACACTTAAAGAGCGTGCACACAGTCTCGCACTACGTGCAGTGAGGATTCTACCATCTGGCAGTGATAACAGGCATCGTCGGTAGTAAGATGTAGACGCACTTGATGTTGATTCGTGAGTAATCGGTTTTTTGCGAGAAACCAGAGGAAGGAGCGAATGCGTTGGGGGCCCTTCCATTGCCAGATGGCCTTCCAAATACCCTGAGGCGAGGTATCAGTGTGACCCATTAGCAATGAATAGGTGGAAGCTATGATGTATTGGCCAGTATCGGTCAGTCTCCAGATTAACTTATCCCGACCGAGAAATGGTTTTGGGAGAAAAGTACCAGCTATAGCCTGGCAAATCGTCCTCGGAAGGTAATTGCGAATAACGGGCCACTGCCACGAACCATCTGTGGTTACAAACTGTTGGACACAGCGGTATGTAAGGTCATCTGGGAGGGGGGGGTGTGTGTAATGAGAGGACCTATGCCTGCAATCCAAGGGTCTTGCCAGAAGCGCGTCGTAGTGCCATCACCAACCATCCATTTCATGCCCTAAAGCACAACGTGTCAAGTTGCCTTTATGCTCCTTCAAATCATTGAGCCTCTGGATGAG
Organism: Erythroxylum longipes; assembly: GCA_027563885.1. Lineage (NCBI taxonomy): Eukaryota > Viridiplantae > Streptophyta > Magnoliopsida > Malpighiales > Erythroxylaceae > Erythroxylum > Erythroxylum longipes. Next base: position 2,471,103 of record JAOQMS010000180.1, on the reverse strand, counting down.
CAAATGATGTGGGGATAGCGGTGACATCAAAGTTGTTTGGTTTGTGCTAAAAGTACAAAAACTCAACGCTCTTTTAACAAGTCATCCGAAAGCAAACAGGTTCTCTCTTGTCTCCGCCACTTTCATGTGTGGCTACTTACCTCACTTCCAAGGATAGTGTACTTGCTTGGGGCTTTCATGTCTGGTCAGTCCTCAACACTCTTTTAACGAGTCATCAAAGCTAAGGCTCCACCTTGGAAGCCAATAATAACTCGAAACTCTATTATTCCTGCTTGCAATGTTACCAAGAAATCATTTTAGAGGTCCTTTACTTCACTTGAACCAAACTAATTCCCTACTCGGTATTTCGTATGCAAAAATGGATGAAATTGGTATTTAAAAAGAGGGTTAAATATATTGGAATTCTCAATAATTTGATTTTTTAATTCAATCAAATTCTATCTATTGCAAAATTCTTTTAGTCATATTTTATTTTTTATATAATATATTGTAATTTTTAAACTATAAATTAACAAAAAATAAAGAAAATATGATTAAAAGGATTGTGGATAAATAATCTTCGTCATTACACCTAATTCGAATCGCATACTAATGCGGAGTCTGGAGAGATCTAATAGTACATAACCTTACCCTTATAGAATAGAGAAGTTGTTTCCGATAATATAGTAATAATACAAAAAAATTACAAATATTGTAGATAAATAATACGTAAATAATAAATTCTAAGACATAAATATTAAAATATAAAAAATTGAATGTAATTATTCTTTTTAAAGGTCTTGCTTCCATAGTTATACAATGTTAAATTGAATATAATAGTAAAATAATATTAAATTAGATTTTACACTGTTATTATAATATTACCACATGATTTATAATTGCTATTTTTAATTATGTTTTTATTATTTAAAGTTAGTTGAGATTAATTTTTTATAATTTATTATTCACATCGTAAAATTATAATATCTCAAATTTAAACTGGTCTAATAATAATTTCAATTCAATATAAAATTCACAAATTGGTAATAATATAATTAAAATTAATTAAAATATTTTTTATACAAGATTATAATACTCAATATCTCTCCAAGTCTAAGACTCTAAATAGATATATTAATCATAGTTGTCATATTTAACTTTAAGCCCCGACCAAGTGCGTACGTTTATTCCAATCCGCTAAATAAGAAAAAAAAAACAATTAAAAATTTATTACAAAACAAATTGACTAAAATACCCTCAAAACTTGAGACAATTACAGCCGTGAGTGGGTTCGTTAACTCCCGCTTTCCGACCTTTCACTTTTCAACCGTCGGTTACGGCAACAATAAGGAGGCGAGTACTTAAAAACACATATCTTTGTTATAGTTATATTATTTTATTAAATCTAAACTATATATTTACGTTAGGTCCACAAAAATATGCGGATAAAATTTAATAAAATAAAATAAAAATAGTATAATCGAAACAAGAAATCTAATTCCTTAAAAACAACACTAAAAAATACTCAAATTTTCTTAAAATTTTCAATTTTTATATTTTAATTTTGACAAAAATTCTCGAGGAAGAATTTTTATTCTAAGTGTAGATAAGTTTCTAATTTTTTATTTTGCTAAATTAATCTCAATTTTTCAAAAATTTCTGAACAATTTTTTATTTTATCAATATAATAATTTGTAGTGCAACAAGTAAAATTAATTCTTTGTGAATAAAAAGTCTTTGATTCCAGTCACTTGAAATATCTTCTTGTAAAGTGTAAAGAAAATATTGCGTACAATTGATGTCCATTCACCCGTCTCAAAGCAGGAGCTTAGTAGTATAATAATTTGTGTTAAAAATCTCAAATTTTAAAATTTTGACAAATTATATTAAATAAATAAAAATTTTAAAATTTTGAATTTAATTTAAGAAAAATTAAAATAAAAAACATATATATGCTTGAAATAAATTATAGATTAATTGAGACTTTTCCTTCACCTCTTTTCAAATTCTGATCTTTTACTTTGCTCTGTTCAGAGCTGTTATGAATTGGGATTATTGCATGCATCGTCGAGAGTGTATCAATGGTTATATATAGGGTATGTTCCAATTATCCTTAAGGCTGGTTTTAGTTGATCAGAGCTTTCTCTCTGTTCCTCCATGAATGTAGCTTGCCCTTTTCCAAGAATAACCAACCTCCTAAACATACACCATTCTTTTCCAAGCATTAATTATCAATCAGGCTCCCTTGTTATTCTCTCTCTCATCCTCATTTTTTGTTACAAGAACCAGAACATGTAGACAATTTAATCGCTGATTTGATTCCCACGTTTCTGTTTTCTGGGTGCTTCAGAGATTTGAGTCTGAGGTTTTTTTCTCTCTTCAGGAGAAAGAAACCCAGATATATAGTTTTTTAATGGCTGTCCATAGTAAGCAAGCTTCTTCTTTTTGCTTGTTTTGAGTTGAAAGTTTCGATTTTTATTAGATTTTGGCACGTGGGTCTGTTCCCGGGCTCTGTTTCAGATGGAAGAGATATGAAAATCTGAAATCTTTTTGCATGGAAGAGATATGAAAATCTGAAATCTTTTTGCATGGTGAAGTTCTGTGTTTCTAAATCAATCATCTATCTTCTGTTACAACTATTTTGGCTTTATGTGGATTGACTCTTTGTTTCTCTGCATTTTCCTGTCTCACTCTCCTCTGTTTTCTCAGAATTTAATAGAAGTTATCAGTTCCATATGTTTCTTGGTTTGGATTTTATTTCATCTCTGGAAGTCTTCGTTTCTCTGCCTTTTCGTGCCTCACTCTCCTCTGTTTCTCTGAATTTAGTAAAAGTTATCAGTACCATATATGTTTTTTGGTTTGGATTTTGTTCCATTTCTGAAATTTTCTTTTCCTTTTGTGAAACGAACGATGAAGAAGCAGAAAGTAATTGCCAAAAGAATCCAGAAATGGCCACGCAGTGTGATCCATCACCAAGATGTGTATTGGAGATTCCTGTTTCGGGGACAGACTCTGATCACAGCAGCAGTAGCAGTACTTGCAGCTCAGGCTCCAGTGAAAAAATAGTCCACGATAATAATAATAATAATAACAACCATAAAGCATTAATTTCCATAGATAACAAAGAATGGAAACACGTGCTAAAGAAGTCAGTGAGGAGGTTTTCTGTGATTCCTCTGCTCACAACCTATGAGCTTAAAGCCGGCAAGAACTCGAAGAAGAAGTCAAGAGTCCAAACCTCCTCCGACTTGCTCATAGATATGAATGGAATGTTGATGTCTAAACCGTCGTGGAGGAACTTCGATCCTACGGAGCTTGCGGCTGCTACTGATAATTATGATCCTGGTGAGTAATGGAACTCTTCACAATTTCCTGTAAGCTGTCTTAAGGGTAAAGCTCGTTTTAGGTCAGTGGATTAAGAAAAGTTTGCAGTTCTTATCAGGAAGATGTTAATATAAAGATGAACAACAGATTCCATTGATTGCTTTGTCAGATACTGGTTTGTGCTTGGCAGATGTCCTCAATCTATGGTTTTTGATAAAGATATGTCTATCTTGGTTGTAGTTGAAGTCTTAAAACTTTCAGTCTACTATATTAACAGAAGGGATGACCGGGATTGAAATTGCTTTCTACAGCATATGCTTTTACTCTGGTTGTTTTGATTATTCAGATAACCTGCTTGGAGAAGGAGGCCATGCACAAGTGTACAAAGGTCGTTTGGCAGATGGTCGAGTTGTGGCTGTGAAGAAGCTAGCGAAGATCCACGAGGAACAAGAAAACCAAGTATCTGATTTCTTATCCGAACTTGGGATTATTGCTCATGTCAACCACCCAAATGCAGCTAAACTTCTTGGCTTCAGTATCGAAGGTGGTCTGCATCTTGTGCTCGAATACCTACCCCAAGGAAGCCTTGCTTCTGTACTCTATGGTAGCTGTTTTTCTAAAACCTCTAGTAACTGAGCTCAAGTTCCTGAACCAGTAATAGAGAATTTTCATTGATCAGGAGACCTTAAAATGTTTCAGGTGAAGAGGAATGTCTAGATTGGAAGAAGAGGTTTAAGGTGGCCATTGGAATCGCAGAAGGATTGAAGTATCTCCACCATGATTGTCCTAGGAGAATTATCCATAGAGATATAAAAGCTTCAAACATATTACTCACTGAAGAATTCGAGGCACAGGTGATCTGCAGATCAAATCTTGAGGCGTTTGTTTTACATTCCTGAAATACCTTTTTCTTTTCCAAGACTTTTGATTTGATTCTTCGTGTATAGATTTCTGATTTTGGATTGGCTAAGTGGCTTCCAGATAACTGGATCCACCACACTGTCTACCCCATTGAGGGCACATTCGGGTTGGGCAACTCAGACTTTGCTATTTGCTTTATCAGTTTGCAAAATGGTTAGACCTGACCTACCTTGACCTGATCTGAAATGTGCATGGATTTCAGATACTTGGCTCCGGAGTACTTTATGAACGGAATTGTCGATGAGAAGACAGACGTGTTTGCTTTCGGAGTTCTATTACTAGAGATCATCACCGGTCGTCGAGCTGTTGATTCCAGCAAACAAAGCCTTGCAATCTGGGTATGTTTTGATCCGATCCTGCATATTCAAAACTAACAACTGATGTAAGAAAACTTTCAATACAATGTGCTTTTAACAGATCATCAACTTTGATGGATGATTGTTCTGCACAGGCAAAGCCATTGTTGGAGGCAAACAATGTTAAAGAAGTAGTTGATCCTCGGTTAGGAGACAAGTACGATCCCAGTGAAATGAAGCGTGCCATTTTAACAGCTTCAATGTGCATTCACTCCATACCTAGTATTCGTCCACACATGAATAGGGTACGTACGAGGTTCTTGTTCTTAAATCTTATCAACTTGTATACACTTGCAAGTAATATCAAAAACCCTTCGCAGGTTGTACATATACTAAACGGTGATGAAGCTCCAACAATGGAGTTCACACAGAAAACCAACACAGGGAGGGCAGTCCTTTTAGATGGTTGTGACTTGCCGGATTACACCGACTCCAACTACCTTAACGACCTGAATCGCCATAGGCAACTCTTGATGGAGTAGACCGATCGATGATTGGTGCTTTGTATGCACAACAAAACCAAATCCATCACCTAGCTGCTGCTTGCTGCTAATTTTTTTTGTTTTTTGTTTTTCACTTGCCTGCTACCTGGTGAGTTTCAGACATTTACGAGTTTTCAGACACACCGCGTAGACCTAGTGACTGAGTGTCCTTCCTTCTTCTACGAGGTGTGTGTACCTATAATACTATATAGTTAGAGGCCTGTAATGAATTGGCAAAATGCACATATTCTATGTGAATATACAGAGTATATATGATTATGAATACCCCTTTGACAAGTCTGCAATTTCTTTTCTTTTTCAACTTGAGAATCAACTTCATCTTTTTAAGTTACTATTTAATTTATGGTATTTGCCCATTTTAGTCTGTTCTTTGCATCAGAGGACCCGGCCCGGCCCAACCTTGTCCCGAAATTAACGAGCCGAAATATATCGATTATCGTTTATTTATTTAAAAGAAAAGTTAATAATTATTTTTTAAAAATCTCAAATTTTATTTAATTGTATAATTTTAATACAAAATTTAAAAAAAGACGCTAAAATATCATATACCAACAATAATTTCTCATTAATCACGTCATGTTGGTATTTATATGACGTCACTCTTACATATGTGTCATATGTAAATTTTAATATTTAATAAATTAAAAAATATAATTAAATTATATAACATATAACAAATGTGTGACGTAACTGATCACATCAACAATTTTACAAAAAACACAAACCAAATGGCGATACAGTTTGCTATTCTGTTATTCACAATCGCCGTCTTCGCACTCCAGTACTACTATCCCAAACGCTCCTCTGCCGCCAGGCTCCGATCAAAGAACCGAACCTCAGTCGAGTCCCACCGTCACCTCCGGCAGGCATCGCAATTGCTCTCACGCGCCACCTCCACCTCCTCCAAATCCCAATCTCTAACCCTAGCCAGAAGAGCTCTGCTGGAGGCCGAAACAGCCGTCGCTCTCTCTCCCAACGACCCGGGCCCTCTGGCTCTCAAGGCTTTCGCTCTCGATCTACTTGGACGGAAAACGTCGGCCCTGAGATCGTTGGATTCGGCGTTGGCGCACCGGCGGGGGAGGTCGCTCGCGGGGAGAGAGCGAGGGGATGTTCTTGTTAAGAGAGCGGAGTTGAAGATTGAGGTGAATAAGAAGCGGCGAGTTGACTCGGCAATTGAGGATTTGAAGGAGGCTGTGGAGGAATTGAGTGGTCATGGAAACGACAGCGCGTTTTGTTTGTTGGGTGAGTGTTATGAGTGGAAAGGCATGAATGGAGAGGCCAAATGGGCTTTTGAAGAGGCACTTAGGGTTAACCCTGAGTCTGTAAAGGCTCGTCAAAGATTGGACACTTTACACAAGCAAAACTAAATCTATGAAGAATTGTTGTGATAAACTGAAGATTGATTCGATGATTCTTTCAAAGGTAAATTAAGTTTTTTTTTTCCTGGAAAAAAATATATACTTTGATATAAGCTGCTACTTACAATCATGCATGATGGAATTGGAGAAAATTGTACATCTTTTCATAACTTGATTCTTCCCTATAATTCTTTATCAGTAAATATTCTTACAAGTTCGATTCATTCTGAATCTTCCCGTAGGAAAGAAAGATTAGAACTTTTTAGCCATTCAACAAAAAACATCATTCCTGCCACACGGGTTATGTAATAAGGACATGAGAGTTTAGTACTAACGCTTTGTTGGGATCCGTTGGCTGAATATCTATGTCAATAACTCATTAGGGTTGGTGAGACCATATGTAGAACCCTGCAGTTTGAGGCAAGATGGTCATGGAAGAGGTGGAGCCAGAGGCACAAGCAAACTTGTTGGAGGTTTGAAGATTGTGTTGATAAAGAGCTGATGCTGCCTCCAAAGGAATACAGCAAGGAATGGGAGGAACAGGTTGAATCGTTGCAAAAGTTATACCATTGTTGCCATTGCCGCCATACCGGGGTTGCTGCTTCTGGTTCACCGTTGGTTTCTGCTCCCATTCAAGTGGGAGCTTCAAACGTTTTGCCGTGCTGCCATTGCCGCCAGTGGTGCCAGTAGGAAGAGCATTCCTCATGATTGCTTCCACATCGTATTGGTTCATCTCGAAATTGGTCACTGCATTTTTTCCCCTGAACTTTATTGCAGCCACATCGTATGCTTCTGCTGCTTCTTCCTGCGTAGCTGTCACCACCATTTGCAGCAGACATCAAAATAACAACGAAGTCCAAGATGCAGTGAAGATGCACTCGTGAATGCTCATAATTTGCTGTTATACATGGAACAAAAATGTAAAACAAAGCATTACCAAAGGTGCCAAGGTACAGATCCTTGTTTCCAGCAACACGACCTATTCTTGCTTGCCAACGGCCCTGTTTATGATGCCTGCAGAAGCATGTCAAGCATCATTAGCATGAACGTACACTAACTAGCAAGTCATAAACGGATGAATTGCCAAAGATGAACCTCGTGACACCTCTGTACATGGAAGCTCCCCTCGAAAATCCTGTACTCTTCCTATCAATCAATTTTTACAGAGATTATTATGCAATGTAACTGAAGAAGAAATTTTGAACAAATGTTGTTCTTATGTCATTTTATACCTCCTTAGGGATGCAATAAATTCTTGCTTGGACACATGCTTCATCTCCTCCAATTCCATAGTATAATCAGAAATCTGATTAAGATAATAAGCTCAGTTGGTAAGTGAACAATCAAGTAAAAGCCAAAGCACCCCGGTATTAGTATATTACAGGGAAGTTGGTTGTTGCTGCGAGACCCCAGTATTTAAGAGCTGCTAAGTCATAAGCTCTAGCTGCTTTATCTTCCATATCATATCCACCTGACACAACCCAAAATTTTCATCGAAGGAACGGTAAGTTTCATGTCTCTTCTGTTTTTATCCAAAGAAATGTACAAAGTTTACGTTCCTGAAAAACAAAATCCAAAAAATAAACTCAGTAGAGATGCTAGGTCTCACCCAGATATACTGTGGTAGTGTAGTTAAATTGTTGGAGTAAGAGCCAGACATCCAAGATCCCCCATTCCATGGAAAAGGCAAAAGAAAGATATTCAAATACCAACATCATTAGAAAGCTCAGATGCTGCAGACACCGTATATCGATGCTGTATGATTATATGTGCTGATGTTCTTGTATCATACCGTTTGATGATGTAGATATTGACAAGTATCAATACTGTATAATTATAAGTACCGATGCTCTTGTATCTCACTGTTCGGTACTCTACTCTTGTATTGTAATGTTCAAAGTATCGTGAGGCTCGTGTATCGTATTGTTTGGTATCTACTCTTGTATCATATTGATACCGTACTTTACGGTACTTGCAAGGTACGTGTGCAAGTTTCTTTTCAGTCCTCCAATTTTTTACGCACTAACTACAAACCCTTTACAAGAAACCAAAGAGAAAATAGAGAGAGAGAGAGAGAGGACCTTGACGCCCTTTTCTGGCCTGACCCTCCCTCTTACAGCTGTTATCCCATAGATGTGCTTCATATCTACCTGTCCATCTGTGTCTGCATCGACATGGCCATTGGCCAGAGAGGGTTTAAAAGAGTGTAACCATGAGTATATAACTGAGAAAAGCATAATCCAAGTCCAAAATAATGTTTATCAGAGATAAATGCTCAATCTTGACACAAAACATCAGTCAATCGCGACAATAACAGTTGTAAAACAAGAAATTGGAACAATGATTTTGTACCTAGTAACACCTCTGTACATCGAAGTTCGCTGTCCGAAGGGACCAGCAACCTTTTTGGAACAATCAGACTCGACGGACCCAACAGCCTTCTTTAAACATCCACCCTGCTTAGCCCCGACTGACAAACCATTGCTTGCTCCGTCACAGCTAGAGGACCCCAAGTCAATGCCACCAACTTGAGTCCTAGTTACTGAGGCCGAGTCGTCGACCTCGGAGCCCGAGTTGGTCGAAAAGTTCTGAAACCCAGTTATGGTCTTGAGATCTTGATGTTCGTTGAAGTACGTAGCAGAGCCATGGTCATAGATGTGAGTCAAGGACGAGTCTTGAGTCTCGGTTTGGCTATTATCTGAATACCGAACCATTGACATACATGAAAATTACAGAAGATACTTCCTGATGAAGTATAATATGTAGAATTCTGATAAATTAAGAAAGAACACGATAGTCAGGCAGGGAGATAGAGAGCCGAAAGAGTTCAGTTTTACCATTAGAGTATAAGTCACCGGTCAAGAAGTGAGGAGAGGCAGTGGATGAACTCTCATTAGAAATGAACTGATATTGGGATGACCTCAACATCTCCATTGAAGACGGTGAAAAGGAGAGCGAGTTAGTTGCTGGTACCATCTAAAACAAACAAAAACCAACCATATTAAAGCACAAATCTCAAGATACACAAAACATGAAACGACCAAGAAAACCAAAACTTTACCTTGAACCGTTACTCAAAACTACCCATTTCCATAACAGAACCCGTAACGATACGCACGAAGCTAATCACTTTTCAGAAAACCAAACAACAAAACGATGACACAGAATACTACGTCCTTGAGGTATCAGTCGCTGTTCTTCGAGCAGGTTATGTGGTGTACATAGTTTAGTAACTCAATGCATGCAAAACCCATCAGACATTTGAGCTCAAAAACAAGAATCTATACAGTATATCTCACTTTCTACTGATAAAGAAAGCGAAAGAAACAAGCTTTAGAGAGAGTGAGCACTGTACTATCAGAGGATTCTTTTGTTATTATCCGAGTTGCGACACGGAGATAAAAGAGAGTGAGTGTGTGAAAACGGTCGTTTCACCGGGGGAGTTGGTCCTTTCGTGTTATGCTTTTTGTCTTGTTTTCTCAATTTTGCACATTTGTCCTGCATGCATGCACCTTCCTACTGGATTTGAATTAGCTTCTATTGGATGTATTCACATCTTAATGAGTTTGTTTATACAGTTTTCACTTGAAATTTTTCACAGCTATTTAAGGATGACAAATTATTCTAGTTTAAAATGAATATGAATTCAATGTTTTAAAACTCGAATTTAATATAAACTTATTATTAAAAAGGTTGGTAATTCAAATTTAATAAAGTAATTATCAAAGATTTAATTTTTAAATCAAATTTAAATAAAAAAATAAGTTCATTTATTTGTTTTTATTTTTAAAAATTAAATAACATTTTTATACATTATTAAAAAAATTTAATCGGTTTAATGTAGGTTAAACTTTTTTATTTAATTTATAAATTTTCAGTTAGATTTTCTTTAACAATTTTTGTCTTTTGTATCTCGCTGTCGAAAATCAAAAGTTTTTGCTGCTTCTTCAAGTACAAAACCAAACCGCCCGCTGCCCGATCAAGTAACAGAATCTTAAGCACGATCAGAGAAGAATTAGGATCTTCATCTTAATGTTTGGGAATTGCTCTTCCCTCTTTCCTTTTATGAATCTTGTAGTTTGCCAACAAAGATGTTAAAAACACGAATTTCGATCAGAAATGACAGGCGTTAGCCGACGGGCAAATGTTTGAAGATGTGACCATAAATTGAACTATATTAAAAGTAAGGATGTCAATTTTAGCTCGACTCGACTCACAACTCACTTATTTTGAACAAAACGGTGTCGTTTTGTATAATTTTTAATTAAATATATACATATATGGGCTGGGCTGAGCTAGGCCGCCCCAACCCGACCCATCATCATGTCTAATTAAAAGATTGAGCACCAAATTAATAAGAATCGATAAAGATTTAATTATACACGTCAATTTGATTAATTTTTTGATAATAAGAAGACGACTTTGTCCAATTTTTGTGTGAATTCTTAAAAATTGATTAATTTACTAATTAGTTAATTATTTTTATAAATTAATTAATTTTTATTTAATTATATTTTATAACAACAACAACAATAAAATTCAGTAAAAATCTTACTGAAATACGGAACTAAAAAGATTCAGTAATATGTAACCCTGCAATAACTGATAATCCACGTGATGAATGAAAAAAAAAAAGAAAAATAGGCTGAAATTTTTTTAATTATATTCAATAAAATTTTAAAAATATTTATAAAAGATTGACTTAATTTCTGATTAAGGGCCCGAACTCCATCTGTTACTAGCAACCCGGCGAAAGGCGCACGTGGCAATGATTTGACCATAGAGCGAAAGGACACGTGCTCTACATCACCTGTAATTCCGGCGACGCACGTGCATGAACAAATCAAAACAAAGTAACATCAGTGGAGGTGCGGGGAATCGAACCCCGTGCCTCTCGCATGCGAAGCGAGCGCTCTACCATATGAGCTACACCCCCAATTTCTTTGAAGACTTAACACGGGCTTCTTAAAATATTATTTTTAAATATTTCTATTGTTTCCTATTTTTAAATATTTTAACTTATTACTTAAAATTTTAATTAAATGATAAGTCTTTTATAACTTTAACAATATAATTCAAAACGATAATTTTATTAGTATTTTATTGATTTGACTAACAATTTTTTTATTATGATATATAAATATCCATGTAGAAAATTTTTGATTAGGTATTATAATTAATTGATAATTAATTTTTACATAAATGCCTAATAAAAATATTATATTAATCAAATCAATAAAATATTATCAAAAATGATGTTTTGAACTGTTAAGGTTATAGAAAGTTAATTATTAATTTAAAAATTTTAAAAATTGCACACTTAATAGAAAAAATTAAAAATTAAAAACTTTAAAATATGTTATTTTAATTAAAAACAAATCATTGGTGGTTTTAATTTTTGGAAATTCACAATTATTTCAATGCACATAAGACTTAATATAAAAATAAAACAAATTATATATAAAAATAAAAATTATTATTTTAAAATTTTAAATTAGTGTCCTTAATTGTATATAAACTCACTTATACCCTTGCTACATCACCTCATAACTCTTATGTGGCCCCGTGATCGTTCAAGACTACCCCTTTTTAAGTGATTAACATGTGGATCCAACATTAATAGAAGTCAAACAGTTAGCATTTAGTCAACTATGAGACAAATAATGGTGACACTGGACAAAGCATAGTTTTACCTTTTTGACTTGGAACTGAGACCAAGCCAGCCTATGTAAGGAGCGGGTAAGCTGTTTGAAATATGGAGTTGATGAGTCACACTTTCTTTTTCATTTTAACTACAACAGAAAGGTTGACATTTTTTATTTGCTTTAAAATTAATAAATTAATAGATTAAAAAAATAATATTATTAGAATAACATCATTTTAATCACCACTTAAACGAATTTGAATTGAATTTGTGTATAAAATCTCTTAACATATATATGTAATCGACCTATAATAATTGGGGCATTTAACATATTAAACAAGAGATAAGGTTTAGAAATGTCCAAAAGGGCACCGCCTGTCCAGCCTCGCCTGATTTTGGCCAGGACTGACCGGATCTTGGGCAGATCACAGGCCGAGGTCGGGCGACCGTTACTTTCAAAATTACGTCGTTTTTTATAATTTTTTCTTTTAAAAAATTGACGAGCTGGATTGGCCTATCGGACTATAGGTAGGCCACGGGCCAAGCCACAGGTTACTGTAACCTGGGATCTACTCTTGGCTCGACTCGACCAATTGACATTTCTATTAAGGTTCAAATAATGAAAACACACTTGGCTAAGGGGTTTTTAATAAGGTTGACAAGGTTTGCTCGACACAATTTGTTATAAAGTTAACAAATTTGGCTCGAGTTAAACAAATTTAAATTTCTTTTTTGAAAATTTTAAACTAAAATTTAGCCTTGTTTGAAATTTTTAGATTTTTAAATTAAAAATATTTATTTAATTAGGGTTTAATCAAATTTGAGAGCCCAAGTTTGATCAAGTTTTGGTCGGACTCGAATTCGATCATAAATTTAAATTTGAACTTCTCAGTCCACTGTTACCAAAGAAATGGATATCGTACCGTTCCGGCCGGTACCGGCTGGTACGGTACACATGGCCATTGGTACTGGTGGCAGATACCGGCCGGTACCGGTGGTTTTCGGATGGTACCGGCGGGTACCGGCTGGTACGGTACACATGGCCATCGGTACTGGTGGCAGATACCGGCCGGTACCGTAAAAGTTTAAAAGATGGGGGACCATTATGTAAAATGGATAAATTTTTTACCCTAAACCCAC
>JAOQMS010000180.1:2439245-2457778 GCA_027563885.1 Erythroxylum longipes | reverse complement strand
TCAGTGGACTATTTTACAAATTTTAAAAATTTCAGGGACTATTTCATAAATATAAAAAATTGCCCGAAATGGTACCCGGTATTTACCGGTATCGGTACAGTACCGTTCCAGAACTCAATCCGGTACCAAGTCCGGTACGGTATTCGCAACATTGACTGTTACACTTATTTTTTAACACTTTCGCATTTAATTTAGTGATGTTGTTAGCAAGTTTAAAATAAATAAAACTTGTTAGATTAATCAAATGAAGTCTAGAGTTAATTTGCAACCATTTGAAAGGAAAGAGGTAGTAACATGTTGAACTTGTTTTTTTTTATAAAGGATAAAAGCTGGATAATTTTTTATTATTTAAGAACTTTTAAAATTTTTTTTAAAAACATTATTAAAAATAATAACATAGTTGATATGAACATCATATATACTAAACAAAATAATTTTTTTAAAAATGAATTAATTAAATATAACTTAAACTAATAATTTTTTTATAATTATCCTAAATTACTAATATAAGTCGAGTTAAATTAGTTCAAGTTGGATTTAAAAGTTAGGTCAAATTATCACGTAACAACAACAATAATAACAATTCAGGCAAATTTTTGCTGAACAGAATGTCTTGAAAAGTTTGGCAATATATATTCTTATCTATAATTAGTAGAATGGTTGTTTCTAAATTATCATGTCAATAATATTTAATTAGTTCATGTATTATATTTTATCATTATTTTTAATTAGAAATTTTTTCAAAAAATTAAATACTATTATCTTTTAAAAAATAAAAATTAAAGAACTTTTCTAAAAAATTTATATAATTTTAGTTGAAAAGCTTGAAACAATTTGTACCTTATCCCTTTGAATTTCCTCTATGATTTAGCTTACTTCTTCTACCGTCCAGGAGATGATTCCCAGGTTGACCTGTTTCTTCATTTTCATAGATTTTGCAGAACTTTTCATTTCTTTCTCTTTATACGATAACTAGGAAAGCTTGCAGGATATGTACATATCCAAACTTACAGCTGCAGAACAATGATTTCCCTTTATTAAAATAAAGCTAAATAATGCCCCTCAGGAGAGGATCTTTGAAAACCGGCTACAATCCTTTGAAAAGAGTCCAACTTCTTTCATAAATGTTTTCACACTTCTTATCTCAACACGGTTTCGATTTGTTTGATTGTATGAAGACAAAAAACGGAACCTTTGAGCCATAATTGATGATTAGGTTGGCCTTTAGTGGTTCTGTTGTGTGTTTAGATGATTAAAAGTAGGTGAGAGTGATCAGGGGCTTGAAGCTGAAGAAACAACGGAGGATAGTCAAATGGAGAAGGTTTATGTTGGTCTTGGAAATGATTTACAAGAAGGGTACAAGACTTTGGATTGGACACTCAAGAAATGGAAATCCAATTCTATCACCGTTGTCATTCTTCATCTGACCCACAATCTTTCTCAGGATTTTGTTTACACCCCATGTAAGCTTGAAGATGACCCAAGTTTTTCTTTGTTTCTGTTAGAACTCAACTGGGGGTTGGGTTCTGTTAATTTCCTTTTCTGTTTTCAGTTGGGAAGCTCCCTGCAAGCTCTGTAAGTGAAGAGAAATTGGAAGTTCTTAGAAAGTATGAGCAAGAAAAGATGGAGAAGTTACTGAGCAAGTACATAGCTTTCTGTGGACAGGTTTAGGTTCTTCTATTCTCTGATGATTCACCTTGGCATCAAATTTTTCTGATAGTTTCTGAGGATCTCCATTTTCCTCAAAATTTTTACAGGTAAAGGCTGAAATTAGGAAAGTTGAGAAATCCGATGAGCCCATTCACAAGGTCATAGTAGATTTGATCTCCAGACAAAAGATAAAGAAATTGGTCATGGGACTTGCATTCATGAAGGCTTCTTCGTGGTGAGAACAAGTTTTCTTATCTTCTTCACTGTGTGATCAACTCATTATTTATCCATGTCTTCCTGTATAGGAGATCAAAGACTGCAACCAGCAGCTTACTGTACATTCAACAGCACAAACCCAATTTCTGTGAATTTTCCATTGTATGGGGAGGGAAGTTGATGTTCCTTAAAGGAGAAAATGATGAAGTATGCATCGAGAACGATCAAGGAGTGCCCATCACAAAGAAGGGTAGTTTCAAGAGTTGGCTGGGAAAGATGTTTGCTGAAAGTTCCAGCAGAAACTCAACTCATGGCCTGGACTCGAGTAGTTCCCAAGATCAATGGCAGAAAAATGCCCAAGAGATTGAAGATTATTTCAAGTACTTAACTTCTCTGAATTTGGATGCAGAAATATGTGAGGAAGAGAAGGATGTCTTCCAAAATAATTCGATGGAGCCTGATTTGCCAGAACTTGATGATTCTACCGTGGTAAGCATTAGAAAGATCATCTTATGCAATATGTGGTCATGACACCTTATCTTCATTGGCAAAATTGTGGTCCTTGTTTTGGCTGAAAGCGTAGCAAGATACTGCTTTATGACTGTTAATAGCACCATTCCGAGTCATTCCGAGTAATCTTAACATAACGGCTGGTATCCGATTGAAAACGGTAATCAAATAGGCTGTGCCATACCAAATATCTGAATCGAGTTGTACCGCTTGCAACGGTAGCATGTCACATGTCACAAAGATTTTTAGATCATTCAATTTCTTCCTGTGTCGGCATGTTTCTCTCTCTTTTTCCTATTTTCTGAATATGCCAACGTTTTGCAATATGTCAGAGTGTTGCTGCAAAAGTGGAATCCATGAAAAGGAAAATAGATGAAGCCCAGAAGATAGTTCAGTTGAAAAAGGAAGAGGCAAAGGCCAATGCAGAAAGATCTGCAAAAGCTGAATGGGCCATATCTTTGTGCAATACCCAGGTGATTTCAGCAGCTTAATCTCTGTGCAAACTTGAGCATATTTCAATACATTCATCTGAAACAGTTCCTAGTTTTGACTTACTGAAATGAATTCCCACCAACTTGGGAAACAAAACATTTTTTTTAACAAAGCAAATCCCAAGTTCTCCATCCTTTTTAAATTTGTTTTTGTTCCTGATGAACTGGAATGACGAATTCATTACAGGTTGGAAAGCTTGACGCAGGGATAAAAGAAGAGACAGCAAGACGCATAGAGATAACCAACCACATAGATTCCGAGAAAGAACAGATTCAGGATATCCTGAGCTATGTTCAAGAAAGCAGAAACAGGCTAACTTACCTTCGTGAACTACAGTTGGAACTCTCTAACAAACTTCAGCTATCAACTGTGACAAGATCACACATGGAGACTGAACTAGAGAAGGCAGTGATTGCAAGAGCTGAAATGGTTCGGGAAATTGAGGAGTTGCGTAGGCAGAGAGACGTCATTCAGCGCAGAATCGAGTTCTGCAAGGAGAAGGATGCCATTGGAATGGCCACCAAGTTGAGTGAACAGAGTTGCTCTAATAGAGATTACAGTGCAGAAGATATCAGGCTAGCAACAGATGATTTTTCTGAGATACTGAGATTGAAATCAGGGGGTGATTGGACTAATGTTTATCGAGGACGCATCAATAATACAACAGTTGCTATCAAAATACTCCCTTCTGAAAGTCAGTTGTCCCCTGAAGATTTTCTAACCAAGGTAACATAAAAACATGATCTTATCAAATTAAGAGGTTCTAGTTTTACCATCTTCAAACCGATCATTTAACTATTTAACTTTAATCCGATGTTGTAGATGAAGATTCTGAGCAGCATTCGTCACCCACATTTGATATGCATGATTGGCTTCTGCTCCGAGATAAAGTGCATTGTTTTCGAGTACATGCAAAATGGGAGCTTAAGAGATATATTATTTTCCTCACAAGGGAACCTTAAGAAGGTAAATCGATCCCTCCCATGGCATGCTCGATTACGTATAGCCCATGAAGTAGCCTCCGGCCTTGCATACCTCCACTCAGCTCAGCCAAAACCTCTAATTCATGGCCACCTGACTGCCGGCAACATCCTTCTGGACCGAAACCTGGTTTCTAAGATATGTGGATTCAGCTTAAACACGGGCCGTAATGTCTGCGACGAGCGACCCGATATTCGTGCACTTGGGGTCATACTTCTCCACCTTTTGACGGGGAGGAACTGGCTCGGATTGGTGGAGGAGGCGGTGTCGAAGGACCGGACTGCCCTGGTTAGAGTTTTGGATAAGAAGGCTGGACGGTGGCCGGTAGAGCTGGCGGAGGAGCTTGTAGAAGTGGCGATGAAGTGCATGGCAGTCTACGGCGAACATAACTCAGAGACAAGGGTGGCAAGAGTGGTTGTGAAGCTTGATGAATTAAGGAGAAAGGGTGATGAGATAGTCGCCAATGGTGGGAATCAGGTAGCTGAAGATGAAAATTTTGTGTCTGAAGAAAACTCCATTGAAGTTCCAAGCATCTTTATGTGTCCCATACTTCAGGTTAGTTCAACTCAGTCTCAACCATACTCTCAGATTGGAAAGACTTTGACTCTGAAACTGAAATTTGTAGAAATTTGAATTTTAACTTAAACCCAAAATTTGAGGACTTGACCTGAAATTGAAACTTATCAAACTTTCGATCTATTCGATCTAAATTAAAAGTTGATGAAGCTTCGAATAAGATCAAATCTATAAAAAAAATTTGGGTTGAGCTTGTATTTGGCACTAACCTTATGTTATGCTGTGATGGTTGCAGGATGTGATGAAAGATCCATATTTAGCAGCGGATGGATTTTCATACGAGTTGGAAGCCATAGATGCATGGTTGAAGATGGGGAGAGATACATCACCTATGACCAACTTAAAGCTTAAGCACAAATCCCTCACTCCTAATCACACACTTCGATTCCTCATTCAAGACTGGCAAACTAAGAAGTCTAATGTACCTGCATAACAGACGCATTCATTATTGGCTGTTTAGTTCTCTGTTAGAATTCATTATTGTATGTTAATAATTAATTTCTTTATTCTTTTTTTCAGTTTGCATTACTTTAATATAAATGAGTTTGACATATGCAAGTATTGACAGAAAACAAGCTCATTCAATGAGATTGGCATGTCAAACTAAACAGAAGTCGGAGTGTTCAAACTCGATTAGGCTCACACTGGGACTAGAACTTAATAATAACAAAAGCCACAAATACATTTTATGGGAAAGAATGTTTTGAATATTACAACATCGAATGTATGCATAAATAACATATTTGCCTGAGTTATAATTGAAGATGAGCTAGTTTATGCATCATCTCCAGCAATCATGGGCCAAACTTCAAATATAGTGGCGTATAAGCTGCACAAAGTGCTTCTATTTATCTTCTAGCCTCTCAACCTGAAACCTAACATCAAGCAAGCAAACATCTTGAGCAGCAGAAGAACTTTACAACCTTTTCAGGTAAGGAATAATCTGCATTGAGATCTGGATCGGTTGCCATGTCCTCAGCACGAGACCATATATATACTCCCCTTTCCTGCCGACTACCAGGGACCGTGTTGTCGAGCACAAACGCAATCAACAGTGTAACCACCATGTTCATTGACAAAAGTGCATTCATTGCAAAATCAAACTGACACAAAAACAAAGAAAATCGTCATAAGCTCTTCAATATCAAGCTGGAAAAGGAAAGTAGCTGAGTTCTGTAGCTGAAGAACTGAGTTGCAGAAGATATTGTCCTGTTTACAAGTTCACTGATTAGTAAAAAGTTGGCAGTGGCATACTTGTTTACTGCTGGAGTGAACCGGCCCGTCTGATGCTGCCCCATAGGATAGAAAATAACTTGGTAGTATCAAGCTAGATTCAGGTTGATACTGCTGAAAATATGCAGGAATAGATAAACCAAGGAACAGAGAAACACCAACTATCGTTATGTTCCTAAAACTTGCCGTTTGAGTGTATTGCAAAGTTGAGAGACCCAATGCGACAGTAAGGCCCCACATGAAGCAAAGAATAGCAGCAGCCAAGGCTTGTGGTATTGAAGCGAGAATGGCACCAATTTTTCCTATTAAAACAAGTAAATCTATCACATGCTAACGCCAAAAACCAAGAGCACTAAATGCATTAGTCATTGAGTACCGAAGCCAGATGATCAATCAGGAGATATCCAGATTTTATCAAATTGCGGAAACTTATGAGGCAAATTACAATCTCAAAAGTAAAGTACGGCTCTTGCATTTCTGTGTTTAGCTTAATTGTGTGAATTAGTTG
The DNA here is from genome assembly GCA_027563885.1 of Erythroxylum longipes. Classification (NCBI taxonomy): domain Eukaryota; kingdom Viridiplantae; phylum Streptophyta; class Magnoliopsida; order Malpighiales; family Erythroxylaceae; genus Erythroxylum; species Erythroxylum longipes. Next base: position 2,451,612 of record JAOQMS010000180.1, on the reverse strand, counting down.
TCCCATGAAGTTTGTGACAAGATACATTTTAGGGATGTCTTAGACATCCTTTGAGATCTAGCATTAACCTCATTGAAAGAAGACGAAGTACAAGTTTCCACATGAACAGCCAAGTTGAATCATCTAGCATTGATCTAATTCAGTGTCCAAGTATCAGAAACAACAGTAGTCTACAAGCATGGTCCAACCGAGACAGAGTTTCAAGGTATTTACCTATGAAAGAGAAAAAGATCAAAAAGACTGCTCCCAGTTCGACAACTCTTCGACTGGCCACCTTTGTTACGTTGATGGTGTGGGCATTCTCCGTTAAGGTTGTTGAGCCAGTACCTGAACCCCAAAGTCCAGCCAAAATACTGCAGAAGCCTTCAAGTGCAATTCCTCTGCTTACAATTCCTGGCGTTGGAGGCTTCGAATTCACCAGCAAAGATGTAGAATGATATGTCCCAACCTGGTATGCAATTACAACATTTGTAGGTCATATATTTGGTTCTATATTTATTCTCCTACGCGGAATGATATCCACGGTTTCGTAGATCATGCAAATGTTAACTCTGGGTTGTTGTTCAATGGCTTCATGAAAAGTAAAGCCACAGGTCTTCATCATACTATTTTATTTGTTGCTTTCACTGATGTAGGAATAGTTTAACTCTGCCATAATCACCAAAAAGATTTAGCAGGAGGTGGTTGCAGGACTTTTACTTACTATCAACCGATAGACAACTCAAAATTAACTTGGTTCTCTCTGCTTCATTTATTTACTTTCCGTCATTGTTACTTGTATGGAACTATCTATACAATTATGAAGCACCTAGTGCCCAATAGTGGAACAGGAATTAAACTCAGGGGGTAAATTCATGGGTGACTCTAAAGCTGCTAAGATTTACATCCTAATAGAACAAATCAAATTTGCCATAGTACATGAACTTGACTTACTGAATCCACAGATGCAACCAGAGAGACGATTATCATGATCAAGGAAGTTCTTAGATGGAAGATGGGGATACCCCATTGTAAAGGGTAGGGAATTCTAACCCAGGCTGCTGTTTTCCAAGCATTGGAAACATCAGTTCTGCAGTGTTGCATGGTATAGGCATGCTTTCTGCATTGGTCCACCAATATGTTTGAACTAGGTATGCCAGGGCTGCAACCTTTGAAATTGTATGCTCCACCAGCTGTCAAAAAGAATGCATATATCCAGATGATCATAACGCTGAAAGGGACCTGCAATGACAAAAATAATTCAAGCAAGATGTTGCCAACAAAATTAGCAGCATTCAACTTAGTAATTGTATGCAACTACGTATAGTAGTATCAGTTGAAGTTTAGAAAAGTATTAAAGAGAAATAAAAGGTGATCAGTTGAAGTTTAGAAAAGTATTAAAGAGAAATAAAAGGTGAACAAAAAGGAAAGACATAGCAAGCTAGAAAACATACTGCATAAATTCGGAAAATGCGATGGCCAAAGATAGATATTCCTCGAAGGTACTGAAAAGGCAATATGAGTACACAAATAAGTTTTGTGAACAGTTTCCTTGCCACTAGTAATGACATACAAGAAAAGGAAAAGCAGAAATTTACATCATCTGCAAAACTTTCCTTACACACTGGAAAAGATAACATATATACTAAACGCATTGACCAGTACAGTACTAAAGATATATATTTGAATTGTTTTTCACCATAAAGAACATAACTTACCAGAGCAAAAATGAGAACCAACAGTATCAAAGGAATGCTAATTTCCACACAACTTCCAGCTTGGGGGAAACCGTAGCTTAGAAATGCTAAACCTACTGCTGTAACAGTTGGTGCAACCACCACAGGATTTATTAATCTGTAATGCAATGTTTTCCAACAAAGAAGTATCAGACAACTTTCTCAAATGTGAATAAAAATGTGCAATGGCTTGCGTATAAAATATTGTTGATTTTTAATGACTAGCCTTCAGCATAATGAAAATTGAAGACCTTATAAGTTAAAATACAGACTTTAAAGTGCAGAAGTAATTAATCATTCTCAGCAGTTTAATTTGAAAGTAAAGGAATATCGAAGGGATCATAACATTTTCTCATTTCAAACAATATCAGACATTGATATTCAGGTTGATAAAAAAATATATGTACTTATTTAAGGGAAAAAGGAAAAACATAGATTCATAGCACTGAACACTTCAAACAACTACTAAAATGAAGAAGCTACTTCTCCACTTACCTTAATAACAAGGACATTAAACCACTAAATCCCAATAAGCTTTGAAAAATCGAACCAACAATTATAGCCCCTTGAAGTTCCCGCATTATGTGCCTAAATTTCTACAAATAAAAGAAGTCTGCAATTAACACAAAGACTAAGCTTACTACCCAAAACAAAGAACAGCTAATCATATCCTGCAACTGTAGCCATTAGTCTAAACTTCAATGGAACACATACAGTAAAATGATTGTCAATACTCATTCTCAACTCCGTTCAATCACAAGTTTACCCCATACTATTTTGAATTTTCTTTATGATCTTTTACGTTCTGTTAATAAAAGGTTTGCAAGCTATTTGGACTTTTAAAATGACATTACTGATAAAACTTGACGAAGTACAGATATATCACATGCAAAGTCTTCCTGCTAGACTTACGTGTTCTGTCAGATTCCGATATTCACGAGCATTAATAATGACCAATGCTGGTGCCAAATACACAAACGAGCTCCCTTGAACTAAGGGCAGTCGACTACCGAAGTATGAATTCAGTATTGTTGTAATGCCAGACACCAGCAGCATTGTAGAAATAACTGTAGCCGTATCTTTCTGAAGCATTCATGTTCATAAAGGCTCAGTCACTAGACAATGGCAACATATGGAGGAGTTACTAATGAGAGGTAGTACTTACATCAGTGCCACCCATAGCTGGTACGATGATTAGGGGAATGAAAACTAACGAACCAGCCAAAGATAAATAGTGCTGTAAGCCATAGAATATAAGTGGGACTGCAGTGAGAATGCAAATTAGTGAGAATCACTTAGAAGAATAATCCCACCAATCAGGAATCAGTGAGTCCCGAGTTCATACACAGATTTAAAAATCCAAGTTCTTGCTTTGTGAAAAAGTTATTTAAGCATTTTTGACTATCTACTGCTATGTATGGATGGTTAGACTTCTTATATGTGTGACACAAAATTAAATTTGTGTCCAGAATAGGTAAGGGCGACAAAACTATCCAATAACTATTTCAAGTTCCAGTTGAGGACACACATTGGCTTTCAGGAAATGACATTTAAATCTCCACAGTTAATAATCCTTTACTAACATCAAATACTACACCATCCGCACGTTCTATAAACTACTCATTTTTACTAACTTCTGTTTTTGCCTGAGTTTGAACTTTAGAACATAACATATAAAGCACCCTGATAGCTAAAAAGGTGAAATAACAACTAAAGAGCGAAAGAAATTTGTAGAATGCACTAACCAAAACCAGGATTATCTCGCAATCCATATCTCATTCCACTTTGCCTGTGCCACCATCCATCAACAGGCTCCTCCCCACCTGGATAGAATTCAATCCCAACATCCCTCCCCTCGTTTCCTTCCTCCTTCTTCGGTTCCAAAGCCGGAGTTGTTGCTGGTATTTCATTTCCATTTTCATTTGCTATTGCATTCGTACCAGCACTCCCATTTACTTGCTGTTGAACCCCATTTCCATTTCCATTCAACTGTGTTCTCTTTTCCTCAACTTTAGATCCCGATACAGGCTCATCTCCAATTCTCCTTTTATTGCTCTCATCCCTCAACCCCAAACCCCTATCATCTCTCCCAGTTCTAAACCCATTTCTAGAGCCAGGAACATAGCTCGAGTCCTGTTCAATCTCGGTGGCTCTGCTAGGCCTAGTCCGACCCAGAACCGGGTCAATCTCAATCTTTGGTGACGACCCGCCATTGTTCTGTTGATCATTACCCTTCTCCAAGTCAAAACCAGCGCCGCTATCAAACTTCCCACTGGTGCTTGTGGCAGTTTCACCAGAGAAAGTGGACACAAAGCCAGTTCTTTTGGCCCAAGATCGCAGGTCTCTAGGATTGTGGTCAGATTTCGGTACAAAAGGCTCAATCTTCGGCAGCATAGAGCCAAGCTTTAGCTTACTGTTACCTCTTTCTCTTCTCTGCTCGGACTTCCCCAACAAATCTGAGCTCGACCCAGGTTCCATTGCAGCTTTTTCTTAAATAAATTATCACCCTTTAGCTAGATAACCACCAACAGAACAGAATCAATAGTCCACACCATAAAAAGGCCAAAAAGAAAAAAAGAAAAGGAGAGAACTTTATGAGTAGAAGCAAAGAAAAGATAAGAGTGGTAATGGAGATGTGTCACTCACTAAGAAGGTGAAGGAATGATTCATGCCTTTGCTTAGTGAACGATAGTGAACATAACATCAAATTATAATGGGAATTACTAAGTGGGAGAGTGAAGCTACTGAAGTCATATTCTCACCTCTTCAACTGTTTCTCGCTGCCGCTAGCTAGTTGCTGTCAACACTCGGCAATGATAATTATTAAAATGACTACAATGCCCTCGTTATTGGCCGTTGCAATAGACAGAACACAAGTGGGAAAACCTTGTCAGCAAAAGAAATCCATAGTTCAGTGAAGACTAGGATTTCTTCGATTCTAAGTATGTCTATGCTCTCCCAAAAGCTGATTAAGTGGCTGTAATGAGAAGCCTACGTGGCTTGGATCAATAACTAAAGTTGGAAATTATTTTTATATCAATGTAAAAATTTTAATATATATAATAATTCATAACTTACTTATTCACTTAATTATTAAATGAAGGTTTAAATCAATTTATTCTTTTAGATGAATGGAAAGGAGATAAGAGAGAAGAGGAAAGATGGGTTTGGACTTTTGGTAGCTTCCATGTCACTTTCAAAAGATAAGAAAGGCAAAGTAGTGTTTGGTACTCTCTTAAAAGCTTTGTAAGAAATATGTACTTCTGAAGTGTATCCCCATTGGCTAATATAGGAAAGTGATTGATTCTATATATCATAACAAGTTAGTACAACAACTTAATCAAGATGAGATGTAACATAATTTAAAATGGATGAATCAAATTCAAGTTTTAATTTAAAATTTATTATTTTATTTAATTAATTATGATAAAGTAATTAAAATTGTAAAAATTATGAGATTTAAAAATCGAGATAGAGTATTCGAACGCGATTATTCTAAAATTGAAATATGGACTTTAAAAGTTTAAATTCAATTCCTTTTTTTCCTTACATTAAATTTTGCTAATTCTTAGGGGGTGATCGAGTTGGTGAACTAGAAATAAAACCGAAAACACCTGAGACAAAAGAAAAGAACAACTTCCCGAAAAGTTAAGCCCTACTGAAATAAATCTGAAGTCGTCTCGCAAACATCTGCTTCTGATTCTCTTCTTGCCTTCTTTGACTTCCCTCTTAGCTTGATAATTTATACCCCAATACGTCTATTAACTTATCCATTTTGAAGGTTTGATTGTTATCCTTTCTTCAAATTTCATTATGATGGGAATTGGAATTGTTAAATTTTACTATCCTTACTGAAATGGGTGTGGAATTCAGGCATTATGTTCTGTAGGTCTTGTGTTCGAATCCCCTTACTTATGTTCTTTCGATTGAGCCTGTCGTTCAGGACTTGCTTAGTGTGGAGTACCCAGTTGATATGATTTACAGGCTATTACATCAATCTAAAGATTTACTTAGTGCGTATCCGAAAGATAGCTACTGCAAAAATAAAACTACTTATATATTGGATTTTTTTTAATAATGCACGATCTTTGGTTTAAGTGTGTACAGCAACAGGTTTTAGATTATGCAATCTTCAAGTAAAAGGAATCCTGAGAAAAGATAGAAATGTACAGCTGGGATGCTGGAAATCCAAGTAACGTTTGCTTTCTCCACCAAGCGGTGAACTAGGTAAAAAGCTCAATAATGACTCCACTACTACCAGCAACCTATCAGTTCAATACCATTAGTTGGTAATTGATTTCCAAGAAGATTGCTTGGAAAGTTCAGTTCTTTAGCCTAATGATTTCAACCCCACCACTGATCAAATTATTATCCTTCAAGTTGAAGATTAGGGAAATCATTGTATACATGAAATGACACTAACGACCACGAAAATTGGATCCTTGGGACTCGGATCTTTAATTCCTTTGGAACTAGAACTAACGTCAAGTCTTCAAACCAGAAGTTTCACTGGGAAAAGAAGATAAAGTACAGGAGATTTGAGTGAAGATCATACTACATTCATGACTTGTCAAGAAATCTATGTTTTAAAGAATCTTGAAGCCACTTACTGACCAGCAAAACACAGATTACATAAAACATGAAAAGGGATGCAAGAAAAGAAGCTGTAGTTTTTTTAAAACCACAAAAGGGAAACTTGCCGCAGAACATGTACATAGATAAATGAAAAGAAAAAACAGTTCGCAAATGGCTGAAATACTCTCTGCTGTTTTATAATTGGCTGTAGGCATCTACATTGATCCAGAAAAGAAAAGGACTATCTGTTCAATATTAAACGAGAAACAAGAAGCTGTGGCTTCTACAAAGAAAACAATTACAAACAAAAAATGAATATTAACTTGCTCACAGATGTAGAGACAACGAAGGAACAATGGTTTACTTACATAGGTCCTGATTTGAAGTCATTGTACTTTTTATTGAGCGCTGGCTGCACACGGGAGAAGAATGAATGTCTCTGCTTCTTTGGCTTTACACCAAAAATAAATGAGTGCAAAGGAACATGAGAACGGCTCTCCGATTGTTGTAACTGGACAGGTTGATTGCTCCTTTGTCCAGAAAGCTTGTATTCTTCGTTCACATTTGCCAGAGTTCTATCAAGTTCAAGCTTGAGAGCTGTTACATGATCCAACCCTGCTTGCAATTCATCTGCTACCTTGTTATTCTCTTGTTTCATGTTTAAAACCTCACCTTGAAACTTTGCAGCTTGATGGGTTGTAAACTTAAAATCGTCATATTCAGCACTTTCCTTTAGAGCAGCTTTTATCTCCTCTTGAATGTCACAAAGGGACGAGAATCTACTCTGCAATTCATCTTTCAGTAATGCACTTTTCTCTAACCAGACTGTTAGTTCAGCTTGTATTTCTCTGAGGTGTTTGTATATTGGCTTTGCATCTGATTTGGTAAAATATCTTCCAGCACTACTCCCATCAAGCTTCTTTCGCTTATCATCAAGCTTTGATAGCTCAGACTGTAAATCTTTGATTTCAATTCCAAATTTCTGTATCTGGTGATATGTAGCACTGAACCTTAACCAGAAATCCAAGTTCTCCTCTAAAACTTCATCAATTTGTGACCTAAATCTTTGTTCAATCTCAGATGGACATTCTGGCAGGTTCATTAGAATTGCCTCAATATCGTCTTCCTCTTCTATTGTTGGTTCCTCAGATTCACAAGGCTCTCCAATGCCTGCTTTTAGAAGGCTGAGCTTCTGACGTAAGAACTGAATCTGCTCATCCTTCTTTGCATTAGCAGTCTTCAGTTCTCTTAACTGTAATGTGGTATTGAAGAGGCTATCTCCACTTCTCTGTTCTGCTTCGGCAAGCTTCTTCTTGGCTTCCTTGTAATTCCGAAGTACGGTTGTATACTCAGTCAGCAGAACTTTCTCTCTATTTTCCATACCATTCGTGAACAAATCCTTCCAGTCTGGTTCATCATCCCTCCTTTTTCTCTGAGCTTGAGTATCATCAACCTTTTCCTCTATTATGAGGTTGCCAGTGCTGGATTGGAATCGGCCAACACTTTCTCCATCACTTTTGCTGGTTCTTGGGTCCTCCATTTCCACCTCTTCATCTTTTGTTCTGCTATCTGTTGTCTCTCTGAAATCAAGATCTTTTTGTTTTTCTTGCTCTCCAGGCAAACCAACTTCAACAGCATAGTTCTCTTCTTTCTGTAGAGAATCTGAAATCCTGACCTCCTGTGGTTCCTTAAAACTTTCTCCAGGAATTGCATCTTCCTGTTCTCGATAATTGTTTTCTAAAAATGAAAGGCACAATCAAATCACTAACACAGTTACACACAAAAGATGAAAAGAAAAGAAGGTTAAATCTTTATCCACAATTTGTTTTGGTCCAACTAAATTTACCTAAAATATTGAGCTCTGTTTCTGGCGTCACATCCGCCAGTTCCTTTACGTCATTAGGAGCAGCTTCAGACTCTTGACATTCAAAATTAACTAAAGAATCTCCATATGTATTGGACAATTCCTGGGATTCAAGCTCAACTGCAGGACCTCCTTGTCCTTTGGCATCTTGTTGGGATTCAAGTTGAGTTAAAGAGCCTGGAATCTTGGACTCTACTTCTGAATTCGCTCTCTCTGACTGATCCGAGTTGGCATTAGGAGCAACTATTTCTTCATGATTTCTGTTATCTTCTTGTGATTCAAAGGCAGCTGGAGAACTTTCTTCTCTTTTAGAAGCTTCTTGTGATTCATAATTAATTGAAGAACCTTCTTGTCCTTTAGACTCTTCTTGGCATTGAAGTTGAACTACAGAACCTTCTCGTTGTTTGGACCCTTCTTGAGATTCAAATTCAACTAGAAATTCCTTTTCCATTCGCTTTGTTATGTCAAGCTCCTCATCCGGCTTCAAGTTATACATCTTACCAGAGAGATGATCAAGATTACAGTGAGCCTCGGTAAAATGTGTTTGAAGATTGTTATTCTGCTCTTCAACACTCTTGTTTAGGTCCTGAAGTCCAAGCAACTTTTCCTCCATTTCTCTCAACTTGATGCTCATCTCATTTTTGTCATTCATTAATGTTGTCTTGTCATCTTCCAAGGTTTGAATCTGAGATTGAAGCTCGTCTGTTTCCGATCTTAATCTCTTTGTAAGAGCTGTCTGTGATGAAATTGCAGATTCCAAACTAATAACCTTGTTAACAAGTTCATCTATCTTCTCTGCAAGTTCTGTCACTGTAAGAGGAGAATTAAATCCAACATCAAAGTGCTCCTTAATCTTCTCCTGTAACATCTCCAAATCCTTTCTAGCTCGTGTACTAATGTTTGCTTCTTGATCTGAGCTTTTCAGCTCTTCTAATACTTTCTCAGGTTCATCTTTGGCTTGTGGCTTCTCATGGTCAATGACCTGACCATTTAAGAAGACATCCTTGAGAGACTTCAACTTCTCTCGTGCATGGCTAATTCTTTCCCATTCTACTACTGCTTCTTTTGCAGATGTTGCTTGTTTCTCTTGCAATTGAGCCAGTGTCTCCTGGCAGGATTTCAAGGCTGCTGATGCCATCAACGTTCGAGCTTCATCATCTTCGATGATAATGCCAGCACCAAATTCATCCTGCAAGGCACACACCTTCTCTTGCAATTCTCTTATTTCCTGTTCGATTTCCCAGTACTTAGCTACCCCACACTCATAAGAACTCTTTACAAATTCTTTTTCCGTTTGCAGAGATAGAATTTCCTTCTCAAGCTTGTCAATCCGCTGAAGTCCCTCGGCTTTACTTAAACCAGACTTAAACACCTGAACTGACGGAGTTATTCCTTTCATTGACTTTCTAGGTTGCAGTTTCTTTGCAGCTGATGTGATGGCGCCTCTGAAATCTTTAGGAATCTTTGGGACCTTAGGTATGTTTCCTTTAGACATTTCTGGGGGTTTCTTTGATACTTTGGGTGAAGGTTCATCTTCATCTTCTTCCATTGCAAACTGAACTTGCTCTGGAAAAACGTAAGCAATGGTGTTGTTGGCATTTTGTAGCTCCGTTGAGATATGGTCATATCGTTCAGCTAAGGCTCTATAAGCACGATAAGATTCTTCCACAAAGCTTATCAACTCTGGCCTTTTTCTATAGTACATCTCTGCCCTTTTGGCAAAGGAGTCTCCATCCTCTTCTATGAGTTTGAGCATGTAGTGAACCTTTTCTTCCATATCTGCAATCGCCATCCATATTAGTTATATTCCAAAAGCAGTGAAACAAATAGAGCTTTTCTGGTACCAAAAACTCCCTACTTTATCCATTCTCACACATTCTTCAGTGATCCATAGACTATCTCCTTCTATTAAGTCAATATCAGTACGTCATTAATACCTCAACAATGCTGAACTTTTCTATTAAGAAGGAAAAAAAAAACACCCCTTCATTTCTACCATTGTTGTGGCTAGCAAGATATGGAATAAAATTTTACAGAACGAAGAAGGTCATCTTTACAGGAAGCTTAATCCAGTCATATAGTTCAAACCCTTATGTAACAGTAAGTACTGACCCAGAATAGGAAGGTTGAAATGATTGGATGGCAATAGAGAGATCCAAGAAAGTTTGGATTATATTGGGGGGGGGGAAAAACCAGGTCCGTTTGACTTCTGGGATAGACTTATCTTGGAGCTGATGATTACACATGCTCATAGCTTACAAGTATAAGAAATTTTGGTTTACATTGGGCAAATATGGTAATCAGTTACCAAGCTCAGTTATTATGATCAAGATCTTCTCATATATGTCTTTTCCAAAAACCAGAAAAGGGAAAACACCAAAAACGAAAAACAAACGAAAGAGGTGAATCTTACCTTGAAGGTTTTGCTCCAGCCATTTGGATTGCTTTGTTCTGATGTGGCTTGCCCACCACCATGAATAGGCATTGCTTGCAGCTCTCTGCAACATAATTTCTTTTTGCTGCTTAAACTTTCCTCCTCAACTGTTCTTCACCCTTAGCTTCTATGTTAGGAACATGAACGTCCGACTCCTTTTTGTGTTGACCAAGAAACATGCAACCCCCTCTGTTTCTGTCAGCCTCTTCAACATGGGAATACAAGACATGGAACCCAACACTCTTTTTTGGGATTAATAAAGAGAGAGAGGGAGATTGACAGAATATCAGGAATCCAAGTTGAAGAAAAAGAAAAGAAAGTTCTGACAAGAAACGTGCACAAAGAAAGGAATGTGTGCATGTGTTGTGTTGTCACTTTTATAAAAAAAAACACTAATTATAGGATCATGGATGAGAGCAATTGTCGCCAGGATCCACTGTTGGAAACTAATTTCTTTTACTCTCCGAACTTCTGTATCAAAATGAGCACTACCCGAAGAAATTATCACCAAAAAAGAATGGAACTTGCAATAGGTTCTTGTTCATGCCATGAACAATTAAGAACATCTCCCGATTCAATAAAAAGACCTTGACAGCTTTTAGTGTTGCTTTTTTTCGTACAGAGTGTGTAGGGAACCTTCTTCTTTAGCTTCCTTTTTGTAAAAAGCAAGACTTATTGTTAAAAGTAATTCTTCATGTTCAAGCAATCAGGCAGCCTGTCACGGCGTTACCGCCCAAAAAGTTCATAAGGAGGCCTTTTACGAACCGATCCTCTGTCCAAAGTCCAATTTTATGGTGCTTTTGGCAAGTTAGATAGTCTTTAAACTCATTTAACGGTTCGTTTTAAATATTAAATAGAGTTTGCCAATCCTTTTTTTTTTTTGCCAGAAGAACTGTAGTTGTTATTTTTAAAATGCATGTTAAGTAAACTTTTAAATTGACGTAATAATATACAAATTACGTCAACCAAATACCTCATACTAAGCAAGTCCTATACAACAAGTTTAATGGAATGGCCACATGATATTAGAGAAATGATCAAAACTCTTTTTTAAATATAATAACATCATTGTTCAACTTTTAATGTGGAACCCTTGTAATGACAACTTTATCTAATCAATCGAATTTTGATTTAAATTCAGATATTAATTTTAATTTGAATTCAATTTATTCTATTGAAATAACAAAATAATATCTTTTTATTTAAAATTCAATCAAATTTTAAAATGTTTCAAATTGAGAAAAATCTGTTGGACAATTTTGACTTTTCCTATAAAGTTGGACAATATTTAATTGTATTTTTCTGTTTTACAATAATTTTTCAGTTAAGTTACATAATTTGATCCGAATAAAGATAATAAAGTAACCCAATAAATAATCTAAATCAATGAGTTGAAGTTCAAGAAAAAAATGAATCTCGATTAGTGTGGACCAAACCTGTATCAATTTTGTGATAGAGAAGTTTGATATAGAAGTTATATATAAAGGTTAAGGTCTGTTCATATCATTCGTAAACATAAAGATTCTCTGACCAATTAAGAGAACTTACATTTTGAGAAAACTGTAAAAAGACGTTGACTAAATCACGGTGAGCAATTTTCGCGAAGACAGCAATAAATTCGTGCTCGTTTCGGCTTCAGAAAGTTCGTTTAAAGTTATGAAATCGAAATCAGGTGTTTTCTACATTTATTCATTTGTCGTCCTTTCATATTCAATTTGGGATACGTAACTAAGATATAATTACGTGTTACAAAATCTTTTTAAATAGAATATTAACAAA
>JAOQMS010000180.1:2422398-2439145 GCA_027563885.1 Erythroxylum longipes | reverse complement strand
CTTATTGTTAAAAGTAATTCTTCATGTTCAAGCAATCAGGCAGCCTGTCACGGCGTTACCGCCCAAAAAGTTCATAAAGAGGCCTTTCAAGGACGGGATCCTCCGTCAAATTTTATAGTCGCTTTGGCAGGTTAGATAATCTTTAAACTCATTTAACGGACGAAATAACGTCGTTTTAGATATTAAATAAAGTTTGCTACTTTTTTTTTTTTTGGAAAGAACCATAATTATTATACGTATTAAGTAAATTTTTGGATTGACGTAATTGTTTATAAGTCATGTCAATCAAATACTTTATACTAGATAAGTCTTATACGATAAACTCAATCGATTAGCGAGGTCATATTAGAGAAATGATCTAAACTTTTTCTTAAATATAATAACATCATCGTTCAACTTTTAACATTGAAGCCCTTGTAACTACAACTTTATCTAATTGATCGAATTTTGATTTAAATTAGGATATTAATTTTAATTTGAATTCAATTTATTCTATTGAAATAATAAAATAATATCTTTTTATTTAAAATTCAATCAAATTTTAAAATGTTTCAAATTGAGAAAAATATGTTGGACAATTTTGACTTTTCCTATAAAGTTGGACAATATTTAATTGTATTTTTCTGTTTTACAATAATTTATCAGGTAAGTTACATAATTTGATCCGAACAAAGATAATAAAATAACCCAATAAATAATATAAATCAATGAGTTGAAGTTCAAGAAAAAAATGAATCTCGATTAGTGTGGACCAAACCCATATCGATTTTGTGATAGAGAAGTTTGATATAGAAGTTATATATAAAGGTTAAGATCTGTTCATATCATTCGTAAACATAAAGATTCTCTGACCAATTAAGAGAACTTACATTTTAAGAAAACTGTAAAAAGACGTTGACTGAATCACGGTGAGCAATTTTCGCGAAGACAACAATAAATTTGTGCTCGTTTCGACTTCAAAAAGCTCGTTTAAACTTATGAAATCGAAATCAGGTATTTTCTACATTTATTCATTTGTCGTATTTTCATATTCAATTTGGGATACGTAACTAAGATATAATTACGTGTTACAAAATCTTTTTAAATAGAATATTAACAAACTTAATTACGAAATTATAATTATGCATTTGAAATATGAACGGTGACTAGTCTCTATTTTTTTTTTTAGTTTAAAATTCTTTACAATAAAAAAATCAAATTTCAATAAGTTAAATTTGAGTTTAATACACCTAAAACATTTTAACTCGATATTGTCAAATTTAAACTTTTAAATCCAAAATAATTTACGTATAAATTTTTTTATTCTTTTAACTTTATGTTAAAATTAAAAACATAAAAATAATAGATAATATAGTTACAACCAATTATAAAAATAATAGATAATACAAAGGTCATTTTTTATTTTTAGTTTAAAAATAAAATAAAATAAAATAATCACACTTAACCCAAATTCGAGTCCAATTAGGTCTAATTTAGTCAATTGACTTTGAATTGGACCAACCCAATATCTAATTATGGGTGAGCCCAAAAATAAAATTTGGTCAAACCGAACTTTGGATTTATTTCGACCGAACTAGTTCTGCATATACAGCTAATACAAAGAAAGCTAGTTGAGATCAATCACTATCTGCTAACAACATAACCACGCGTGACCACCAGAAGGCATATAACAAACTTCCTGTGGTCCATCTTCACTCCAACCACCACAAACTCACCCCTCATTCACAGGAAATATCAACATCTAGCCAGCATCCTTCTTGTTCCTGGTTACAGATTTAGTTAGACAAAGCTTTAACAAACTCATCATAACTCACAATCCATTTTCCTGGACAATGAGACTCATCACAAGTCACAATCCCTTTCCTGTATATGAGAAAACGAATCATTTCCACAATTCAAATCAAGAAACAGAAGTATGTTGAATGTCCCCTGTGATTCTTAAAAGCAAACCTACCGTACAGGATAGTTGTAATAAATGATAAGTACTCGTCCTGATTGTGTGGTGAACCTTACAACCGAAGTGATCTCCAGATAAAGTTTTAGTAGCAGAACGAAAGAGAAAACTACTTAACACTAACTACGCATTTTACACATATTCACAAGATCATTATTTACAAAGAAGATCGTCTAGTAGATCAGCCTACTATCAAAACATGACTCCTGATGTTTTTCTGGTGCACACATCGGGCGGCAAGCTTGAATTTTTTTCTGAACATGATGGCTTTACCCTCAACCTGATGGATGTTTATTCGTCCACACTTAAACCCGAGAAGCTGATTCGTATTCGGCATTCTTGTTCTTTTTTTTAATTCATTGATTCTTTTCTTTCCCGTATTCTAATTCGGATCGGCGTCACATATCAGAGTCTTGATAAGTACTATAAACGAAGAACTATTCAGGCTAGAATCTTTCTGAGAATTGGCAGTCAGCTGAAGGACTCGAACCCTGAAGAGAAGAAAGCCACTCCATATAGTTCTTCCCCCCTGCTCACACCAAAGTTTAAAAGAATGACTAAGACAAGCATAGAGATCTAATGGTAACAGCAAAGGGTCGTATTCTCCAACAATGTAAGTGTAACAATATAAAATCAGAATCCACCGTTCAACAAAATTGCAAGGGGAGATTCTTGGTAAAGAAGGAGCTTCTATTAGCATTCCCAGATCACTAAAACTACACAGTTTTTAAGTTCTCAGAACAGGTATCTGTCAGCTTTAAACTTGTAAAGGCCATATACAGAAGCTCATTACAGACTGGTTATGAGGATAATTCAACCTACTGATCTAATCAACCTAGTTGCTTACAACCACACACACCCGAATGAACAACAAGCCGAAAGGATTTTAATCATAGGGAATAATCTCTCCATGCACTTTAACCGTGATTTTCGCAATCAATTAGGATCTGAAAGGCCTTAAGAAAACGTGTTTTCGGGCATCAATAGTAAACTATAGCAGAATAACACTGTTAGTATGATTAGCTAACATTTGGAACTAATCACACAAACGGTTGACCAAAATAATATTCCAAAGGGATCATCACAATCATCACGAAACAGAGTATCTGCGTCCTAAAGATTAAAACTTTAAAACACGGTAGGAATAATAAGAAGCAAAACCAAATCAAAAGCAGGGCAAAGAATAAAGATAGGAAGGAGAAGTCAATAAAATGAATAATACTCTCTTACCAGCAGAAAAATCATTTGGGAAACTGTTGATTACAGTCAAAAGCTGGTTATTTGAAACCTCAACCAACTGTTTGCAACTTGGCCGGTAACAAGGAACCAGTACTGCAAAACCATCATCAACCTCATCATCATCGCTCTTGAATTCAGGTCCATGAGGCTCCACCCATCCTATGGACCAATCTGGGCCATCGGATTCTGATCCTGCTGGCAGGTAAACTTCACCATCTGATGACACCAAAACAGCATCTCCATATCTCTTATCGATTTTCCTTTGTTCCCTACTCTGCCATTTCCTCTTCACCTTTTTGTGTTTTTTAGGAAATTTAACACAATCGGGCTCTCTCTGTCCAAAGCCCCAATCAGGAGAAGAATTTAAAGAGGACCCATTTGAGACAGACTCTATCTCCTTTTCACCCCACAACCACCTTGAAAACCGATTCATTTCTTGAATTGCAATTCGCAAAGTAGCTCCTACCTTTTGCAGCAGCTACTGGATTAGGAAGTGATCGATTATAATCAATAAATTTAAAAAATAGTTGAACTCCTCTGTTAAATTCTGCAAACTCACCAAAATCACTCCCAAATTATGGAGAACAAAGAAAAAAATACCTTTTTTGTGAAAAACAGCTGAAGCAACATTAATGAAAACAAAAAGGCTTCTTTACAGATTTCTAAAAAACCAAATCACCCCACATAAACGTCCAATAATGAATCAGTAGTTAGGACATGGATAAAGTATCACTGAAACTCTTTTAGTTACTCAAAGCCACCATCAAGAAGTAACTAAAAACCCATCAAAATAGAAATAAAACACAATGACAAATTGGGTATCAGATATTTAGAGAAATAATCCCAAAGGTCAAAACTTTTCTCTTGTTTCAAAGAGTATATCGACTGAAGCCCAAAAATTTTGCATCGCTAGTCCAAAAATCACGCGATTCAAGATCAAAGCAATCCCAATTCTTGCTTCCCCAAACCCCCGGAATATCCTTTTCGGAAAGGATAAGTGAGTTCCGTTGATCCCAAACGACCAAACAACCGTATTATCACAGAACCATGAGAAAAAGGCCAAAACTTTTCACCCGAAAATCGCAAAAATTAGTTTCAAAGTCAAAACTTTGGACACAAGGACAGAATCCTAGAGAAGAAGTGTATCAGACTCTCCCCCTCTCTCTCTCCCCTCTCCTCCTCTCTTCCCACTTCCTCTCTCTACTGCCAAACCAACAGATAGAGCAGAGTCTTAAGTCTTCTTCTTCATTTGAAGAACAGAGTCTTTGAGTCTTCATATACTAGTCTACATAATTTAATATTATTTTTATCCATTTAGTTAATCTAGACAATTATTTGATCTAACGAGGCTGATCGGACGGTTGATGCTCCTCAGGGACGTGTTACCGAGAAATTTACTTTTTCACTCAACTTATTATTTGTTTCAATCATGGATCATATCACAGTGATTATCGGCCGTGATCTAGTGGAGAAGTGGACAGGAAGTACCGTCCAAAGAAGCTGATGGTTTTGCTGCACATCCAATGATTGTGTTTGTTTGCGGTTCAAGTTAGTGACACGTGTAAAATAGGTCAGCCTGTAGTTTATTTAACTGAAACTAATAGCAGCAGAGTAGTAATCGGATACAACTGGCTTTATCTTACTTAAATATCATCCTTCTCTTGGTAGTTAAATAAACCCAAAGCGAAATCATTGGATTGGATGAGTAAATTTGTACTTATCCGCATAAAAAATATAAATTAGTCTTTTGCGTATGAGCGGAAGAAACTCAATTTCATTGGTTAAATAATTATTAAATTAAACAATAAGTTCTTAATATTTTTAAGAATGGGAAAATGTTTAAATTATTATTTTTATTTTTCAAATAGAATAAATATTTTTATACAAAATGTTAAATTGAGTATTCAACGTTTTGAAATATTTTGTGTATTTGAGAAACAACTAAAAATTAGAAACTTCAAACAACTTCCTCGATTTTAGGGATTAATTAATTTCTTTCTAGAAGTTTCCAAAGATTCATTTATAATTAATAGTTTAAAATTGTCTAAAAGGTTAAATTAATAAGATAAAAAGTTTAAGATCAACCAGTATTAAACTTTTATAAAATCGGTTAAAGATTAAATAAATTTTAAAATTTTAAAACCATAGTAAAAGGGAGTATCTTTCATTTAAAGCTTAATTAAAAAAGCATATTATTAAATAAAAATTAATTATTTTATTTTAGTTTGTAAAAATATATTAAATAATAAACTAATCAATTATTAAAATAAATTGAAATAAAAATTTGATTGATTCAAAATTTTAATGGTTGAATTAATTGAGTTGGTTCAATTTTTTAATGAACTTGCTCGAATGTAAAAATAAAATTTTAAAATAGAATTATCTAAGAAAAATGTTAAATAATACCATATCTAATTAAATTAAATATATATTATATTGAAATATTTTATTCATAGGAAGGAGTGTTTATTTTTTATCTTATTTAACAAACCACTAGAAATTAGAAAACTCCAAACATCTTCCACTATTTTAGGGTTGAATTACTTTCCTTCGTAGAAGCGTCCGGTGAAATATCAAAACACGTAATGAGCTTACTCTACTCGTTTCGTAGAGAAACAAGGCCCCAGAAAATATCTCTCTTTTCTTGAAGTTTTTAATGTAGGAACTTCCAAAGTCTTAAGGGTCAAAAATGTCGGACCTCTCCATTTCTCTTTTTATCTTCCAGCGAACCTTTCCCTTTGCGGCTCCAATGAATGTGCTCATTCTAATCTCATCAATAAAAATTCGTACAAGTTGGTAACTCTTTGGAAAAGAGACCATTGGCCTCATTAGTCAGTAGTCAACATAAAAAATTAAGTTAATTATAAAAATAATATTTAATTTTATTTAATTTTGAAGTATAAATAAAATTTTAAAAATATTAAATCTTTAATATTTTTAGATTTAATATTTAACAAAAATAATATTACGTTAAGTTTTATATTAACGTAGATGAAGTCGTGAATCACGTCAAATTATTATTTACGATACATTTTGTTCGATATTACTAATCATTCCAATGTATTTTAGTATTACTAATAATATAAAATTTGAAATTTTTATAATTAATCTTAAAAATTTTGTTGCATCAACGAAATAGACAAAAACTAGGTAAAATAAGAAGAGAATTTGGCATGATCAACACGTTGTTTTTTAATTCAATCAACGTAAAAGTCAAGCTTAACTAACTACATGTCGCATTGCACTCACTAGAAAAACCATCCTTCGAAAGTTTAGGCCTTCGAATTATTTTAATTTTTTAAGAGCAAGCTTATAAAATTAACATTCTTCTGAGTAGATGAATTTGTTCATAATCTTACCTCGATCAAGTATGAGTCCATCCAGTCATTTATAATAGTGTGCAAATCTCTCCTCTCAAGTTAGCTTTTGAAGGTGAGTTAGACATTTCAACATAATATCAGAGCGTATTTGTCTTGATAATTGGGGGTGGTACCCAGTTCTATTCCTTTGCCCAATATACTCAGCAGATATCCAACCCTGCTTTGAACTGGAGGGTGTGTCGATAATCTCACATCGAATAAGTACGAGTGCTTTCAATCATTTATAATAGTATACAAACCTCGCTTCTCAAGCTAGCTTTTGGGGTGAGTTAGGCCTTTTATCATAATTACACTAATTATCTAATTAATTTCTAATATAGAAAATAATGCCAAGTGAATTAAAATTATGTAATAACACTAACTTTAGCAATTTTTTCTAAACTAATATTATTGTAAATAATTTATTTCTTAAATTTAAAATTACATGATATTATTTAAAAATAGTATACAAATTAATCTAACTAATTTCTAAAATAGAAAACAATGCCAAGTGAATTAAACTTCTATAATAACCTTAATTTTAGGAATTTTTCTAGAATGATATTATTTTAAATAATTTATTTCTCAAAATTAAAATTAAAATGATATTACAAATTGTTTCACACATTGGACCTCCAATCGATCTTTTATGCTTGAATTTGACTGAAAATTCAGATGAATTGAACTTAGATTCATCAAATCTGAATCAAACTGAATCTAATAAGCCTGAACCTCAAATTGATCTTTTGTACTTAAATCTGAACCTAAAATTTAGATTAATTGAACTTGACTCATAAATTTTGAATCAATCTGAAACTAATGAGTCTGGCCCTCCTGATTGAAATGGCAGCGAAAGTATATACCTTGAAAAAGAAGAAGAGAATAGTAAGTAAAATTATGATATATGCTCCACTTGTCATAGAAGGCGACAATAAAAACCAGACACAGTGAAAGGGAGGCTTGAAGGTAAGGTAATGCAACGGCAACTTGCAGCCGGCGTGAGGTTAGCATGTTCAACTTTTTATCCTCCACTTGAGCCACCTGCATGTGCCAGGAACAAGCTAAGTCTATATCTCATTAATTGCTTCATGCTTCAGCAAAAGATCGGCTCCTACCGATGACCCATTGATGATTCATGTTTTCTTTTTTAAATATGTCATTGTCGATTGGTGAAGAAAAGGAGAAATGGGTTGATCTGTCTTTCCCTTTGTCGTGAAAAATGCAAAACTGAAAGCCAACAAGGAAGACGAAATCAACGGGCATGGAATTATAAAATCCTTTGGAAGGACGCGGTTGGTAAAGAACTAGGTCAAATTCATACCACTCAATATGTATTTAATATGTAGTCCTTAAATAACCTAAATATTTTCTATTTACTTGCCTTATTTTTTATTTGTATACTTATTTATTTATTTATTTTACCTTATTTTGTATTTATTATATTTTTATTTATACATTTTTATTTCATTACTATTTTTATCTTTTTATTTCTATTTTATGTTTATTGTATTTTAATTATTATTATTTTATCATTTTAACTTGTATAAACTCTCTATTGCATATTACTGGATCTTTTTTAGTTTCAGCAAAACTTTTATTAGTTTGTTGTTGTCGATGTAAAATGATTAAAATGGTTTTATTTATTAAATATTATTAAAATAATATTATTTTACTTGATTCAAATTAATTTTTTATCCAATTTTGATTTTAATATAAAATTAAAAATAATTAATATAATATTTTATAATAAAAATAAAATAAACACGTTGTTAGTTGTTAAATTGACCTAATCAAACCATAAGATAACAACGAACATGGTTATCATTATATATTTATATGTGCATGGGCGGCTTTGACGATGGTAATTTGTTGTTAAACCAGTTTATCTTTCCTTATTTTTATTAATAAATTATTAATAAATTTATTTTATTTTTAATTAAATAATTTAAAATTTAAAATTTTATTTTAATATATTTTAATTGTTTTACCGAAAACAGCCTCTCAACTCTGTAAAGATAAGGCTACGTACTATCAGACCTCTCCAGACTCTGCTTTATTTTAAATTTTCAAACTGGGTACGATGACGATGATATTTTAATTATTTAACCAAATTTTATTTGAAATTTATATATTTTAACTTTAATTATAAATATTAAATTTAATTAAATAATTCATAATTTTTTATAATTGATTTAAATTAATTAAATATATAATATTAAATTAAAGTATTCATAATTTTTACTAATAATTAAATAATATATATTTAATTGATGCTAAACCAAATTATCAAATAACAAAAACCACAAATAAATTTTTTACTAAAATTGAAAACGAAAATTAAAAATAAAAAGCCGAAACAGAAACAAACATTTTTTTATTTTACAATTAAAAAAATTTGACCTAATCCATTGTGATCATTATAGCCTAAAAATTCAAACTCATTTATTGAATTTATTAAAAAAAATTGACCTAATCCATTTTGATCTTTATAGCCTATATGACAATAATTAAATTAAAAAATTACATACGTATAATCATATTCATCGTTATCTTATAAAGATCGTCATTAGCCGCCCATACTCATGGACATACATATGACCATGTTCGTCGTTATCTTGTAGTTTCTTATCTTTCCCTAGCTTTATTAACTCCTTGATTATTCCTGTTTTCGTCATCCTTAATCTATCAAAACTTATATTTGATCATATGACTTCACGAGGGAGACTATGTAGGAAACGATTGGGTAGGGTTTTGCCCAGGTGGAATTAAGGATGGTAAAGTATCAATCCCAACCAATGTTCTACAGACGTAACTAATTCGGGCGATCTAATCGTGAAAATTTTGAAATTACCAATTTTTTAATTTTTAATCTTTCCAATAATTTTTGTGTTAAACTTAAAATTGAGTATCAATTTTTATAAACTAATTACTTTTTATTTAATAGTCTATTTTTAATTAAACATTAATTTTTTTAATAAAAAATGATGATTTTTTAATCATTTTTTAAAATCTTCAATTTTATTCAGTCTTTAACCATAAATCTTACAGGTTTAACTTTACGTCTAGTTTTTAAAATATCGATCCCTAACTTATTTTGTAAAAGTGATTTGAATTTATTTTATAAATTTGAATTTAATTATACTTAGATTAAATTTTAGATTTTAGCTCATATTCAAAAAAATTTGGATTAGGTCAAGCTTATTTTAAAATTTATTGATCAAGTTTGATAAGAAAATGACTAGTTATTGGTCACCACATTCTAAGTATTGATCCATGGAGGATCTAGAAATGTTTGTTAGCACATGCAGATCAGATTGGTGGGAATAATGATTTTATTCTAATAATCATATGTTGATTATATGGTTGGCACCTGAAAATGATCTCTCTCTAACCAAAATGGCTGCTCCAATCTTGCAGGATCAGATTTGGAAATTTTCAGTACAATTTTGTTACTTAGCAGTTTTAATTGTTTGGGAATCAGAAATTATCTATCCATCCCATTTAAACTTGCATAGTTAACTTTTGATTAAGCCTAATCCAATTTATTAAGGTAATGAAAAAATGAGGTTTAATTATCCCCCATATCAAATTTTAAATATAAAGACATTCAACTCGAAATATTAAATTCTTAATTAATTATATATATAAATATATACATTTTTAATAAAAATTTAAATTTTAGTTTAATTTAAACTTTTAAAACTTCGAATTCACTTTTTTGAATTTAGCTAGACTTAAGTTTGGGCGTGCCAAAATTTTTTCGGGCTTAAGTGTGACCTGACTTAATCTCATCCTTATATAGCAACAACAATAATAGTAACAACAGCAACAGCCCAATGTAAGTTTTGCTAATACATGGGTACGGAGAAGTCTAGTATCATGCATGTTTACTCCTAATTAGTAGAGAGATTGTTTTTTATAGACCTATATGAAAAAATATACGTGCACGTACATATTAAAATAATAATAATTAAAAAATAGAAATAGAAATGGAAATAGAAATAGATGATAATAATAATAATAATAATAATAATAATAATAATAATTAATGCTTTATTAATTTGTAATTAAATTGAAGTTTGATATTAAAATTTACCAATGGAAACAACTTTGGGCCGAGATGAGCCTGTACTACTCTGCATACCGTAACCCAACTACCATGCCAACGGCTAATTGGATTTCTAAAGCAATCCCTTTTGTACAGTTAACGCCGCTTAGGTTGCCATCCAACAATTTCAAATCCAAATAATCCCTCGTCCCCAACGGCTATCTTTCATAAGCCACTTTCCCAATTCAATTTTCCCTTATTCTCTCCGTTCTTTTCTCGTTTAATCTGAAGGGATTTGTACGAAAACCGTCGCAGATGGCAAAGAGTTGATCTTTTTAACAGGTACGTTTCCGGGTCGCTCTTCTTTCGTCATGCTGTTGTTTGGTTGCCGAGAAAATGCATGAAAAGAAACCAAGAGAAAAGGGAAGAAAATTCTGAAAATCTTCTCAAACACTCAGTTGGAGAATTCTTCTTTTGTTTTGTAATACTTTCATGTTAATTAAACACTAAGGAAGTTATTAGTTACTGTAATGACAAACGCCGTGGCCGCTGTAAAATTTAGGAAAAGTTTCTTCATACTATGAAGTTCTTTTTTTTTTGCTTTCAACTACTTTGATGGATTTTGTTGTTTCGTTAATTACTTTGAATATCTTCTTTTTCTAGGGCTTTACTTATTATTATTATTATTTACTTCTGATATTGCTTGTCTGTTTAGTCTAAGGTTTTATTGGTTAATAAAAATTAGGATTAGGAACCATAGTTTGACGAGATTATCAAGATAAGAATGCAGCTGCAAATACTTTAAGTTTACAAGATTGTAATGGTCATCCTGAAATTTGGCCCAGTTGCTTTAGGTGGTTTTGTTCAAGTTCCATTCTTGGATGAAAATTTTCACAAGGCTCTTCTTCATCACAAAGATGAAATTCTCAATCAGTTATATACATCAGAAACAAAAGCCGCATTTTCCATGGAGCATAAGAACATTTTCAAATTTGTATTATCTTAGAAAATTCTTTGTTTTAAAGTTGATGCTGCATTTTAAGTTTGAGTTACCATAATATGCCACAATGTTTGTTTTGATGATCATTTTACATTGCAAACAGGTGTTCTTTCGTCAGTTTACACTCGGAAGGAAATGGAGAGGATCTGTGAAGAGTTAGACGAGGCTAAACTCGAGATAGAGAGGCTCAAGGCACACCTGAAAGGCAAAGCAGATTTATCTGAAAACTTAAGGAAAGCTTGCAATGAACAACTCATCAAGTTAGAAGAAGCGACTTCGAAAATTGACAAGCAGTCCCAAGAACTTAATGAAAATGCAGAGGAAATCTTTGTGTTGAAGCAAAAGTGTGAGGATGTCCAGTTCAGATTGAATGAAAAAGAGTCCACAATTAGCCGTCTAAGCACTGCAACTGATAAGCTTAGGGTTGATTGTGAGGAGAACTGCAAAAAATGGGAGGAGGAAAAAAGAGGATTGGTGCTGGCTTTGGATGATGCGAATGAGAAAAGCATTGATCAAGAGCAAAAGATCAATGTGCTTATGGCAGAGAATGAAGGTCTGAAAGGACTTTTGTCGGCTTCTCAAAAGAAGCGTTCAGAAGCAGAAAAGAAAGCAAGAGCACCCAAAGAACTGAGAGAAAGAGATGACATGCTTCTCAAGTTAGAGGAAGAGAGCAGGAAGGTTGAGGATAAGCTAAAATGGAAGAAAGAGCAATTTAAACATCTAGAAGAAGCACATGAAAAGTTACGTGAACAGTTCAGACAAAGCAAGAAAGAATGGGAGCGTGAAAAGTCTACATTGATTGATGAGGCTTGTTCACTGCAGACAGGCTTGGATTCTCAGACCAGAATTTCAGAAGACCTTGGTAACCGGTTGAAAATGTGCAACCAAGCCCTAGCTCATGAAGAAACTCGGAGGAAATATCTGGAAGTGGAAGTTTCTGAATTTAAAGCACGTTTTGAGAGTGTTTTAACCGAGTGTGAGCAAGCCAAGTCACAAATTGAATGCTTGACCGCTCAGAGAGACAACGAAATTGCGGCTCTGAGGCATGCATTAGCCACAAAGGAGACGTTTTACAGAGAAAATGAATACCGAGTTGGAAAGCTAGAGCAGGAGAATCAAGAACTACTTGCAAGCATTAGAGAACTCCAGGAAACTCGGATTCAGGAAGTGGGGAACTCTTCTTCTATTGCAAAACTTCGAAACAAGCTTAAACGTGTGGAGCAGATGCACAGAGATTGTTCTGCAAATCTTAAAGCTAAAGACGCTGAGTGGAGCTCACAACTGGAAAAGTTAACCGTAGAACTAAATCAATACAGATCTAAACTAGAGCTTAAAGAACAAGAAGTGGAAGGGCTCAAAATGGAAGTGGAGAACTGTCATTTTGAGATACTGCAGTTGAAGTTGCAGAATGAGGAGGCTTCTGTAATGACATTGGTGTTGAAATCTGGAATAGCCGAGTCCCATTTAAATCTTAGAGAAGTCGAGACTAAGAAAAGTCTCTCCGACAAGGAAAAAGATGAAAGTATTTCTCTCTTGATGAAGCAGCTGGAAACGAAGAATATTGCTCTGGCTAAAGCACAGGCAAGTGCCGATGATGAACGTCATAAAGCTGCATCTTTATTAAAGAGAATTGAGTCCTTGATTCTCATTGAAGAGCAGCAAATCCTACTTCAGAAGGAACTTGAAAGGTACAAGGACATGATTAAGGAATCATCTAGCTATCAAGTTCGGTTCAAGGAACAGTCTTTGCAAACGGAAACTGACTTGAAAGAAAAACTTCAAGCTGCTTGCGATGCCCTAGACATGGTTAATTCAGAGTTGGCTAAAGAACGAGAGAAGGTTATATCTTTGTCAAGGAGGATCGAGTCCTTGAGTTCCATTGAAGAGAAGCAGCTCATGATGCAAGGAGAGCTTGAGAGCTGTAGAAAAATGATCGAGGAATCATCCAACCATCAACTTTACTTGGAAGAGCGAGCTTTGCAAATTGAGAATGAGTCAAAGGAGAAACTTAGAGAAGTACGTGATGCGTTAACCTTAGCTAATTCCGAGTTGTCTCAACAACATGAGAAATCATCCTTTTTATCTAAGAGGGTTGAGTCCCTAGATATGATTGAAGAACAAAGGCTATTGCTGCAGAAAGAGCTACAGAACTACAAGAAAATGCTTGAAGAATCATCTAAAAACCAACTTCTCTTACAGAAGAAGGCTCTGCAAACGGAAACAGAACTGAAGGAGAAGCTTAAAAAAGCTTGTGATGCATTGGAAACAGCAAAATCTGAATTGGCTAAAGAACGGGAAACGGCAGCATCTTATTTGAGCAGGGTTGAGAATTCTAGTATCATCGAACAGGAGCAGCTCGAGATGCAGAAAGAACTCGACATGTGTAGGGAAATGCTTGAGGAATCATACAAGTGCCAAGTTCGCTTGGAAGAGGAAGCATTGCTCAGAGAAAATAACTCTAAACGGGAAATTAAGGAATTGCACAAGGCTTTAGACAATCTCAACTCCGATTTGGCAGCCAAAGTTTGTGAAGAGCATGCATTTGAATTTGAATTGTGGATATGGAAATCTATAGCTGAACGCTTTAAAGATGACCTTGAAGAAAGTCAGTCACTTCGTAAAGAATTAGAAGCTTCTCTTATTGCGCAAGTAGAAGTTGGAGAAACATTCAAGGTGGAGAGGGATAATCTTTCCCGTATGTTAGAAACACAGGACATCAGAATAGATAATCTCCAGCGACAGGACTCATTGTACGAGGAAGAACTTAAAACAAGAGAGTCAGAGAAGGAGAGCTTTCTGCAAATGATGATAGAGAAGGACAAATCGTTAGAGGATCTTCAGAAGGAGATTGAGCGGCTAGAACAAGAGTCATTGAGAAGAGAAATTGAAGGATTAATTTCCTTTCAAACAGGAGCAGAAAGAACATTTGAGCTCGAAAAGGAGAAACTAATCCAGCTTATTGAAAAGAGAGACCAAAGATTAGACGAAGTCTTGCAGCTTGAGCTCACCGGGGAGCAGGCGCAGATCAGTTTGCTCCAGGAGAACTTGGAGAAGATTGTGGCTGCTGAGATTCTGACACAACTAGAAGTTGAGGGGAAGAAGTTGATGATTAAGGAGCTGGAGGGTGATGTCCACTCTCTACAGCAGAAACTCGAACTTCAAGGAAGATCCCTGTCTCAATCAGAACAACAAGCATTACAGATTGAAACTGAACTAGTTGCAAAACAGATAGAAATGAAGAACTTGATCAATGTAATGGAGGCAAAGCTGAGATCTTCAGAAGCTTTAGTTGATGAGCTTGAGGCCGAGAAAGCATCTTTAGTTGGAGATGTGAGGAAATTGTCAACAGAGAATGAGAACTTGTTGGGTTTTATTGCTGGAATAGGTGACAGGATCAGTCAGATCTCTGAAGAAGACACGCAACTGATGGGAATCCTGGAAAAGATTGTGCATTCTCCTGGAAACATGAATCCTTACAACATGTCATCTTCTACAAAGAGTGCTCAGGCGATTTCCAAAGAGAGATCACCATTCAGAGAAATCAACTAGTTGCCACAAGTAAAATGGGTCTAGTTGCTATTTAGACTAACTTAACACAGGCCGTTCTTCCTGATTTCATCGATACCACACCATTTTTTAAGCATGGTTTTGCAGCTTCTTTGTATATTATGCGTGTACAAGCATTGTACTGATTGGATTGTTACAATTTGCCATTAGTACATATCTACTTTTTCATTCTTTTGCGCAGCCATTATATTTATGCTTTTAAATCTTCCGTCTTACCGGATTAAACTTTAAATCGTGATTTGAGATAATCTTTTAATTTCAAACTTTAAATCGTGGTTTGAGATAATCTTTTAATCTCAAGTTTACTTTAAATTTAATCTATTAACTTTGAACTAATTTTAATCTTAATTACTAGATTTATACGATCCGTTATATATTTACTCTAATCAAATATTTTAATTAAGAGTAAAGATAATAATAATAAGTCTAATTAGACCTTAACCTTTTTGCTAAACTTAATTATAAGTAGTTTATAATAACAATAACTTAGTAAAAGCTTAAATGCAAGAATTAGAGAGTCCAATAATACGTTTCTTTACTCTTAATTAATATAAATGTTATTTTTAAGAGTAGTTTATAATAAATTATAATAATTATTTCAACTATAACTCTATTATTACAAAGGCTTACGTACCACAATTTAAAACACTTATTCCGATGATTAATGAAGAACACCCTTTTACTGCAATTCATTTTTTTTCTAAATAATATTCTTATGTTGTATTTATAAACACAACTCGAAATTACTTTTAATATTTAAAAATTAAATTCTATTGAAATTCAAGTTTTTAATTAAATTTTGAGCTCAGATGTTGATTAGCACTTCTGATCCAGCCTAGAGACTCGAGCTTTTATAATTTAGACTTGAGTTCGACCGACAAGTCTCGGTTTATTCATCATTTTCATTATTATCATTATATTTAGTCTGATTTTTACATTAAAGTGAGGTATGAGGAAATCTGATAGTACACAGCCTTATTTTTATAAAGAAGAGAGGTTATTTCCGATAGACTTACATACGAATATGACGATAAAAAAATGATGCAGGTTATAAGAGTATATATAAAAACTGATATGTTTAAAGAGTAAGTAAATAAAATTAAATTAAGTAAATAAATAAAAAATTAGAATTTAAGAAGATATTCACTATCAAAACGACATTGGAGATTTGTCGTTTGGAGCAAGAGGAGATACGTCGGACTGTTCTTGGTCTTGAATTGTCGCCTGTGACGTGGCAATCCCACATGGCAATACCACGACCGATAGCATTCAAAACGCACCGTACGAGGCCCCAAAGTGTAGAAATCAACGCAGCCACCAGGAAAAGTTCGAAGCCTGAAATTCTGCGTTTATACTTTTCCGAGTCCTCCCTGTAACTTTGTGCGCTTTCCTGTTTATTATTCAGTTTGATTTTGAATATAAGTGAGTATGAAGTACAAATTTTCTTTTTAATTTCAAATTTTCCGATACTATTCGCACCCTACATGGTAATTTATGGTAGTTCTTGATTTTCCCTAGGCTATTTTTGTTTGATTCCATTTGATTTCACTGGAAACTTTTGTTTCTTTGCATGCTCAGGG
>JAOQMS010000180.1:2383259-2422061 GCA_027563885.1 Erythroxylum longipes | reverse complement strand
GCCTTGTTTTTCTTATGCATTGCTTTCCTTTAATGTTGTTTAATTGATAGATGAATTAATGTGCCTTTTGATATTAAGGTTTTAATTATTTTGATTAGCTTTATTATACTATTGGCCGGATATCACACTTTTCTATTTTAGTTCTGATTCAATTACCTAAATCTTGTTTCCAGGATTCAGGAATCCGAATTGTCTAACTGCAATTTGGTCTTTTTGTCAACATCTGCTTCTCAACCTTATCAATTGCGGCTTAAATTATGTTTTGATCTGACTCCACTGGTGAGCATCAATCTAGCAATGGCTCTTAGTGGTTCCTTGCAACTGTCCCACGATTTGGGACTTTGCAAGAACCATGACGTGAAACTTTGTGGCACCCACAGATGCAACAGAATTTTTCTGGTACTACATATTTTTTTTGTCTTTTCACTTCCTTTTATTAGACCTTTCACTTTTCAGTGTCTTTAGCTTTTCCTTTTTGGTTGAATCCTGAAGTGCTATATTTGTCTTCAGAGTGTGATGAGAATGGGCAAGTTGCCTTTACTGAGTACCAGACTCTCGTCACATTGTGCGGTAATTATTTTAGTTTGTGTTTGGATTTAACTCTTCTTTCAGTGGAAATTTATATCATGAATTCATTGTATGTTACATTAACCTAAATGTTCATGCAAACATGTGTTTTGTCCACAGATTACATTTTCATTTTGTACTGTTTATTCTCTTGCTTTCCTCCAGAATCTTTCGACTTATTTATAATATTCCCAGAAAACATCTTTTCTTTAATTTTTTTTCACTATACATTTTTCAGAATTTCTTTAAATATATTGCTTTCCGTGTTTTTATTTTGTCGCTAGCTTTAGAAGGGGTCTATAATGTAACTGAGTTTTAGTTAAATATGTGTTGACCAATTATTATGAATTCTTAGTAAGTGCTGTGATTATTCGGTCACAAAATGCTACAATTTAAACTAAAGCTTCTTGTCACTAGTTTTTTAGCACAAGCCAAACTTGTTTGTTCAATTCAACCTTTTATGTTGTTACTGCTATTATGCTGGTCTTTTAAGTTGCACGCTCTGTTGTTGCTGCTATTTCACCTCAATCTAAACTTGTTTATTTGATTCAACCTTTAACATTGTTAAGCAACCGTTTCACCACAAAAGCTTAAGCCCCCCTCAAGTGAAAGCCCTTTGGGCTTGAAACTTGCATAGGCTCACTCTACCTTGTGCTGAATAATAGGTGGGTGGTAGGATTTGAACTTACGACCACTTGGTTACAAAGGCTCTAATACTATATTAAGCGACCATTTCACTACAGAAGCTTAAGCTGTTGTGTGAGGTCAATTTAATTGGTTTTATATATTTGCAAACAAACATCTATGTACATAAGAAGTTTGAAATTGCCTATACTGGTCTTTAAGAGTTTACTTCTACTATTTAACCAATCACATGCCCTTTGACAATATGCCTTTGCTTTCAGTTTCGCCAACAGGACTCTTGGCATGTTCGTCCATCCAGAAATTCATACAGACCGATGCATTTTTTACGAACTAGAAGCGACAATTTTAGATGTCATTCTTTACTAGTACCAGGCGGAGCACCTGATCTTCCGAGCGTGAAGGCTGCTTCAGGGACATTGACTAGGTATTTTCTTGTGATACCATTGACAAATATATGGTTTGCACATTGATATTTGCATTTTGAATTTGTATTTGATTATGTGACATTGTATTTTATTAGATGCTTGCATCCTTTATTTGTTTCAAGGTTTAGGTGAATTCTTTTCAATTATATTATTTTTGTCTTGTTGACAACAACATCATTAGTGGCAGACTGCAATTATGGCGATTTTATGTTGTTGGTCTTCAGGTGGCTAACATTCTCTATGAAGCTGTGGTTTATGATATACTGACATGCCTTTCAATTCATTATTTCGAACTTATGCACTGTGCTTTTTATATTTGGATGGACAATAACAGCAATAGTTGCAGGTCATATAATGTTCTACATGGCAGCTCTCTGATATTGAAAGTAGCTCCGGCAGTTGTTGTTATTATCTTTGCAATATGGGGTCTTGGGCCACTAATGCGTCACAGTAGAAACCTGCTATTTCATGTATGTGTGTGAGTTCTGATCATTATTTGAGCATTGTGTTGGCTTGCCGCAGTTGTGTAATTCTGTAATGTTTACTTTATTCGGCAGAAAAATGATAATAGCTGGAAAAAGAGTGACACACACTACGTTATGAGCTCTTATTTGCAACCTTTGCTGCTGTGGGTTGGCACAACACTCATTTGCAGGTATAAGCTTTGAGATTTTATTAAGTTGCAGAAGGAATACTAGACATCAACAACCATAGATTCATAAATTGTATCCACTCGCAGAGCACTGGATCCTGTAGTTATGCCGACAGAAGCTAGCCAGCTTGTTAAGCAGAGACTTCTGAATTTTGTGAGATCATTGTCGACTGTGCTGACTTTTGCCTATTGTTTATCAAGGTGACTGCTTTTCCTGTTTTCTTCCTTAATTTGTATGATGCAATCCTCCAAGTTAGAGTTATCAGGGTTAATTGTTTAACAGCCACTGAACATGGAGAATGTTATGGTGCAGTGTGATTCAAAAAGGTCAAAAGTTCTTCCTGGATTCTAAGGAGCCCAACAATGATACAAGAAATGTACGTGTTGTGTTGTTGCATGTATAACTTAAATATTGTAGCAAGTCATGTATTTCTATCCAGGAGTCTTGGCTTCCCATGTGCTCATGTTAACTTTGCTCAAAGTTAAGTTTTAACTCCTTGTTCTTTAATTTCCCCCCCCCAAAAAAAAAAAAATAACTCATTTGTTTCGCATTAGATGCCCAAGCTAAATTTTGAAGTCCACTGTCACTTCTTTCAGTCTGCTGCTGATGGTGTCCAGTGAACAGGCAATGGAATGCAAACAGTCTGAACTGCTTTGCTCAATTTAGAAGACATTGATAAATTGATCAGATTATCATCAGTACTCATGGCTTGCATGAGTCTTGTTTACAGGCAGACTGGTGTTCTTAACTGTGCATCAAGAGTTTGAACATTTTCTTCTTATTACCATCGCTTAGGAGATAATGTTAACATCTGAATATCATTTTGACTAAGCATCCACCTCACCAACTTAGAATGTGAAATAAAAAGATGTTCACTCTGGCATGTTACTTCTATTTTTCTGTTTGTCTAGGTTAAAAGCCTATTGTGCAAAATCAAATCTTTGATGTGTTTTTATGAATTTCTTTTTGGGCAGATGGGTTTACAATTTGCCGGGAAAGCTGTATACTCTGCAGTATGGGTTGCAGCTTTTGCACTGTTTATGGAGCTACTGGGTTTCTCTACACAGAAATGGCTAACAGCTGGTGGTCTTGGGACAGTATTGCTTACTCTTGCTGGCCGTGAGGTGAATTCCAGGACCATGTCATATTGATTCATCCACACTTGTAACTTATGTGGACCAGATTGCAATATTTTTTTCAGCCTCTAGGGCAATCTTTTCACTCCATTTTTGTTAATTAATTGTAGTTTACTCATTTCTTCTAACATCTACGATGTAGTTCTCATTTTTAAACTGCTTGACATAAGTTTTGTTCACTTTTCAGATATTCACGAATTTCCTCTCAAGTGCAATGATTCATGCAACTCGCCCTTTTGTTGTCAATGAGTGGATCCAAACCAAAATTGAAGGCTATGAAGTCTCTGGTACTGTTGAGGTTTGTATTTGAAAACGCATCTGATGTTTGAAGAAACTGGGAGGATAGAGCTCTGTAAAGATGATACCTGTCACAGTTGAAACATGATGTTTTTTTAATAGTAATATGTGTCTGGCTGAGCAAGGACCTTATGAAGTGCTAGGGGATGAATGAATAAGATAAATGCATTTTTTATCACTAAGATGCATATTTCTTTTATTGGTGGCATGGGTTGATACGACCTTCGTATTCAAATTGTTCCAATCCTCTGCAGCATGTAGGTTGGTGGTCACCAACAATTATAAGAGGTGAAGATCGTGAGGCAGTCCATATTCCAAACCACAAGTTCACAGTGAATGTAATAAGAAATCTCAGTCAAAAAACTCATTGGCGTGTTAAGACTCATCTAGCCATTAGTCACTTGGATGTGAATAAGATCAATGTGAGTTGTTTATTTTGTCATCCATTCAACCACTACTATATGTTTCTCAAGTTGTTGAGGTGTGCTTCATGATGTAATATGAGCGCTACTCTGTGCACAGAATATTGTGGCTGATATGCGTAAGGTCCTTGCTAAGAATCCACAAGTTGAGCAGCAGAGATTGCATAGACGAGTATTTTTGGAGAATGTCAATCAAGAAAATCAGGCCCTCGTGGTTTGTGCATCTTCTAACATATCAATTCTACATGCTTTTTTTCTAACCTCAACTGAATACTCTTTCATTGCATTTTCCATTTTTTTTTCCCACTCTGGAAAATGAAAAGAGTAAGTGGTGTTTTTCAGAGCCGAGCCTTACTCAAAAAAAAAAGACTATTGATGCTCAATTGGTAGTTATATTGGTAACTAGGGAGTCGTTTCGTTTTACTTCTGTTTTTTTATTTTAGTTTTTAGTTTTAGTTTTCGTTTTTGTTTTCGTTTTCGTTTTTTAGTTTTTATTTTTCTTTTAAATAAAAACAAAAACCTGTTTAGTTGTTAACGTCAATGTAATTATATTTTTATGACTGATAATATTAATAATTACATATTAGATAAAACTTTAAAATTTAATTATTTTTAATTAATTAAATTTATTTTAATCTCTTATATAATATTTATTAATAAATTATTAGCAAAAGTTATTTTATTTTATTAAAATAAATAATTTAATAATTAAAATTTATTTTAAATATATTTGAGTTATTAAATCAAAGTTTTATTTGAAATATTTTGAAGATATTTTAAATGTTAAATGACTTATATGAGACACTATTATGGGGAGAGATAGAGGGAGAGAAACACTAAAAGTGAAGGATGATGAGAGGAGGGGGGAAAGAGGATTAAGGAGGGATATTATGGAGAGAGAGAGAGTAGGAGGGAAGAAGGGGATCAGGGAGGAGGGGAGGAGAGAGCTACCTATGTTTGTGTATACATGTTTCATGCATACAATTTTATATGTTTAAGGATCTATATTGGAAGTTTTTTCTTTTATCTTAAACATTATATTCCCTTCTGCTGGTAACCGTACAACTTCATATAGGATTTTTTAAGACAAACTTTTCTAATAGAGCTATGCACAGTGCGTATATCACTTTATTGACTATCATATTCAAAGCTTTATAATGCAAAAGTGCAGAATTTAATAAGTTCTTTAGAAAATATATTTTAAAACCAATACTTCCAGTATTAACTCATATATATGCTAAAAGTGATGATTAGATACAAGAGACGTCCTTGGTGTTAAATTCTCCTGCTTGTTATGCTTTGTAAATGGGTAATTAACAGTTTTCAGAAGACGAACACATTATTTACACAAATGAGTCTATAATTATGTTGTGAATGTCTATCCTTTTGTATATATGCAATGAATGTGTGCATGTGAATCTATGTGTGACTTCTGTAACTTGCGTGTTTCAGATTTTGATATCATGTTTTGTGAAGACCTCACATCATGAAGAATATCTTTGTGTGAAGGTAAGGAGGTTCTTTTATTCTACTATTTTGTGCTACACTAATTTCAATTTTATCCTGCCTGGAATTTGCTAATACATAACAAGCAAAATTGGAACATGAACTTTAGAATGCATTGACAGTTCTGTTGCATAAGTTCGAAGTTAGCACTAGCTTCTAGAAAATTCGTCTGTGTATTGATCTTATAATTAATGCTCTATTGTTTCTATTAGAAACAGAGCTAGCAGAAGATTGCTTCACAAGTTCCCCGACACTTAGCTAGAGCTTTTATCATGTTTATCAATGGTTACCAATGGCTTGTCTAATGGTTGCACTGCAACCTTAAGAATGAGGCTCATTTCACAGTTGTTGATAATGAAACAGGAAGCAATACTGTTGGATCTTCTACGTGTCATCAGTCATCACCGAGCGCGGCTTGCCACACCAATCCGTACAGTTCAGAAATTTTATAGTGATGCAGAATTCGAAAATGTTCCATTTTCAGATTCGATATATAACCAGGGTGGCGTGGCATCCAACCGTCCTTTGTTACTTATTGAACCCCCTTACAGAATCAATGGAGAAGAGAAGGCAAAATCCCAAACTCGTTCAGGACGAGTTGCAGGGGAACAAGAAACTAAGGCAACATCACGCTCAACACATGACCTCAAAGTGGGAGTGAACTCAAAGACTGATTCCAAGAATAAAGAAACACCAAAATCAGACATCAAGGCAGATTCCAAGAATAAAGAGACACCAAAATCAGACATCAAGGCAGATACAACACTAAATTCTGATGTCAAGAACACTAAGGCTGCACCTATCTCCACTTTCGAGTCCTGCACTGGTGATAAGATGAATGTGGTGAATTCAAATGCCAAAGCAACAGGGTTGGTTTCCAATTCTATACCTGAAAACAAGAAAACCTCTGACACCATGTATCGTAAAATTTCAAGTCCTGAGAATGCTAGACAAATTGGCAAAGTTGATAGTTCTTCAATTGCATCAGAAGCTACTCCCAAAGCAGGTGGAGTACAGGATCCTTCCCAGTTGAAACAAGAAGATGAAAGAAAGTCAGCCTTACAGGCACCAATGTCAAAACCTGCCTTGGAGGAAAATATAGTTCTTGGTGTTGCTTTGGATGGGTCAAAGAGGACGCTACCTATTGAGGAAGACATGTCTCCCCATTTACCTCCACTTGAGGTTAAGGAAACGTCTGCTGCAGGTCGTAACGCAGCTGGGTTAACAACTGCAGAAAAGGATGGGAAAGATGGCCAACCTCCAACCGCTCCGTATACAGCATCTGACAATCATTGAAATCATTTTACCTTCATCTATGCAGGTGCCTAATTTGTTTTTCCACCGTAAAGCTAACTTGATGTCCAGAAACAGAGCTCCTTAGAGTCATACACAGTACATGTCCTCACATGCAGTTTCTAAAGATAGGAATGTACCATTGTATCTTTTCAATTCATACTTTTCATCTTGATTATCAGCGGTCACAATCCTCTTTCTCCCTTACTAACCGTTCATGTAAGTATTATACCAATTAGTGAAGAGTCTTGATGCTTTGATTTCTAGTCAAGATGTTATCCTCATATTCTTCATTAGTTTCCATCACTACAAACCGTTTCTTAATCCTTTAAATGTTTCAGTTGAATACTCCTGGTTGCTCTGATCTGACAGACATGAGCCCTTATATTGTCAAATCAAAGCCAAGCATTCAAATTTCGTTGTTTTACCTGTAAGCATGAATTATCTCAGCACAATAAACTGGGGATCATCCTTGTTCTTAGTATAATGACACAAAATCAAATCTCAACCATATTATTGTTGTTTGTATGAAGTTTTACAAGAACCACCGTTCCACAAGTAGAATGATAGTTAATACAGGTGCAAACTGATTGGTACATTACAATAATTTTCTGGTCTAGAATTTCCTTCCATAAGTAGACTGTTAACTGACTGAACTTCAGTTTTCAGGTCCACTTTCTAAAATGCCAAATGGGCACTTTTATGAATGGGGGGAAGCGAATGCCTGTTTATTTATTACACCATTTATGACACAAGACAAGTAGAGAAATGTTACTGATGACCATCTTTATGCATTGCACATGCATCCAGGAGCAGGATAAGTATAGATGGATTGTTTTGGTTTCTTCAATCTGATCTCTCCTTGTCTGTTTTGATGCCCCTCCACAACTGCTTGTTGGAACACCGACCAACTAATAGTTTTATTCAGGAAGAGCTGGCCTAGCGATGCCATGTTTGGCCTTATAGTCTTCAAGTTCTTGTAAGTTCGATGCCCCACCTGTTGGTATCACAAGCTAGTCATTTTCCGCATATATTGCAGATATAATCTTCTTGGGATTTAAGTTTAGTAATTAATAATAACACAGATACGCTGCATTGGCTATACATATCATCCTAATATCTGTCTGTCTACTCAAGACCATGAATCATCCCATCAAGAGATTGAAAAAGAACGCATGCAATGTTTCATCTTCTGGTGTATGCAAGCTCGATTTCAAAATGCAGTTTTCAGCTAGTAGAAAAAAGTGGAACACTCTAGGATTCAATTTCATATGCAAATGAACCTCGTAATTGGAAGAAAGTTGATTTTTTTCGCTACAAACCCAACAAACAAAAGAAAAATTGGGATAGACTCTTATAGTACAGTATCTGCCCCTGTTGAAGCCCAATGCAGTTTGTGTCACCAAAAAAGAGAGCTCTAAATTGGTAGAGCAACAAATAACAGAAGACACCATCTCACATTTGAAAGATTATGCTTGTATGTGTTGCTACCAAGAAGATTCTCTCCATAAGATTATCTTTACCTAAAAGCAAGCTAGCTAAATACTCACCAATGCATTGTGCATGTTTCCTGGAGAAGCTGAAATGAAG
The DNA here is from genome assembly GCA_027563885.1 of Erythroxylum longipes. Lineage (NCBI taxonomy): Eukaryota > Viridiplantae > Streptophyta > Magnoliopsida > Malpighiales > Erythroxylaceae > Erythroxylum > Erythroxylum longipes. The sequence goes on along the minus strand of JAOQMS010000180.1, from coordinate 2,413,527 downwards.
ATGTCACTGTGCATGCCAACATAATAATCAACAGCAGCCAACAAAGAAGCTTTTCCTTTAATCATAGATCGTTCGTCCGAAGAAGTGAGACTTTTTTTATCTTCCATTTGTGGAAACAACATTCTTAGAGTAGAAATCCTAGCTTCCCCACCATAAACCTGGAGAAACATGGTCATCATAGTTCAATCTCGATTCAATAGTATCTTAAATTAAGTAAACATCATTCATGACCAAACCCAAATTGAGGGGACAAGGACCTTGTGGGAGGCAAGATATAGACGAGTGTTCTTGTCAAAGCCTAAAGCTGCAAGCAACAATCCAATCTCTTCTGGGGTCAATGGACAACGCCCCTGACTCCTCAATTCTTCATCTGTGAACTGGGAGTTGAGCACTCTTCCCTGCCAAATCACTTGTCTGTATTTAGCCAGAGCCAATTTTTCAGCTTTTCCCCCACCAAAATCACAAGCTGAGTGAGCAGCCATATCCTGCATTATTTTAGAAGTCCGTGAAGGGAACCTTAATAAATGCACAGAATATAGGAAGCTTGTTAGATTATCATAGGGTGAATCACAGTTCCTAAAGAACACACTGGATGATGACTTGGTGGTAGATAATTGGAATTACTGGGTCTTACCTTATCAAAACGAAGGTGTAGCACAACAAACTTCCTCGCACCATTATTGTCAATCAAGTCTGTTTTCTTTTGGTAGTCAGAATTAGGCAATTCAGTTCTGGCAGAAGAATAACGCAGCCTATGAACAAGAGCATCTCCGAGTTCTCGAATGTGGGGAACAAAAACTAATGCTTGAAAGTTGACTTTGCAGCGTAATCGTTGGATATCCATTGGCAAATTATCAAATGTCAACCGATGAGAGAATGGAGCAATTGCAGCAATGCCATAACTGGATCAAATTCACAGGTTATGAGTTTCAAAAAGCTGCAATATCAACTCCGTTTGAAACAGTTCTAATGGTATTTCACAACAAGATTAATCTGTACTTATAATAATTCGATTTGTAGACAAATATCACCAATTAGGAACACAATTTCTTCACCCTAAGATAGTCCACTATTATCAGGAAATATGTGACATAACATGTAATAATGGCACCTGAAACTCGGTTCAAAATTTCAGGGAGCTACCCACCTCTGAAGTACGGGTAAGACATTATCTAAATACCAGTTCGCTGTAGCATGAACTGGTGCTGTTTTTACTCTGGTATCTCTAATAGCTGTGGCATAATACTCCCTTGTGCTCCAGGAGAACTCATCAGGCAGTTCTTTAACAATAGAAATGTCATCCTTCAACACATTAATAAAGTGATCCACATCAAAGATATCCATGAACGAGCTGTAGTAAAAAAAAAGGGACATTTCAGAATAATACTTGTGTCAAACCACTACACTATATCAGTAAAAACTCGAACTTGTCCCTATCTCTTGTATACAAACAGTACCTTGAATCTTGCCAAACAGGATTCACTTCAAAATGTGGGATCACTAGTGTTGCATTAAGTATTTTTGCAACAGCAACAGCATCACATATCTGTCAACAAAAACAAGTCAGAACTTCGAGTACTTGATTACATTCTCATCGCAGACACGTGATGACGAGCACTGATCAAATGTCTCTTATTTTCCCTTTATCTTCAAAGAAGATATACAACTAGAAAATGTTCAAACACATACCCCCATCCTCTGTTGGTTCAAGCCTCCATCAAGAAATACTTGAAGATATCCCTCAGACTTCTCTGCTAATGCTTTTCAAGAAAAAGACAAAGTTTAGATGCATATAGCCACTTCTTCTAGTACATTAATGCTAATGTCACAGAATTACAGCTTGTAAACCCATCAAGACTTTCTTGTTACTCACAGGGGGAATCGCTAGATTCAACACATGGCCGCCATCCTTGGTCAGCCAAAGGAGCCCAGAGGTCTGACTGCTCTCCATTTGACTATCAAAAGCACATTTGATAGAATTAAACGAAGACATACTTATAATCAGCACAGGGATTTGATTAGACCATACTATAAGCTACTTTAGGTTCTGTTACATACAGCCTCGCGCAGCAAAGCACTTTTCAGAAGACGTAAATGTTTAGGTTTTGGGACATTCCATTCCTGCAAAAACGAAACAGTTTTGTCACAATGCAAAATTAAAAGATTATAGTAGCATCAAACAACTAGCACCGATGCAATAGAAATTCGTTTTATTTGCCTCGAAAGAGCTGAAAACAGAAACATTAATTCAAGAGCTTATATCTGGTCGATAGGATTTGTGTGACAATTGGATTCTATTTGGGAAACTAGTATGTTCAATGTAGTGGGTGTGTGTGTGTTTCCTACACAAGCAGAACGTCATTTCAACAGGGATTAATTCAATAGTTGATCAAAACTCCAACTGAAGAAACTCCCAAAGGTAACTGACAACACACCTTTTAAAGCACCAGTTCAAGGGAACTGATATTTGGCTTAGTGAAGTAATTTACCTCACCACTGATGTTATTAAGTAGTCAAGCTTTCCAGGTCCCCTAAGCTTACGTAAACCCACATGGCACTAGGTTAAATTACTACACTAATTACACCAATAATCACACCATCATTAATTTAATAACATGCCTTGCTACTTGATCTTACTTATCACTTAACTTCCTATAAATCACCTTAAGCCAACTCTAAATTCTTTCCAGACTTGAAGCAAACAAAACAAAGAATGAAACAACTGAAACAATCCGAGTAAAAGAGTTGCATGAGGAATGATAACAAGAAAAATGATTAAAGAAGTCTACCGAGAACGTAGAAGGAGAAGCATGGCTTAATGGACTGAACAGGCAAGTTAAAACAACTGGGAAAAGAAACACCAAGAGACCAGCGAGAACTCCATTTCTCTGGAGCTCCATCACTCAAAGTTCAGAACTTGAACCAAACCCACTGCTCAGATCTCCAAGCTGACTTCTGGGTCCTGCTACTCTACCGATAACAAAAGAAATCCAAGAAGGGTAACGCTAACTAATGGTTAAGAAGAGTCCACAACCCGTATTATCACGTGAATTATAGGATTCTTGATTATTTTATCTATCACAACACCCTTTATTGTTTCTTGAGGTCTGTGAAAATAAAAGCGAAAGAGGAGAGTTAAGGCATCTCACATGGACACCTGTACAAAAGATGTGAAAGTAAGCTTTCATCATGAAGGGGTTGGTGTCCTTTTCAAGGGCCCTAGAAGAAAGCAAAAAAGCAGAGTGTAATTGCAGCATTTGTACGTTAATTAACAGGAATATGACGTTTACTATAATAATCTATCATATCTTAATTTTCTTAGCGAGTCTTTGCTGTTTCCTTACTCTTTTTTCTCACAGGATAGCTTGCAGAGATTGGCAGGTGTCTATGGTCTTTAAGGTTTTCTAGGGATTGGACCGTTGGATAGTTTTCCGTACTTTTTGGTTTTGTCTTCCCACTTTCTTACACAAACACAGCCTTTTTCCTTCACTTTCCGTGAGCACCGACACCGCGTTAAGATCAACTTTTGACTCGTGGGAGATTTTCCGGAGACAATGGTGATTGAGAATTGGTAGGGTTTGTCTCGTGCTCGTAGTAAATCGAAAGTTTTGGGGATCTGTTCTTCAAGTTTAGTTACTTGTAAGATGACAAACTGGACATCTCGTTCAAGAGAAGATACGTTTAAGTTAGACATAATAATTGAAGATCTTTTTTTAACCTAAAGTTCGATTAATTCCATATTTTCATGGATAGATAAAATTACGTTATTTTGTTATAATTGTGATATATCTTAAATAAGTTTAGATTTCATGTTTAATTTGGATTCATACTTTTTGAAAGAAAAAAAATAGATATAAAAGCTTTTAAAAAAAGAAATTCACTAAATTTAATATAAATTTTGAATTTTTTAAAAGCTTAAATTTAGTAAAAATTTAATTAAATCGAATTGAATTTGTTGATTTTAGACTCGATAGAACTCAAACTCTTTTTCCATCCCTATTAAAGAGTCATTTCAATATGAACAACTCAAATCAACCTATGCCGATTAGCCAAAATGACTGTCCAAGCGTACAAACTTATTTAAGTTTTGTGTTCTAACCCTACCCATTACATTATGCTAACAAAATAATAAGATATATAAAAAAGTGTGGGGTGGTATATGATTTAATGTTGACTACTATTCATAGTTTGAGACTCTAAAGGTCTGTTTGATTGGATGTTAATTAATAAAATGAAATATAATGTAATGGAACGAAACGAAACGGTTTATAATGGAATGGAATTTAATATAGTAAAAAGTTGTTCGGGAGAGATAGAAGAGTTTATGATGTAATGCTGTGAAGTGTTGTTTGGAAGATGGATGAAATGGAATGGAATGGAATATATAATAAATGACTATTATACCTCTAACATTAAAATAGTTGTTACATGATGTTTAACGCTGTGATTTTAAAACAGAAATCATATCCAATTAAAAAGTCACAGTTCTAAATAGTTTTATATATTTTCTATTCTAAAATAATAAAAATTTATTATTTTATTATTAATTATATACAATTTATTATTAATTATATAAAATTATCATTATTAATTAGTTAATAAAATTTCTTTTATTCTATTCTATGTTATTTATATTTAAAAATAATTTATTTATATTTGTATTTATATACAAATAATTGGTATTATGGTAAGAAAAAATAATTGACATTACGAAAAAAACTAGTAAATGTATAGAAATGTGTTGGTCGTTATTAAGGTAAGGAAAAATAATTGATATTACGAAAAATTATTAAGCGCATATTAGGTAGTATATATTTATTAGTTTACGTTTCATCATAAATCTCCCGAATTGGAAATTTCTTATTTGCATTGTTTATGATGGAATGGAACGGAACGTAAAACTCTCCGCTTCTATCCTATTACATTCCATTCTATTATAAAACTTCCTTATAAATGATGGAAATGTGTTATGTTTCATCCACTTAGGTTTAGTGTTAAGTCCAAATTAGAAATTGTTTTATTGTTTTCGGTGATTGTACAATAATACATTTTTTTGTTAATGCATAGGGATGGGGTCTACATGGTCAATTTTTGATTTAATCAAGATTAAAATAAACTTGTTTTAATAAATTTTAATTAATTAATATTATTTTAATTAATTAATTATCAAGTCATTAAAGAATAATGATATTATTTGTTATGTTTAAATAATATCTTAAGTCAAATTGGGCTAACTCTTTTGAACTCAAATATAAATTAAAACCTAATTAATTAAAACTTAATCTATTAACTTTAGGTTAAATTAGTCAAATCAAACTAGTTTTAGTTAGATCAAAATTATCATTTCTAATAACACTAAAGTTTGTAATTATTATTATTTTGATTACATATTAAATAAATTTTATAAAATTATATGATAATTTATACATCTTCTAACTCGATGTGTAATATACATATATACACACTAAATAAATCTCAAAAGCACTTAATAACTTGTAAATTCATAAAAATCATTGAAATTTTATTATAAAATAAACTCAATTTCCACTGTATAAACATAAACTCAACCTAAATTGAATTTTAAACATTTTTAATATAATTTCTTAAATTTGAAAATTTATTATTTTAAATTTAAGTTCAAACTCAATATAAAATTTAGTTAACTAAAATTTTACTTACTAATTCTTAATAAGACTAAATCGTGCCAAAATAAAAAAAATATAGACTCTACGTAATATAACCCCTCAGGGCTCCAATCAAAAGGATGGCCTATTTGCATCTTTTTTAGTACAATGGATAAATAAAACAACAAGCTACCGTCTCAAGAAAACATCGAATACTGATCATTCCAAAGCAATGCCTTCTTCTCTTGACTCGGTGAATCCCAAATGGTCCACCGATGATTGCTAGATGACTATTAACGAGTTAAAAAATTTACACATTGATTTGCTTCCCTTGTGTTGAGATAAAGAGCACTTTCAATTTCTTCAAAGTAAGGATCTAATCTCCATAACTAGAGTTAAGTATGAAAAGGCTAGTTAACAAGAGTCACTGCTTCCAAAGAATCTAACTCTACAAGGACTTCATGATACTCCTGATCCAGTGATCCCAGATAAAGACCAAACTATAATGAATAGCTTGGAGTTCTGCAACCATATTAGTCATATGACCGATAATATTTACATTTGAATGTTATTTTTGAGTCTTGATCACTTCTTGGGGTGATGTCTTTTTATTGAATTTTTAATTGAAAATGTAACTTTGACATTTTGTTAGATAATTTATTTATTATATATAATTTGTTACTTAAAACAGGTCAAAAATAAGGAATTAATTACAAAAATATTAATCATACATTTGATTAAAGATAAGCTCTCAAATTGGATGAGAACTAAGGAGAAGGGGCCAAGTTCTTGAAATTCGTTTGGTAATGTATGTTTTGTAGGAAGGAGACAAAAGGCAATAGAATAAATAATGGTTGGTCCATATCATATTTAGTACAAATCTTATAATGTTGGATGTACATCAATAGGACCACATTCTATGCCCCAACTTGAAAGCCCCTAATCTTCCTCCTATCAAATACTTGTTTGGTAAGAAGTCTTAATTTAATAATAGTGACCCCAAAACAGTCTATAATGTTAAATTATTAATTTAATAAATTAACATATATTTAAAAGTAATGATAAATTATTTTATGATTAAAAATTTTAAATATTAATTATAAAAATATAATTCAATGTAAATAATTTAATTTTTATTATAAAATAGCAAAGACAACAACTTATTTTGTGTTCATTAAGTAATTATATAGCTTAGGTACTAGTTTAGAAAGACAATCAAAAACTCATTAACTATTGAATAAGGACTAAATCTAGTAATGGTTATCATATTTATTTTTCTAATTAATTGTACTATACTTTGGTGTGATTTATTTTTCATTTTAATTTATATATTTTTAAAGTTAAGTTTTATCTATTTATAATTTTAAAATGATATTATAAAATTTAAGAATTTTAATATTATATGGTTTTTAATAAAAGAATAAATAGAAAACTAACTATAATGGGATAAATAATATTATGGAAGGATATAAAATAAAAAGAATGTAAACCACCATGGATATCAATGTTTTTTATGATTTAAGACATTACACTTTTTAATTTCCACTTTGAAAAGAAAAAAAAGAAAATTAACTATGGCCTAAACTTTATTGAATTATCCAAATTGGGCTAAGAATTGCTAAAAGGGAGCCCATAATCTCTTCAAAGAAATTGAGGCCCAGCCTAAAATAGATTAGTTGTTCATCCCCTCAACTGCCGAAACCTAATCGCGTGCCGCTGACAAAAAGACATGTCGTTTTCCGTTTCAACCGCTGGCCAACGGCCTTGAATAACCATTTGGACGTTTTTTAATTCAGGCTTAGATTAGAGGATAATAATATGCTGAAATCAATTTGCTAAAATGATAAGTACTTAGGTATTTGGTTGAAGAAAATGATAAATTGAACTTAATTTTTATAAGTTGAGGGTAAAATGGAAAATAATAATTATTAGAAAGTTATTAATGAAAAGTAAAATTTCTACTGCATAAGAACTTTTTTATTGTAATCCTCTTTTTACTTATTAATTTTTATGATGACACTGTATTTTCTTCCAACCTCCGATTATTCGCTTGCATATTCAAATATGTGATTGCGTTTGAAAACTGCGATAAATAAATACTTATCTCTACCATACTACAGGTCCCAACACAACCTCAATCTTCTATCGTAAAGTGTTATGTATAATTTCATATTTAATTAAGATTAATTGCTTAAGATATTTTCCAAATAATTTGATATTTTTTATTTTTATATTTGTGTTTTTTAACTATTTAATTATTATACAATTCTTTCTATTATACTTTAATTTTAATTTTAATTTCTTTCTTGGTTATTTTGTATTCTAATTTTACTTTTATTTAATTATTTATTTTTATTTTATTTTCATTCATTGTGAATCATTTAAAAACAGCAACAGTTTTTCTAATAATTGTTGCTATTATTTCTTGTTTCTATTATACTTTAAAATTGTATCATTATAAATTTTTTAATATTATTTATAAAGTATATGAAAATAAATGATTAAATAATATTATAGATAAATAATATTTAAAAATATTATAATTCACTCAAAACATTTAAAGAAATTCGCTAGAGCAGCTCACCGCCTTTTAACTAACATCTCTTTAGTATTTCCACAGCTCTGTGTATCTGTCTCTGATTCTCCGTGGATCGATCTTCGTTGCCAATTTTCTCTTCCTTATAAAGTCCAACTCTCTCATCTCTCAATCTCATCTCAACTGGGTTAGTTTCGTTCTCCTTCGTATGGCGGGGTTTTTCTCTCTTTTAAGGCGCTTGTACCTCTCTGTTTATAACTGGGCAGTCTTCATTGGCTGGCAAGTCCATGCTCGTCTATGCCCAGATCTGAATTCCAAGTTTTAATCTTTTCTAATCGATTCATATTTGTAGTTTCTTAACGTCTTTGCAGGGCTCAGGTTCTTTTTCTGGCCATTAGAACTTTGAGAGAATCTGGTCACCAACATGTCTATAATGCTGTTGAGAAGCCACTCCAGCTCGCACAAACCGCAGCTGTATTAGAGGTAGGCCTTGTGTTTGTAGCAAACTGCTTCTTTGGACGAACTAATGGTTCCTGAGAACTATTCTTACGTTGGTCTTTTACTGGTGTTTGAAGCAATGTAGACTGTAGTGAGTTCGTTTTTCAATTTTACTTCGTGCTTTCCAAGAGGTCGTTTGTCTGAATTTTACCTTCTTTTTGTCGTGGTTTGTGGATTCGAAATTTTCTCTACATCAGATTCTTCATAGTCTTGTTGGTAAGCACTTTCTCTTCTTTTCTTGCAATATAGCTTATTCCAAAATTAATTATTTGAGTGAGAATTAAGGTTAGAAAAAGTTTGGAATTTTATGTAATTTTCTTGTTATGGTTTGTACTGAAAAGGTTTAGTGAGGTCTCCAATATCAGCAACACTGCCACAGATAGGTTCAAGATTGTATGTATTATGGGCAATCTTGCATAGTTTTCCTGAGGTTAGTCCTCTCCGTTAGTTGCTTTTATTATGTATAAGTTCTGAATTGGAAAGAAAAATAGGAACTAAAAGAGAAGACAATTGGCAGGTTCGATCTCACTTTCTTGTCAGTTCTTTGGTCATCAGCTGGTCAATCACAGAGGCAAGTCAATATTTCATTGTTTAATTCCTTATATATGTTATTGTTGCATGTCTGTTTTGTGTGGTAATCTCTACTAATCGGATAAGTATCCTTAGTAGATTATTCGCTATTCTTTCTTTGGAACAAAGGAAGCACTTGGTGCTGCACCTTCATGGCTCATGTGGCTTAGGTATTGTTCGCGTACACTGAACTTGTTGGCCAAAATAAGTATTTCACTGATAGGTGATTGACTTGCTAATGTTAAATTTGTGCTATATAGGTATAGCACCTTTTTGTTGTTGTACCCTACTGGCATCAGCAGTGAAGTTGGTCTGATATATCTCGCTTTGCCATATATCAAGGTAGTTTTTAAGTTTTGGTAAATCAATGGAATCTGCTTAAATATAATCGAAACCTGTGGAAGCTATCAAAATTATTCGAGTCTGATCACACTTTGACAGAAGTAATTGAGCTTATTTCTTCATCACCTTTGACAGAACCTTAATGACCGCATAAGATGGATATTGAAGTAAAAACATACTATGTTTTGGAATCTTAATGATCCTATTATATTTCCTCCCTTGAAAGTTATGGTTCAATTCCTCCCTTCCCCACTCGTCAAAACTCACATCCTAGAGAATGGAATATAAAAAGATCATAATTTGCAGTTGAACGTTGTTCTGCAGAAATGTAAGTATCTCTGACCAAGTTGAGTTTATGACAGAAATCTGAGAAGTACTGTATAAGAATGCCGAACACGTGGAACTTCTCTTTCGATAACTTCTATGCCGCAATTCTTGTCCTTGGCATTTATGTCCCAGGTATGAACTAAGGACTAGGCATTCACTTATCGGCTTAGCTCGTCATCATCTGTGTAGCTGATTGAATGTAATGGTGAATTGCAGGTAGTCCTCACATGTACACATACATGCTGGGGCAGAGGAAGAAAGCTCTTTCAAAATCCAAAAGAGATTAGAGTCTCAGCCAAAGCCCCAATGGGATTTACTTGTTTCTCTCACGAATGTGTTCATAGCTGTCATTTCTATCTCAAAAATTGCCTTTTTTTTTCACAGGAGCTGTATGTGTACTTTAGATTCACTAATTTGATTATTGTTTGGAAAATTGGTCTCTATGAACTTTTAAACTCTTTTCCCCTCCTTCCCCTTCTTTTTTCAATACATTGCCTGTGTATCATCTTTACAACTCATTACTTCAACTCGTACGACAACATTTCTGTTTCTGTTCTTACTCTCAATCTTTCTGTAGACTTAGTCCGCGGAAAATCCGAACTTAAGCAGAGGATCCAAAGGAGCTCCTTGATTTGGATATCAACACATATCTAAATGTATCTGCAATGGTGTTCAGGGTCTTTGAATGTTTATGTTGCTTCTGCTAATCAATTTTTAACCAAAACTGAAAGAAAAAGTCACCGTCTGCTTACCACAAAGAGAGATCATGTAACGTTTTGGTTTATGTAGAAAACTGACACCGAATCTTGTTGGAGCACCAGACTACCTTTCTTCTTCTTTTGGAGATTTAACAATCTTCCAATAAAAAAAAGCACGAAAGGTAATTAAGTCACGATGTTTCAAGTAAGGTTTGAGATGAACGAATGACTGAGATCTAAGTAATTAGAATCATGAATGGAAATTTGGCTTACGGAAAAATTAAATTCAATATCCATTTTACGCTAGGAATTCCTTTACGGTCGCAAAAATTAGATGAAATAATTAGCATAGCCTACAAATTTTATCATAAACCCATACCGGTAAGAAATAAGCAGGAGGCAGAGAGCAAGTGCAATAAGTAAAAGGGGTTAGCCAACGGATGAACATACTTACCTGGACGGGGTCAATGGGTGATCACAAAGGCTCATGGCCTAGAATGGTGACTTCCATTGCACTTGGGAAGGGTGCCTTTCTAAGGTCTCCTCAATGAGGGAGAGCCTACGTCATAATTTGTGGTAGAGGGGGCCTGCGTCCGCGCGGCCCCTGCCAGGGTCCGAGTTCAAACCATGATAATAGGTGTTAATAAGTTTAAGTAATTGTGGTGGCTAATGGTAATATTAATTAAAAGTGTGATTGGTTGGTGTTTCATGAGAACAAATACATTTGAATCTTTTGAAAGGTTACAAGGACGCTTGTGTGACCTCTAGCTGTAATAGAGAACATAGAGATAATTTGGTGTTTCGACTTGGGATTTGTTCTAAAAGTCATTCTCTCTTTCTATCGTAGTGTATTATTAATCCAAGAACATGATGAATTAACAAGAACGCCTTGTTGGGATTTGTGAATTACATCTTGTAGCAACTGAATCATGTTTCTAAGTTGAGTTTGTTGTAACAAATCAGTTTGGATGCCTGAACAATAAATTTAGTAGTAACTCACACCTCAGTTCTTCCCGAGGGAGTTTGGAGGGGAAACGAAGATGTCATCGCCAAGCTAAGGTAGAGGGGATAACTTTCTTCGACAAGCCCTCCCGAGGTATCAACGTCTTTGTTTTCCATACCCTTGTTATATCCAAATCTCAAATTTAAATCCCAAAAGATTTGACAGTTTCATTTGTTGAAATGAAGTTGCAATCTTTTGATTTAGTATCTCAAACTTCTATAGTTAAGTCTGCATGTCTTTCGGTATTATAATGGGACCATTGTCTGATTGTCATAACTAGTGCCAATAACTCATCTTCTTAATTTAATAAATGAGGATAACTTGATGATAACGTCTTGCTGAAATAAGCCAAAGGATGCCTATCGTGCGTGAGAATTGCTCCTGTTTTTTCTCCAAAATGTATCTGCTTCAATCATTAAAGGTTGGTTAAAATTAAGAACAAGAAGAACTAGTGCTTGCATTTACATCTTCTTGAGTTTGTCGATCAGATTAGATCTTTGATTGTAGGGAAATAATTATAAATTTTTTTATATTTTAATTTTTTAAATACTAAGATCAATTTAATTATATAAAATGATTAACACATAAATCATAATAAAGCGTGAATCGTAATTTATACCTTATTCTTAAATTTGATTATTTTCTTGTCATATCTCACGGACAGTTTTTAAAATCGATTCATCTTAACCATCATCACTACACAAATGTCAAACCTCTAACTGTATCTACGGAATAAGTTGAGAGGGCTATGTAACTCTTACAGAGAGAGTTAAGCAGGAAGTAGTAACTCCTTTTTGCTTAACTCTATTAGAGCTTAAGTTTATTTATAATAAGTTTTGGACGTTTTAGTAATTTAATTGAAATTACAATTTAATTTCAATTAAACTTTAATTAGAATTAAATATCAATTATGCCCAAATAAGAATCAATATCTCATATTGATCTTTATTTATTAAATATGAACTTTACAATCAAGTCCAACTTAATTAAAACAACTTTGCTCTATATAAACCGTTATTTATGTGTGACTCATTAGGTTCTCAAATATGTTATCAATTATTATAAATTTTAATTTTAATTCATAATTAGAATTATATAAATTTAAAGTTTTAATTTATCTTTAATTCTCTAGTTAAACAATTTATAATCATATATCAAGATTGCCAGTTAGTAACGCATCATGATCATCTAAATATTTAGGAATGTCAAAAGTAATTTTGAAGAACTTTTCACTGTATGATATTTTCGTATAATTCAATCGTTTCATAATATAATGTTCTGATTAAACAGGGCATAGAATTAATATCTACTCTTTTTTAGTGCAATCATATTAGTTTCCGCTATTAGTTATTTATTCAATTAATGACATTTGTAAACTGTTTACAAAACATTATTCTAGCTTGGTCAAGGATTTCTCAAATTAATATTAATCGAGAACAATAGAATATTTTCCTTAATTACTTTTGGGTGATGAATTTATCTTGATTACCAATTACCTCTATATAGTTCATGTTACATTAATGACTATTTACTGAACGACCCGTGATTAAATACGTTATAAGTAGTATCAAAATATAACAATCCCTATACAAAATAACTTTGGAGCCTCAAGTTAAATGATTACTTGTACATGTTAAGCGACCATTCCACCACAACAGTTTAAGTTGTTGTGTGAGGTCAACTTAATTGATTTTATATATTCGCTAACACATAGTCGAGGTGGCAGAGGACGTGGAGGTCGTGGCCGTCTCTTTTGTCAACTCTGTCAAAAGCCAAATCATACTGCATTACAGTGTAATACGTTTTGATCACAACTGGCAGGGTATTCAGTCACCACAACAGTATTCTTCTACCAGTACTCGGTCACCACAGGAGTATTCTTCTTTTTACATGCCTTCACATACTCATCAGTATAATACACAATCAGCTCCTCTGCAAGCTTAGATGGCTCATCATTCTCAACATCCTTACTCTTCATATGCACCTTCACCTGACTCCGCTTGGTTTGTGGACAGTGGTGCCATTAATCACATTACTCCAGATCATCAACACCTCACAACTGGATCGGATTACACAGGAAAAGAACAATTAGCTGTTGGAAATGGTAAAACGCTGCCTATAGTTCATATTGGATCCTTTATGCTTCATTTTCAACAGACACCATTATCTCTCAAAAATATTTTACATGTTCCATCTATTACTAAAAATTTACTAAGCATCTTTCAGCTAACCTGTGATAATAATGTTATTGTTGAATTTTCTAATGAGGGTTGTGTATTTAAGGACAAGGATTCAGGGATGGTGCTAGTGTGGGGAGTTATGGAGAATGACCTCTATCGTCTCAAATCCACCATACCACACTCTTCCTCAGCTACACAAACAGCTAAGCACTCTGCCTATTCTGCTGTCACTACCACAAATTGGCATGCTCGCCTCAGCCACCCAACTTCTCATGTCTTATCTTTAGTTGCTAAATCTATGAACATCAAATTTAATTCTGTTGAGTTTTGTAATTCATGTCAACTTGGCAAACATCATCAATTACCATTTCAATCTAATGTTATTTCTGCACAAAAGCCATTTGAACTTATTTACTCTGACATTTGGGGTCCATCTCCTTATTTATCTACAGCAGGGCATCGTTATTACATCATATTTATTTATTCTTTCTCACGTTTTACTTGGTTTTACCCACTAAAACAAAAATCCGAAGCATTATCTACATTTATAGTCTTTAAAACACAAGCAGAAAAACAATTACAGTACCCTATCAAAGCCATTCAGACTGATAATGGTGGTGAATACAAAGCATTTTTACCTTTTCTTGCTCAACAAGACATTTCAGCACGTTTTTCATGTCCTTACACTCACCAACAGAATAGTGTTCTTGAAAAAAAGCACTGACACATTACAAAAATGGGCTTAACTTTACTTGCTCATGCTAAAATGCCTTTATCATTTTGGCTCGAGGCATTTTCTAATGCTACTTATCTCATCAACAATCTACCCAACCCTATACTCAACAACATAACACCATTTACCAAACTATACAACATCCTATCCACCTATACTCATCTAAAACCTTTTGGTTGCAGCTGTTTTCCATACTTACGTCACTACAATTCTCATAAATTTAATTGTCACACTGCCAAATATGTCTTCATCGGGTATAGTAACTTACATAAAGGCTATAAATGTATGACTGCTAATGGTTATGTTTACATCTCATGCCATGTTACTTTTAATGAAACAGAATTTCCCTAACCTAACCTATTCCCAACTAAACCTCAAACCGTGTCCAAAACCCTATCTAGTTTGCCCATTTATACTCTTACTCATAATTTTCCTATAGTGCAGGTACATCCTCCTCCTCCTTCGCATCAGCAACATTTCCTACATCCTGGTTCGGATACTCAATCTCATCAGGTAAGTTCACCTTCTCCTATTGTCTCTTCCTCACCTCCATTACACTCACACCATGACAACCCACCCCTTATCTACAGTAACCACCCACAACTCACCAACACTCACCTCATGCAAACAGGCGCCAAAAGTGGTATTCACAAACCAAAAACATACACCACAAGTCTCATTAATCCTCACCATATAGAACCACCCTCTATTAACCAAGCATTAGAGGATCCTATATGGCGCAAAGCCATAGAAGATGAAATCCATGCACTGCACAAAAATCAAACCTAGATTCTTGTTCCCCACGAATCTAACATGAATGTCCTAGGCACTAAATGGGTGTTTCGAGTTAAATACAACTCTGATGGTTCTATTGCTAAACACAAAGCACGATTAGTGGCTAAGGGATTCAATCAAAATCTAGGTGTGGATTTCAATGAGACTTACAACCCTGTTGTGAAATCCTCCATTATCAAAGTCATTCTTTCTATTGTTGTTTCATTCGGTTGGAACATTCAACAAGTTGATGTCAATAATGCCTTCTTAAATGAGGCACTTTAAGAACAGGTTTTTATCACACAACCACAAGGTTTTGAGAGCACTCAACATTCATCCTATGTTTGTAAGCTATCTAAGGCTCTCTATGGACTGAAACAGGCTCCTCGAGCCTGGTTTCATACTTTAAAGCTATCCCTCAATGCCTGGGTCTTCAAGACATCTAAGTGTGATACTTCCTTGTTTTATCTTCATCACAACCATCTAACTATTTTCCTACTTGTCTACGTTGATGATATCCTTGTCACAGGCAATAATCCTCAAGCTATTCAGTCTATCATACAGAGACTAAACAACCAGTTTTTACTAAAATCCTTGGGATCCTTACACTATTTCCTGGGTTTTGAAGTGCACAGATCAATCCAGGGCTTATACTTGTCTCAAAAGAAATATGCTAAGGATTTACTTACCGAGGCCAATATGAGCGCCTCCAAGCCATGCTCCACACCCATCTCTTCTGCTAGCAAGCTTTCACAGTTTAATGGTGAACCTTTCGTTGATCCTTCTCTGTATCAAAGCTTTACTTGGTGGACTCCAGTATCTATGTCATACATGGCCTGACATATGTTATGCTGTCAATAAATTGGGTCAATTTCAAGCTCACCCTCTCACAACTCACTGGACTGCTTTAAAACGAATTTTTCGCTACTTACATGGTAGTACTGACAAGGGTTTGCTGTTTCATCCTTCCTCTTTGCCTCTTCAGATTAATGCCTATAGTGACTCTGATTGGGCAAGCTCCGTCAATGATCGGAAATCCACATCCAGTGGGTGTGTTTTCCTAGGGACAATTTGGTTTATTAGAGCTCCAAAAAGCAGCAAGTAGTGGCGTGCTCTAGCACAGAAGCATAATATAAGGCGCTTTTCCAATTGACATCTAAACTCGTCTGGTTAACCTCCTTTTTTCGCGAAATCGGCATACCTCCATCACATCGTCCTGTTTTGTGGTGTGACAACAATGATGCCCGAGCCCTAGCTTAGAATCCCGTCTTCCACACACGCACTAAGCACATCAAAGTCGATGTCCACTTCCTAAGAGACAAGGCCGCCGATGGCTTTAATACCATATTAAGCAACCATTTCACCACAATAGCTTAAATTGTTATGTGAGGCCAATTTAATTGGTTTTATATATTCGCTAACAATACAATAATCAAAATGAGAATTTCGTAGACATACTAGTAATGTTCCAAATTGATTTCTCATATTGGGTTAGTTCAGTGAATTTGTTTTATAACAAACATCCATACGTTTGTTTAAATATCTCTATATTTAAGTCCATGAGATCGACTGCTTTCTTCATAAGGAAAAACATGACATGTGCTATTCTTTTTACTTTCTATTAATGTTTAATCTTAATAAAACAATGACTAGGAATAATATAGGGACAATACATAAATGCAATATGAATTCATAATTTTATCATTATAATTTCATTTACATTATATAATTACCCCATGAATTTTATCATATATACCTAAATATGTATGAGATAAATAATGTCTTCAAATAATTGTTACTAGACTACAACCAATCGATTTACTATAAGGCATAAACTAAAAGACTCGACTAAAACATGTTGTATCTTTAGAAGTTACTAATTACTTTAAACCGTCTAGGGGTCTTCGTCAAGGTGACCTGTCTCCTTATCTTTTTGCTTTATGTCTGGATAAATTTTCTCGCTTGATTGAACAGGAAGTGGCGGTTGGTAACTAGAAGCCTATCAAATTGTCAAGAAGTGGGCCTACATGATTTACTAATATGATAATACCTAACCCTTCTGTCGAATTTAGTGAAATATACGACTGCATACAACTCTTCTGACAATTCCTCAATCAATAAGATAGGAAACTTAACTTTAATAGTGCTTTTATTCAAAGCTCTTTAGTCAATACAAAACTTCCATGTTCTATATTTCTTTTTAACTAAAATGACAGAAGAAGTAAAGAAGTTATACATTCCTGGATAATTCCTTGTTGTAGCATCTCCTAAACCAACTCCTAAACTGCTTGTTTTTTGCACTCATGCATACCTATAAGCCCTCAATTCACATATACTACTCCTTCCTTCAACTGACTTTTATGATCATAAACCCTTGATGGTGGTAAACTAGCTCCTAACAGACATTTTGGTATTCCTTTAATTCTTGTTGTAACTCCTTCCCTTGCTTTCTAAGCAAAGAAATTAGTTGACCCATATAGGGATAACATTGGATTGGATAAGGCTAGGATCGCATAGGCCTAATTTGGGTCTAAAAATTTGTATAAGAGCTTAACCTTGACTAGAGGTTTAAATGGACCTAGAATTTACAGCCTACGTTTGAGCCTGATCGAGTCAAGCCTAAAAATTATATAATTTTTTATATTAAAGTAAGGCAAATAAGAAAAATAAAAAATTTATACGAACTTTGGATTGGATAAAGCCACAGAGTTAAGCCTGAACCTAACTCAAAGTTTAAAAATTAAAAAAAAACTTAATCAACTCAAGTCATAGCTAAAACTTGAGTCTACTACTTGAACTTGACTCAAAGTTTAAAAATCAAAAAAATACACAATCAACTCAAGTCATAGCTAAAACTTGAGTCTAAAACTTGAACTTGACTCAAAGTTAAAAAATTAAAAAAATACACAATCAACTTAAGTCGAGTTCATTAATTTTGGGTTAGCCAAACTCAGGTAAAAATGTCATATCTAGATCCAAAGTTATAGTTTGAATAATCACCTAAGTATCCTTACACAAATTAATACTTCTATTTTATGGCAACAACAAAAACATAAAAACTACTTCCTCCTTCAAGCATTTATCTATGTGTTTGTTTTTCACTTTCTTTACTCTTTTACCTATCCTACTTCGCAAATCAATCTTATGGCCCTTCCATTCAAGTCAAGTCATCCTAGTATCTATAATCAATGCATCTGTGTTGAATTTTTATCCACTCATCATCCCCTTAAACTCTTGCAGTACTTGTTTCATTCTCCTACTAAGATCATCATTGGTTCTATCTCATCAATGTCATTACGATTTTGATTCATGAATTTTCATCCACAAAATTATGTTTGCTACCCCCATCTACCAAGACATGGATGGTTCTTCCTGATATCTTCCCACCACTTTCATTTGTTAGAATTTAGAAGAAGAAGAAGTACCTATCAAAGCTTGTAATAAGATTGCAGTTTGCTTTATCTCCTGACTCCGTTCTTCCATCCCGTCTTCTTTTACATTTACCACTTACATGTGCATTTTCTTTCTATACTTGTTTTCTAATTATTAGAAAGAGTCTCTCTATTAATTAAGAGCAAATTAGACCTCCTTAACTTTGTTTATCAGCGAACATTTACTAAATTGTTGTTATTGTTACTGTATTATTTGTTTCCTAGTTATATTTTGTTCATCACACAAAAAGTGAAACCCTTTATCCTCTTTTCTTTTAATTCTTTACTACTAGTAGTTTTTGCCATTCTCTGTTCGGTAATTTTAACTGGAGTTCAACCTACCTAGTTAATATTCCAGCTACCATCATCTGTCCAATTTGACAGCCACCTCCTGTAATGTAGCCTCGTCCACCACTTTTATCTAATCCATAACATCTCTAAGCTACTACTTTGGGTTTTTTCTTTCTATTTTGCTAGATCATATTCATATGCATATTGTAAGCTTCTTGGAACCCAAATCTTCATCGGGTATTCAATCTCATGTTTGAGACCTTTCAAGAATAAGCTCACCAAGAGGGTTCTGGCATCGCCATCGTTTGCTACAAAAGGTCAAACCAAGCATAATACTCGTTGACAATCCCCTCTTGCTTAAGCTCCTTCAAATAGCTAATGGGATCTTGGAATGTGATACGGGTAATCTCAAATTCCAACATCAAGCCCCTTTCAATCTTGTGAGTTTCTTTTATAATGCAACTCCATCTCTTGCGTTGAAATTTTATATTTTCCTTCATATGTTTCAAATTATGAGAGCGTGTGCTTTTCTGCTATGCCTTCTATGATTCTTGAGTTCTGATACCAACTTCTTACGAAATTAATGTAGAAACCCTAATTTGCAATTTTCGAGATTAGATTCAAAAAGAAAAACAAAAAGCTCGTTAGAATATTGAGAGAGAAAATAATTTGTTCGTTAATCGTTTTTCTCGTTACGCCCATTAATAACAAACTTCGTAGCCGTTACACTCATCCAATAATATTTTTACACCTGTCGTCATTTAAAACATCAATAAAACGAACTACGTCGTTTTGGCCTAGCTTCCCTCCTTTTTCCCTCACCGTTCATCGTCTTCCTTCCTTCTGCTCCTCTGTCTCTTCCTCTCGTAACACTTTACTAGTCCTAACGTGTGACTTCTTGACTTTCCGCCATTGGTAATTTCAGTTGTTTGAAATGATTATCATAACAAAAAGAAAAAAAAAAGAAAAAGGAACACGAAGCTTGAGTACCCGAGTGGGTTCATATCTGAGGGTTGATTAGATTTACGTTCAGTTAATACAATTTTAATGACCTCAACTACAGAACCGAAGTTTTGTTCTTTCATTTCTAGATCATCCGCCAACTTCCATTTTCAGCCAAATTATGGTAACCTGCAAAAAGAACATATAGTTAAGAAGATCACACAAGTTACAGTAATACGTATATATAGTTTAAGCTAAGGTATAAATGAAGGAAGTTGCGAGCAAGTTTCACTAACCCCAATTTGAGGGACGTATCCGAGCTCTCGTAGTCGTGTAGAGGAGGACCATTGGAGGAGTTGCAGACATTGGTTACAGACTCTGATGACTGCCCTTCCTCGCAAACCGTATTCTCTGTTGTGTCCGCTGAAATGTATCTGTGACCATTTGATATCTGCATGACCTTCCATTGCACATTTAGAACATATTTTGAGATCACTAACGTAAATGTATTTGTTTAGTTATGTTGCATGAACGGAGCGAGAAACATCCTTACTTCTTGTCTTAGTCTCTCATTCTCTTCTGTCAATTGCATTCCCTGCAAAAAGTGTGTGTGTGTGTGTGTTTTTTATATACGTATTAAGTGTCCCTTTTCACAAAGAAATAGAGAAAAACCAGACTCAAAACCACTCGAGTTGCTTGCAAAAGATCACCAACAATGGTGACTCACCTTTCTTTGTAAGTCACCAATCTCTTTCATAACTTTCTCACCCTGTGATCAACACCAAAAATATAATGTAATGTTAACAACAATCATGATAATGTGATTTTATCAGAAAAAGAACAGCTTACTTACTAACCTTCTTTTCGATCACACGGCTCAATCCAACTTCAAGAGACTTCTCAAGTTTCTGCAGTTCTTCTAGGTTTAGTCCTTGGAGCTCTTCTCCTCTCATCTGCCTGTTTTAAAGGGATCTAAGGTAATGAAGTAAATGTAAATCATAATGATCCAATAGCTAATAACAAGTCAAGATTATACTTTAATTTCTGGCATTTGTCAACGACTTCCTTCTTTAACCTGGAAGAGTTGCTGTCTGCTACCAGCTGCATGAAAAGAACCCGTCATTATAATTTTAGCATGCAAGTTATATTATCCAGAAAAGAGAGAGTGAAAAAAGGAGTAGTATTTCCATAACAATCCAGAGTTAGCATATATATGTAAAAGAGAAGTCCTGTCCTAATCAACTGTTAAATCAAAACTTTTCCTGCTGTTCTGAGAGTTTTTATGACATGTAAGAAAAGAAATACTGATAAAGGTAAACTACAGACCTGCAACTCAAGTGATGGTTGTTCCAACTTTGGAAGATTCTTCGAAAGCAAATTATGCCTTTCCAGGATTTCCTTCATGCTTCATAACAAAAAGAATCATAAAGTCATTACCTAGAATGCAGCCCCTGTGAAGTTGATTAATTAACATTCAATCGATAATTAAAAAGTAAATGAAACTTTTTAGGATGTCTCAAGAATTATAGGCTTATGACTTAAAAGAAGAAGTTTTACACTCTATTCCCTTTGATCCAGCTTCACGAATCAGTATAGATAAGATACTGCAGTAGAGAACATTTTCACTCTATATCCAGCAACAATTACAAGGAACTCCAAAAAGAAACTTTAAAGGAATAAGTTGATGTAGTATTATTATGATTTCATGTCAAGAGATTAAAAAAAAATTAAGGTCTCCTCTTAAATCACAAATCTCATCAAGAATTATAATATCCTTTCTAATTTCGATTACTGCTACTTGAAGCAATCTTATGAGTGACTAAAGACTTGCTGGTTTTTCAACATACAGTTCTTGACAGTGCATTATAATAAGAAATGCTTGTGTTCTGGATCATGTCCAACTCCATCAAAACCAACCATATCCAAAACCTTTGCTAACTTATACTTTCCAAGTTTTCGATTGCATTTCATCTTCTGATAACTCATAAGTTGAAACACAGACGTCTAATCACCTCAGCTACTGTCCTAACAATTCATGAAACCTTTGCGTTTGTCTTTCTTGAGCTTCCTCTATAACTTTCTTCTTCTGAACTACGTATCATAGTTTGTCATCAAAGACAAATGAATATGGTTTTGTTAATTGATAAAAGACGTTATTGCATTGCCATGCTCTACTTGGCAGTAAATGAAGAGAACTACCAGGAAATAGCAAATTCATAACGAAGCAATGGCATTATTAATTAAAAGCTACCAATATAAATAGCATCAATAATGTAATGTCATTGATTCAACAATTATTTCAATTCGGCTTTAAGAAAATCACAGATCCGAAAGTAATAAGAAAAGGCAGTATATTGCAATAATTCTCTAATTAATAACCTTCCATTTTAAGTTAGTATGTTAAACATAAAGCTATTCTGACAATATTTAGACTAATTAAGTAATCCTCAGAAGTTTCTTAAACCATCTTAATACCTTAAGTCTCATGATAAGATTATCACACAGAGGCAACACGAACTCTAGTTTAGTTGAATAAGTGCAATTGTTTAACTTGTCTCTAATACATAGGAATTCAATCATAATGTTAAAACACGTCTGATTCCAACAATAATGCAACTTTATTTGTCTTTTTTTCAATAATTGTAGATTCTTACAATCGATGAAACCTTAATACATCACCAGATCTCAATCAGTATTGAGCTCTTTCTACCCGGCAAATACCTTATCCACTAGAGGACAGTGAAAAGACAGAGGGACCATCCATGATCACCATCCTTTTTTATATATATATAATCAGGAACACCATAAGAACACACACGGAAAAGATAAAAGGGAGGATAAGCAACTAGAGAAGAAACAAGAAGAAGGGATAAATAGATAAGCATTTGGAAGCAATCTGAATTCAGCAAGTAAAGAACTTTGTAACCAATGGTACATCAATACTTCATGAAAGAACGAAGGTTATTCCGACCAATCAGAAGGACAGCAAGACACTGGAACTTCAGGTTATGGTATCTGACGTGAAATGATGACAAGACTGGACACAAGTTCAGATGGTGAAAAGGTACCAATTTACCTAGAAATGCTCATTTCTCGTTCTTCAAAAATCAACTAAAACATCTATTCTCAGCGCAAAACCAGGAGTTCACTGTTCTAACTTGCACAAAAGTACGCATAATTATGCAGGAAATAAATAAGAAGACACAGAAATGCATTGAATAGAGGAGAGAGAAGAGAGACCTGGAGCTGGAGTACTCAAAGAGCTTCCCAGTCGAAGAGAACACGATGAGAGCAACATCAGCATCACACAGAACTGAGAGCTCCTCAGCCTTTTTGAAAAGCCCTCTACGCCGTTTCGAAAAGGTTACCTGCCTAGCCGTGGCGTTGTCAATCTTCTTGATCTGAATCTTCTCTCTCGCCATATCCGTATTGAATATACTATCTGATGAGCAAGAAAAAACCGAGAAAGCTTCGAACTTTCCAAACGTTCACTTACTTGTAACCCGGAGAATAAACCAGCAGATAAAGAGAAGAAAAGGGTTGCTATAAATAGGAATTCCTATTAAGGACAGGTGGTGAGTAAGAGAAGTGGCATTTGCCAAATTTAGAGAGGAAACTGTGGCGAACCCTAGTTAAGGAAAGACATCTACATGCTTTCCCGGATCCAGAATGAGGAAATGAAAAAAGATTTTGAGAAAAAGAAAACCCACCAATTGCAGGTCAACGAAGATGAGAAAGAGGAAGTAACTGAGAGGATTGGCTGACAAAATTTTTTTGGAGTAGATGGCAGCTTAGGGGTGTTTTGTTCCATGTGTTGATGCTTTGGTCATTGTTCTTCGAGAAAGAAAAGCAAAGAGCCACCAATGGAAGGAAGAGAGAGAACGGGCGATGAGTTAAAATTTTGAAGGAAAAAAATGCCTTTTATGCTCTTTGTTCTGTTTTTCTTTTTGACCTTTGTGTCTTGTAACAGGTTGTCAGGGAATAAAAATAATATACATTAAGCCAAACGTATTATTGGATTGGTGGGGTGGATGCTAATTAATAGAATAGAAACGAAACTGGAAAAAAACGATTTAAAATATAATAAAAGGTATATAGTGAAAAGTTGTTTGAGAGGAATAGAAGGGTTCATAATATAATGCAATGAAATATTATTTAAAAGATTGATGAAATAAAATGTAATGTATAATAAATGACTATTATACTCCTGATATTAAAATGGTTGTTGCAAGAGGTTTAACGCTATGATTTTAAAACAAAAATTATCTCCAATTAAAAAACCACAGTTGTGACTTGTTCAAGTCACAACCCCGACAAATAAATTTTTTTTTTTATATTTTCTATTTTAAATTAATAAAAATCTTAATAAAAGTTTATTATTTTATTATTAATTATATACAATTTATTATTAATTATATAAAAATATTATTATTAATTATTTAATAAATTCTAACCCATCTATCCCTTCCCTTGTCAGTTGTCATACTATAATTGTTTTATTTTTCTCTCATGTGCCCTCCTTTTCATATGCAAGTCTAACTCAATCAGACTATAGATTGTACACCAACTCTTAGCAAAAAATAAAAATTATGGCAACTAAAACGGTAAAATAATAGCTATGACCCAACCTTGGGGTCTTTCCTATAAAAAATTAGACATTAGAAATGAGGGGTTAAGGTTAAATCCCCAGCCATAATTCATATTGTCGCCGTTGCATCCACAAGCCTGCGCCAGCCAATCCTTACGTTGTTGCAAGCTCCCATGTTAGCCTGCGTCTGCCACCTCCAGTAGTTGCCTCTCATTCCAGTTGCCACCAGCAATCGTGTTTCTCCTACATCGCCACCAAATGTTGTAGTTATGGGACTAGCCTCCAGCATGACATCCGCACTTCTAGCTGCCCCTCCCTTTCGTGTGCAACTATTGTTTGATTCAAGCTACTAGTTTCATATATCGGCTACGAAGGAGCAACAAATCGAACCATGCGAAGCTGTCCATCAAGTTTCTAAGCCTCCAAACTTTCTCCTACCAGCTCCAACAACTTCACACACACAATGCACTAGTAAAACATCCCAAAAACTTCTTATTGTGAACAACATTCTCGCAATCCTTATTTCGATAGCAATAACATAAAATTTTCCAGCAAAAGAAATTCGCATAATCTCATGTTTTTTAAGTAATATGTCTGTCTTTGGGTCTCCGAAGAGAAACCAGTAATAGCAATGGCTAAAGCATTCAAAGGAAAGGGTTTCACTACAAGAAAAATGTCATTTAACGATAGAAATTACCGACGGAAAACATAAACATTACGTCGGTATGTCATTTATCGACGTACAAAGGCATCATAGAAATGGATGTAGGTAATAATTACCGATGAAAAACAGAAATTTGTTACTGACGGACATTTAATGTTCTATTAGTAAATATACTGACGATTTTTTATGCTGCTGATTGTCGGTAAATATGCCGACGAACAATATCATTCTATCGGCATAGTTACCGACAGTTTGTTCTTTTCCATCAGTAAGTTTGTTAAAACATTATCGACAGTTACCTTTATTCCATCAGTGAGTTTACCAACGGTTATTCTACTGTCAGTAAATTTTACGACGGAATTGGTTATTTCTTCCGTGATTACCAACGGTTAGTAGTATTTTGTTGATAAATGGTATTGATTTTACTAACATAACCGCAAATGTCCGTCGGTAAATCAACTAGAATTTTAAAAAAAAAATACCGTCAATAAATTTTATTTGATGATGTTATGGTTGATGTATAATTTAAACAGTTATGAATTTAATAGTATACATTAATTTGTTTAAACATAAAGTTGATCAATGATATAAAGTTCAAAATATCTTAATTAATAATAAAAACATTAAATTGTACATAATAAGTATTTGTAATTCAAATGAAATGACCAAAAGTACATTATTGATTTGGTGACGGTGAATGCTCTTATTGGTGCGATGAGGTGCTACCCCTACCCTTCAACTCATCCACCTCATTACGGAGCTGAGCTATGTACTCCATTAATGTCTGTATTATGCTCTGAAGCTCTTGGACTTCATTAGTTGTGGACTGCCTACTAGGTGCTGCTGTACTAGACGTGGAAGATTGCGAATAATATGTATTCGCAAATGAACTTAAGCTAAATATCCTTCTACGACGGTCCCTACCACCCATTGCATGAAGTAGGTTTAAGCCTCATCAACATCTTCAGGCTGCTGAGACTGTCGTTGAATGCTTTATTGTATTTGGTCCTATCAGAAGGCAATGTTTATATTAGTAACTGATAATTATTAAGCATTAATATTAAACCATAAATTTCATATGCATTTAGTTCTCTACAACGACTGTTGAACTTATTCCACATACAATAAAAACTTAGACTATTAAAGAATAACATAAAAACTCATCAATGATTATAAGATTATTCTAAACAACAACACAAAATTCAAAGGTATCAGAATCATATTATTAAAGCAATATATATGGTAAACATTAGTTGGACAACTAACCTGGATGCATACCTGAGCTAAAGATACTCACCTTACCCTTAAACCGACTATGTAAAGCTAACTGGATATCTTTAAAAAGAATTAGACAACATAAAGAAGTTCATACTTAAGGTTATTTACAAACCATAAGATAGTTAAGAGTTAATTTACAAAATTACAAAGCATATCAACATAATCATGAGCCACTATACAAAAAAAGTACAAAACAGAGACTATCCATGTGTAGTAATACCCCAAAAATGACAAAAGACTGCACGATCCACTTAGAACTTCAAACTGACAAATTAACCTGCATGGTTGGGAAGCGGAGGGGGTAAGTACACTATGTACTCAGTGAGCAGAAGAAACATATATTGCAAATAGAATTCGGTACACACCAAAACAGTCTAAATAACCTAAGAACAGTTTTATACATCTAACATGCACATAACCACCTATGAAATGAATATGTATGACATAAAAACACATAAACCTAGTATATGGCTCATGCCATACTGGTTAGGAACCACATAAGCCTAGCCTATTTATCACCTGCAAGTCCTGTATAATGGTGTCATTACAAGGACTCAAATTTTATGTACCAGTGTCAAGGGTACGGGGGTTGCTTAATCTATTGTGCCCAGTACACGATTGGCCAATCATTTTCTCACCAATCATAAAAAATCATAGACAAATATTAAATACTAAAATCAAGTAAGGCACTATGCCTTTATTTATCAGTCCAACCGATAAAATGGAATCGTGCCATGACTCTAAGCCAAAAGAGAATACATACCTGCAACATACATGACTCGGTTATGCATATGTAAGTTCCAAAATATTATTTCATGCAATGAAAATCATCTTTTGAAATCCAAATGCAAAGTTATTCAAGAACGTGGTTTTAGAAAAATAAAACATTGTCCTTTGCACTTTAAGTGCAGGTTTGTTGAAAACAATATCATTCCTCAAAATATGAAATAAAAACATTAGCTCCACTCTAAGTACAAAGAGTTATTCAAAACAATGTCATTTATTAAATACATAAATATACTAGCATCTATTTAAAAATCAATTCTATTATGTATTATCTAGGTTCGAAATTCACATATAAGTCATCATACATGTCTTGGGATGTCCTAATCCCATTTGAGAGATATGTTTTTCCTAGCTCACCTGAAAAGAAGGTGTACACTCCTTTGACTTCACTAATCCTCTATATGAGCTTCTTAATCCACAGCTTCCAAGCCTTTATACATACAAATGTAATGTACTTACTACTCAAACATATAACTCATATTTATACACCATCCCATAAGTGTATAAAACTTAATATCACTATTTTTTTAAGCTATAGGATTCGGCCATTAAGTTTCTCACATGGTTAATTCCCTTATTATTCACATAAGCTTTCTTTTGCATTTTCTAAGGCATTTAATGCCTTGATCCAATACTTACACATTTCAAAGCATAATTGAGTACATTTTTATCCAAACACATTAGGCCAATACTCATCAATCTAAGCAACAATTCAAGTTTACTCTAAGTAAACATAAAAGCCTCTTTCTAATACACACCATCAAAATCCTTAAATCCTAAGCCAAATTCACTTAGGCATTTTATCAAACACCTAAAGGCATAAACTTGAAAGCCTCCAATGTACTTCTTCCTCATTTTTCATTATCAATTCACATTATTCATACATAGTTAACATCATGGAGT
Organism: Erythroxylum longipes; assembly: GCA_027563885.1. NCBI lineage: Eukaryota > Viridiplantae > Streptophyta > Magnoliopsida > Malpighiales > Erythroxylaceae > Erythroxylum > Erythroxylum longipes. Next base: position 2,385,359 of record JAOQMS010000180.1, on the reverse strand, counting down.
TCATTTAAACCATTAATTTCAAAAGATATTTAAAATTTCTAAAACTTTCACCAAAGATAGGGAAATTCAATTTTGGCTTAAGAAAGCTTCTCCATGACCCATTTCATTCATCTAAACCATGTCTCATGCATAGTCAAGCATGGAGAACAACATATCTTAACACCAAACTCAAAATCATAATGTAGAGAGAGATGAGACAAAATTTACCTAAACTTTCCTTTGGTGATATCTTCCAATCCTTTGAGAATTTCTCAAATATAATGATATATTTGAGTTCCTTGACCCAAATTAACTTAGAACACCTTGGTTTGGGTTGAAGAATTAAAAACTTGGTGAAAATTTGGTGAGGGCCGAAACTTCCTCTTTTACTCCTCTCTTGTCCTTTCTTTTAACTAAAACAAAGTGGTTTAATGCCAATAAAGGTGGTGTATGGCCATAAGGTGAATAAGGGTCTAGAATTTTACTCTTCTTTGACCAAACATGGAGAATTTAAGTTAGACCCCATTTTCGGAGTCTAACTCATTCTCTGATACCATACCATGTTAGACCCTGTTTTCAGAGTTTAACTCGTGAGTCATGAAACGTGACCGTAGCACTCTGAAGGGTTCTCATAACATCCCAAACATCCATAATTGAGCGCTTGACATACGACAATCCTTTCTTATGTTCATATCCTCAATCGTCACCCTAAACACATCGCTCAATTTATCTCTTACTTTCATAACCAACTAAGTACATTTCAAGTTCCATTCAAGCCTAAATGTACCATAGATAAGCAATGATAAGCCCACAACTTATAAAATGTACATGATTTGGAACAAAAAGCATAAATTTCACTAGGGATGTCGGATTAAGACCATTTAAGTACGGTTTCGAAGAGAACTTCGACTTCTACAACTTCCGTGAAGTCTCCGAAGAGAGATTTTTCCATCTAGAGGGTCAAAAATTTGCAAATTTTCATAACTGTCCCGAGAATGTCCGCTTAGCTGACATACGTTCCTTCAAACAAACATGAACTGAGCTGGGACACTAAAAGACCCGAGAAGGTCCGCCTAGTGGACATGAAATCGGCCCAACGGACATTTACGGGTCAAATTCCAGACTTCTAACTCTTCAATCATATCTAACACCTCTCATACATATCCTATCATTCCTACTTCAATTTCCTCGTCATTTTCACCTCCATTCTAATTCAATATCAGCTCCACATCATTAACATTCAAATCATAATCTATGATTGATCATCAACCCAAAAACATAACATGCAAACTTATACACATTCATTATAAATTTCTGCATATGATCACACAAATACAACATCAACCATGTCAATACCTTCTTCAATGATTCAGCACACATTCAACTTCCTTTATCACCTTCATTTTATCTCTAACTTATCACACTAATTCTTCCATTTCAAAACACCTTAGAACTCATTTTGTGTTAACTCAAGTAAAGAAAAGCTATAATGTATCCAGCATACATCCTGTACAGCATTACTAACTTGTAAAAAAAAAAGCATATCTCTCAACTCCAATGTCTAAAAATTACAAACTTTATATCATTGGAAAGCTAAAAGGATAAACTACAACTTTCAAGAAGACAACATTGTCTAAATCAGCCTAAATTAATACAGTTTTTTCCCTAAAGTCAGAACACAAAATTTTACCCTTATGAATGCTTAAAAATGCAATCTACAAACTTTGAGAGTCGTGAGCAAAAACACAATCATATTTCATTATCGTCAAAAGATAAAAGTTTTACAAAGCTTTAATGGGCATTTCAAGACCCAAATACATCATTGGTATCTTAATCCAAAAATACAAAATATACATATGATTGATACTTGAAATGCAGCTAAAGCCTTGAATATTCCTACACTAACTTAAAAACAAAAATATGCAAATTCGGAGTAATGCCTTGACTCTCGATCACTCGATCTCTTGCTCGTCACCTGGAGATGGGGAGGAATGGGGGTGAGCTTAAAAGCTCATGGGTAACAATCTTATAACCGGTAACAAGCAAAAACCATTGTAAACTCTCATAATCATAGCAAATTTTCAAGAAAATCCATAAAACATATATTTCTCAAATTCTCAA
>JAOQMS010000180.1:2367652-2383159 GCA_027563885.1 Erythroxylum longipes | reverse complement strand
AAATATTGATACAATTATAAAATAATCAATAAATTACATATTTCCAATCATATTATACTATAGGGACATTTTCGTCACAGCCACTGTTTTTATGTTCTGTCTCTTGCAACCAAACACATTTCTGTCATCGAGACAGAGACAATTGTTTCTGTTCTGTTCATCACAACCAAACAGCTCACTGTCTCTAAGTTCTGTTTTGTTCCGTCTCCAAATTTCCGTCTTGTTCCGTCTCTGCATATTGGAGACAGTAACCAAACAGACTGTTATAGAACACCCTCTCTCTCTCTCTATCTCTCTCTCTCACAGTGATTTTTTGTTTTGTTGGTAATTAATAAGTTTATGAATAAATCTAAACTTTTTCAAACTTTATAAGGTTCAAGGTCGTAACTTTAATTCTAATGTTGGGTTGAAGTTACAAGAAATAATTAGTATTAAGAAAATTTATTGAGGGTATATTAGGTAGTATGTATTTATTAGTTTACGTTCCATCCTAAACCTCCCAAATAAGAGGTTTCTTATTTTCACTGTTTAGGATGAAATGAAACGTAATATGAAACACTGCGCTTCCATCTCATTCTGTTCCATTCTATTATGAAACCATGAACTAAATAATGAAAGTGTATTATATTTCACTCCATTTCATTACTAACCCTCCAACCAAACAAGACCTTAGGGTCGTTTGGTTCTATTTCTATTTTTTTGTTGTCATTTTTTGTTTTTGTTTTTTATTTTTGGTTTCTGCTTTTTTCCTTCAAAATATAAAAATCTGTTTTGTTGAGGTTTGTAATATAAAAACTGAAAACAAAAACATGTTTAATTTTATCATCATGTTTCTATTTTTTGTAATTATACTCTTAGGTGTAATAATTATAATATAATACATTATATTTTAAATTAATTAATTACCATTATAGCTAAAATTAAAATATATGCAAATCAAATATTATTAAAAAATTACACATTAATTGTACATAACAAAATTACATAAATTGGAAATTATATTAAGTCATTCTAATCAATAAAATATGTCCATCATATTAAAATTCTTGAAGACATAATAGTACTATCATTTACAAAAAAACATAAATCAATTAGAAATAATATAATCACTCCACATTTGTCTAGCAATTTCATCTTGTTTCCAAGATATACCTTGAAGTTGTGCTGGAGTGATATTATATTCCACTTGAGAACTTGCATTTTTATTTTCACTTTCCCTAATTTGTTCTTCATTTTCAGCACAACTTTCAAATAATTCATCGCTTTGTCCATACATTCTAATATAGTTGTTTATAACACAACAAGCAATAACGATGTATTTTTATTTATTCATATCATAACTCGAAATGTTTTTAAGTATAGAGAATCTTGCTTTCAAAACGCCAAAATATCTTTCAATAACATTTCTTAATGAAGAATGCTTGTAGTTAAACAATTCTTGTGAATCTTGAGGCCTTCCTTTGCCTCTATAATCTCGCAAATGATATATTTCACTTCGGTATGGTGAAAGAAATCTAGGCATATTAATGTAGACCAAATCAACCAAATAGTACTCGCCTAACATATAAAGAACATAATATTAACAAAAAATATTTAAAATGAATCATAATTACTACGTTTATTTAAAATAATATATTACTTTGCGGAAGTATAGGAAATTAATTTGTTGGATTTATCACTGTTTCTAAAAGAACTCGAGAGTCATTTGCAATACCTTCCTATCCAGTCATTACATATGTAAAGGGCATGTCAAATGAGCAACAACATATAATATTTTATGTTGGATTAATTCTTTTGCTCCTCTTTGGTATTTGTTCATTGGTCGAAACATGTGCATCAAAATATGTACCATTTATTGCTTCTACACAATCCTAAAATTTAAAATATATATTAAAATAATTATTAATCATAAGAAAATAATTAAAATAGTAATTAAACTTATGAATGTACCTAAAAATATGGAAAGAATTTTGAATTATGTTAAATCCCAGGAGGTGTATTAGTAAAAGATGGTGGAGTGATGAATCTTTTTGCAAGACGATTAATTGCGTATAAGATTTTACGAAAATACATCGAAATTGTCCAAGTCGAATGTTGAAAGCATTCTGCATTGACTTTAATTGTCTTAAGATGCACCATAGTCATCAAGAAAATTGCTACTTGTTCCTCCACAGTTAATTGACTTGTTACCTTAAAGCCTCCTAAACTCTTCAACTCATCACATAAGCTTAAGAAGATTATCTTTCTCACTCTTAATTTTTCATAAATCCTTGTAGGATTCCCATTCAAAAGTTCCATTATCCAATCATGATCTCGTAGAGTAGAAGTTCTACATGGTTGCTTTTGTAAATGAAAATATTTGTTTTCTCCCTCAGCTAGAGAAATAATGATTAGCTTCTTACTTTCATTATTAGAATCTAATTCAAAATCTGATAAGAAATCCATGTATCTACGATGACAACATTAAACAATTATAAAACATTCAATCAAAAAGTTTAACCGAATGTAGACAAAATATTCATACAAATAATAGACTTAAAATGTTTAAACTATGGAATAATGTTTAAAATAAAATTGTCAAATTAATAAGAATTTGATATGCAATAACATGAAAATATTACTAAAGCGACATAATCCAATGCAGCTTCCTTGTATCTGTTATCTTCATAAAAATATCCTTATAAAGTGGAGAATCATGTAAAGTCTTTATAATTTTTCTATATTGCACATCTTCAACATCGAATTCATCTAAGGACTTCATACATTCCATTATTATGTTACACTCTTAGATCTATTCTCTACGGTGGATGATGTTTCACTAAGTTTTTTCGCAAGTAAATAATTCTTCCTTTTTGATTGTTCACCAAGTACAACCAAGACCTCTTCTACAATATTAGAATGTGTCTTCTTTGCCTTCCTATTCTTAGGAGATTTCTTTCTCTTATATATAGAACTTATATCTTGATAGTCTTTTTCATTATACGAATAATCTTCATCAACATCATTTTCATGTTCCTCTTCTGTATTATTCGATAGAGTTAGTTGATGGATGTGCATGTACACCAGTTGCAGTAGTATCTCCAAAAAATGATACAAGTCTGAAAATTTCTTACATCATTTTTTCTTGAATCTGTGAGTCATTTTATGCACCTATAATGATGAAAAATGAATATGAGAATAAATATTATATAATATGATATATTAGTTTACCTTAAATAGATTTTCCCAACATTTATAGTGATGAAAAATGAATATGAGAATAAATATTATATAATATGATATATTAATAAAAAAGACATATTTTATCTTAAATAGATTTTCCCAACATCCATTTGTAGCATTAACTTCACCTGTAAGGGAGTTGTATCCGATTCCTGCTTCTTTCAATAAGTTCTTGAAATTCTTCAATCAAGCTCTTATTCCATTATACTTATTATTCAATTGGATATCAGTATACTCCTTATTGAATTTTGTTTGAAGCTCTGCCTTAATATTTTTCCAACCAAATTTAGAAAAGGTAGTAGTCGTTCGATTTCCCTTCTTCACTTCATCAACCATTAAGGAGATTAAATACGTCTCTATAGTATCATTCCATACCCCGCAAGCTCTCTTCTTTTCTTTTTTCACGCAAATCTTTATTCTCCCCTCACTATTCACTGATTTGACAAATTAATATGTTAGATCACCTTACTATTCACTCTTCTTTTCTCTCCGCAAGCTCTCTTCTTTTCCTCTTTCACACAATCTTCTTATCTCAGAAACCACCTCTCTTTATGTCAATATATTAAACGGCCTCAAGGAAATCCTCCAAAGCTTTTGCCATTTAAGCAACAATTCAAAAATATAGCTTCAATAATTACTATCTTGTCCTAAATAGTGGTGACTTAAATGAAACAAGCATTTTATTACAGAAACAAAGCCTAGACGTTCTTACTGATGAACTAGACGTTCCTGAAATTGTAACCTTTTTACTTTATCTTCAGACAAGGTAAATAAATAATCCCATCTTCACTCAAGACATGCAAGATACTTTCATACTATAGCTTTCCATTCATTTTTTCCATTTCAGGATTTGTCAAAGCACAAGGAGGGATATCGTTATATTCCTCAATTAGGTGATCAAGAGACAGGTATTACGTCGTTATGCTATCCCTCAGCACTATCCAGTGAGAAACATAAGAAGGGCCTCTCTCATGAAACAAAACAACGTTGATGAATTTAATGAATTAATTTTAATTGTGCTACAGTAACATGTGTGCATGTTACTGTAGCATAACATGCACTCTCTTGTGTGATTTCGAAGAAGAGAAGGTGATGGATCTATTATGTTTCAACGCAAATAACAGCAGTTGAGTAATGAGTTACAACACACACATAAGCAGATGAAAACAAACCTAGAAATCACAAACGGTAGAAAACATAAAGAGAGGGCAGAAGACAACAGAATACGCATAAATCACAGCCGATAGAAAACACAGAAGAAGGCAGAAGACGCAGTGACAGAGAAATAGCGGAAGAGACTGAAGACGGAGTCGGCGCAAGGAAATTGTTTTTGTTAAATATAAAAATCTGTTTTCAAAATACATCGAAACATTTTTTTTACGTTTTCAAAAAATCATCGCCGTTTTTCTATTTTTAACAACAAAAAACGAAAACATGTTTAACGGACACAAGTTTTGCGGGATTATTTCATTTAAAAAAAACAGCAATGAAAAACCAATAAACCAAACACCCCTTTAGCTTAGAGGAAATGTAAGTTTCCCGTCTTCTTAGATATAAATTGCAATCTCATGGTTGACTTGATTTTTATTTCTTGAGTTGAGTTCAAGGCAACTAAATTTTGGTAATTTAAAATTTAATTAGATTGAAATCAAATTGATATTACTTTTTTCAATTCATCTCATTAGTTAATATCATTTCAATTCACTTAACCAATTTGATTAAGTCGGTCTTTTCAAATTTAAAAATAATTAATTAATTTTACCATAATTCATTAATTTAAATTTTTATCAAGTAAATTTTTATACGGTATGAAAATAATTAAAGGAAAATTTATCTTTAATCTATGTGTTAATAGTACGAGGAATGTTATGTACAAAATAAAAAAGATAAATATTTTGAATTAATTTATGCATATAATTATGTTGCATTTAAACGCATAACATTTTAACAACGACAACAATAATTAAGCAAAAATCTCGTTGATACTCAAGATTTGGAGAAGTCCATTAGTGCACAATCTTATCCCTAACTAGTAGAAAACTATTTTTGATGACTCACGTGAAAAAATAAAATAATAATAGTGATATTAAATACTTAATAAATAAAATACAAACTAAATAATACGGTAAAAATAGATAAGATAAAAATATAAATCAAAGTTATTACAAGAAAAAGATAACGATAATGATGGGTGATCGTGATATTGATAATAATAATAATAATAACGTTAAGCGTGAAAATATTTAGGCTAAATCACTAAGAGGTAAGTGTTACATATTTAAATATTTAGGCTAATTACAAGAAGAAAATACTAAAATACCTATGAAAATGACAAAGATCTCTTTGAGTGAGATCTTTAATTAATATCATCGTATGTTAAAGTTTCTTATTGCAGGTTATGTCCTTAGTAAGTTTTAGCAAATCTATATCATTCTTTATCAATTCCTCTCAATTCTTTTAGACCTTTTTTTTCCCTCTTACATATTATAAATACAATATTCTCGTATACTCTCACTAGAGTATTTGATTGTCTTCTCTTAACATATCAAAACTCCCTAAGTTTGTGCCTCTTAAATTTTCAATAATATTAATCATGTTAATTTGTCTCTTACCATTATATTATTGATCTTGTCTCTTATAGTAAGATTGCACGTATTACCATTAACTTATAACTATGCACTTGTTTAATGACCTAATACTCCGTTCTATAGAGTAAGTAAGTCTAATCGCTAATGATAAAATTTACTTTAAAACTTAAATAATATGTTTTTGTCATATAAAACTCTTAATGCATTTTTCATTTAAGTAATAATATTACTAGTAGAAATAATGTCATGTTAATAGCAAATTATAGTTGGATGTTAATTAAAAAAAGGAAATATAAAGGCACTGGAACAGTATATTCAAACAATATTAATTAAATTATATATATATTTGAAAATTATTTAGTAAGTTGCCTTAATAATTATCAAAAGATACTTAAAAGATTTGTGGGCCTATTTTCTATATTTGTCGGGTGGTCAGCCGTAACACACGTTTTGCTCTTTTTGGTGAAACTCTCGGCCCCCGACAACTTCTGGCCGGTCTCACCTAAACAGTACAAAATCTTTTTGTTATTACTGGTAGGTTTCCACCGTATTCTATTAAAATTTATTAATATATTTATTTATATAAAATATATATAAATATTTGAGGGTTCTTAAAAAGCTCCAATATTTATTAAATTTAATATCAATATAAGAATATAAATTTTTTTAAGGAAATATATATGCTATTACTCTATATCCTTATTTATCATTAAATAATAAAAATGAAATTAATAATTGATTTAAATTAACAAATATGGGAAACGGATTATGTTTAATACATATTTGTGTGTGTAAAAAACAAAAATCATTTAAAATATTTTTTATGATTTCTTATTAACAGTAAGATATTATCTAGTTAAATTATAATATTTAAATAATAAAATATTTTTATTAAATTATAATTTTATTTAAATTAAGATATTTTTGTTAAATTTAAAGAAACTTTGTTTTATCCTTATCAAGTTACGAAAAAATGACCTTTATTTTTCCCTACTATGTCTATTTGTTCATTGTCCAGTCCTGAGCTTGAACCGAACCTCGGTCACCAAGTCAAGCTTATTTATTTTGGGCCTTTAGAATTGGTCCGAGAATGTTCAATATTATGCATCCTTATTCTTAAATAATAGAGTTATGGTAGACATATTTTATTAAATGTTTAAATGTTACAATCTTTCTAACTATATAAATGTGTTTAATTAATCTACTTTTGTATATTATTACCAATATCATATAATTTACATAATTGATTAAGATGAAGGGCAATATTTTTAAACTAGACGTTTAAAAAACTTCATCAATTGTAAATTTTAAAGTATATCACTAATTTTAAAAACTTAAAATATAATAATACGGGATGTTTCAAAAAATGGACTGACAATTAAATTAGTGAGATAAGAGGTTTAATATTTAAAAGGTTCAACTGGTATTAAACCATCATAAAATTAATTAAAAATTAAATAAAATTGAAAATTTCTTTAATTAAAGAAAACACTTATTAATTTAAAGTTTAATTAAAAAAGAGGTTGCTAAATAAAAATTTATTTATTTATTTTAATTTATAAAATTAACAGATTATAAACTAGTCGATTTTTAACAATATAAATTATTAAAATAAAAAATCAAACAATTAAAATTAATTAAAAAATAGAGTGATTTAAATTTTTTATAATTAGATTGCAGATTTTTTACTGATTGATAATTCATTTACCTATTGGACAAGAAAAAGACCAAACGGTCTATTTTGAGCCAGACAAAATCTAGGGGTCTCCGAGGTTGAAACGAAGACAAATCTGTGTCGCTAACTTGGGTGCCTAAACCAACCTCGAAAACGACGTCGTTCGGCTTTCTTAAACCATCAAAGTCAAATCCACGGAGTGGGAACAGGAACGAGCCAACCAGAGCCAGTAACTTAACAATTTCACTCAAATAAGAAGAAACAAAAAGCGAAAGTTCAAATGAGTTGAAGATGATGAGAGATTGTGGATTCTAGAAGAGAAGGAGAGTGAGAGAGCTTAGCGGTTAGTTCTTGTAATGGCAGAGCAGAGGAACAAGTGGAGCTGGGACGTGAGTGGCTTCGAGGCGAGGAAGTCATTGGCCGTGCCGGAGCCGGAGGACGACCACAAGGTGGCTTCGCCACTCGCGAGGCCCTATTCGATCTCTTCCACGGCGTCGGTTCTTCGTCTCGAGAATTCTGGCTTCTCCAAGCAAACTCTTGCCTTCAAAGTCCAGCGGTTGAAGGATAAAGTCAAGGTAAGCTCAGTGGTTAGTGATTTTAGTGGAAATGTGGGAAATTTTGAGTCGATGGAGACGGTTACAGAATCTTAAGTCGTACTTCTGTTATGGTACATTTATGTTTATTTTCAGATATCAGAAATCTTCTTAATACGTTTCCAGTGCAGTGTGTGAGAGAAGATTACATGGAGTTGAGACAAGAGGCAGCTAAACTGCAGGAGTATTCTAATGCAAAACTCGAGCGACTTACCCGCTATTTAGGTGTTCTTGCGTCAAGTACTTTTAATCTAGGTGAAAATTTTAGCTCTTCGTTGAATATTCTACATAGAACATTTCCAAACAAGCTCATTCTTCTGTTTGGCAATGATTTTTTAGTTCAACAGATTAAATATTTGTTTTAATTTTTTATTTTTAACAAGGCTTTTTGTGAGACTTTGTAACATCTGATTGATGATTTGCATATGTTACTGAAATCTCTAAAATTTTATGCATGTGTCTTTGTGGGTAGATTGTATAGCGTCTTCTTCACAAGCTTTTAAGGTTATATTCACTTGTTTCTTGTGTCTGAACTATTTAAATGCCAGATCAAATTGCACTTGAAATTGAAGCTAGAATATCTCCGTTGATCAATGAGAAGAGAAGATTGTTCAATGAATTGTTAACAGCCAAAGGTTGCACGGAAAACCTCTCTAGATTAAAAATTCTCTCTCTTTCTTTCTCATACATTTCAGAAAAGTTGTAAAATTGTCGCCCATTTTTTTCATGGTTTATTATCATATTATGCTCCACCGAGCTTATGAAATTTCTATTTTTGGTTTGAAAAATATTTTTATTTTCAGGAAACATAAAAGTGTATTGTCGTGCTAGACCATTATTTGAGGATGAAGGCCCTTCTATTGCCGAGTTTCCCGATGACTGCACGATCCGTATAAATACTGCCAATGACACCCTTTCCAGTTCTAAAAAGGATTTTGAGTTTGATAGAGTTTTTGGGCCCCATGTTGGACAAGGTTTCACATTGGTGTTTTTATGTTTATTGTTGTTCTTTGTTGGTTCTCTGTCATATTATGTGCTAACGATGTTACATAATATGACATGAAGATAGTTTATGCAATGTGGCTTTTTACCTGTACTTTTTTGGTCATGCAAAGCATTGCAGGCTTGTTGCTTATGTTTTTTCCATTATATGTTTGTTTTGCAGCTGAACTATTTAGTGATGTCCAACCATTTGTGCAGTCGGCATTGGACGGTTACAATGTTTCTATATTTGCTTATGGACAAACTGGCTCTGGAAAGACATACACTATGGTATTCTGAAAAAAAAAAGAGGAGAAATCTTTTTAAGTAGTCTGCACATAATTTTGTTTGCATATATTTGATTTTCTAGAATGATTTTTTAGTTTCTTAATGCATGCAGATGCAGCTTGGCCTGTGTTTTTAAGAGGACTTGTAAATAGTCTGAGTTGTTCTAGTGCAAGATCTGAGAGTGATCTTTCTGATTTTGTGCGTGCTAGATATACTTTGGTAACTGGACGGACTAGCTATTTTATTGGAGTATCCATTTTCACTGTCTGATACACAGACCCTTTGGATAACTAAATTCTCCCCCTGGTTCATTTGAAAATGTTTGAACCAAACATCTCACTAGATTTCACAGGAACAAGTCGCTTTGATTCGTATCTGTCAGATGGTTTCTTGTGGCAGTTGAATGCTTTTTAGAATCTTTTTGTCTAATCGGTGCTCTTTAATCACTATTTTGTATGTTATACACACATATATATGCATTATTTTGCATTAGTGTGCATGTAGTTTTATATGAACTAAGTTTGCATTATTTTGCATGTTGAATGGCTTTATTAACGTGATTTCACTTTGCTCAGCAAGGATCTACTTATGATCGGGGTTTGTATGCTCATTGCTTTGAGGAACTGTTAGACTTGGTTAACTCAGATTCAAATTCTGCTTCTCGATTCAGTTTCTCAGCTACAGTTTTTGAGTTCTACAATGAACAGGTTTGATTTGTTCAGTGTTTACACTTTCTTCCAATAGAGGGCAATTTGTACTTGTAGCTGAGCATGGCTATCTTTTACTTATCTGATTGAGGTTTTTTTTTACACTCTTATAGATACGGGATTTGTTGTCAGAGTCTGGACAGAATTTGCAAAAGATCAAAATGGGATCGACTGAATCTTTTGTCGAACTTGCACAAGAAAAAGTTGATAACCCGTTGGACTTCTCTAGAGTCTTGAAAAGTGCATTTCAGAGCCGAGGAGATGACTTGTCAAAGTTCAATGTTTCTCATTTGTATGTCTTTTATTCTCTTTGCCCATATAAGATATGAATGTTTGTTGTTAGAGCACTCCCATGATTTTGTCTAATTAAATACAAAATGCCTGAAATTGTAAAAAACTAGTTCAATTGATATTAAAGGTTTGTATAGCATCACCATGTGTCCACACCTAGGCCTCAGACAATATTTGAAGGTTTGGTTATTTTAACATGATACTAGACTCGACAATTTAAGAGGTCAAGTACAATGATCATATACAAAACTTTTAGCCAAATGGCTCTTTGTCAGGGGTAGATATGGTTGAATATATAATTGAAGGTTTGATTATTTTAACGTGATACTAGACTCGACAATTTAAGAGGTCAAGTACAATGATCATATACAAAACTTTTAGCCAAATGACTCTTTGTCAGGGGTAGATATGATTGAATATATATTTGAAGGTTTGATTATTTTAACGTGATACGAGACTCTGCAATTTAAGAGGTCAAGTACAGTGATCATATACAAAACTTTTAGCCAAACGGCTCTTTGTCAGGGGTAGATATGGTTGAATATATAATTGAAGGTTTGGTTATTTTAACATGATACTAGACTCTACAATTTAAGAGGTCAAGTATAATGATCATATGCAAAACTTTTAGCCAAATGGCTCTTTGTCAGGGGTATATAGGGTTGAATATATGATTGAATCTGCAACCTATAATGAAAGATATGTGGTGGAATGAAATGAATAATAATAGGCAAAGAAAGGATAAAGTTCAAAATATGTTCTAAGGATACCTAGCCGTTGTGTCCATTGTCCCTTTTCTGTTTCATTAGGGTCTATGAACTTGATAGTTGTCATAGGAAACTATCTTTGTGAAGTTCGAATCAGGATTGACTCTTGATTTGGAGATGCAGATGTGATGTCTTTTAGTATTATAGACAATAAATGTCTTTGCTTTGTATTGCAATGCATAAAAATGAAGTTCAAATGACTGATATTTCTCCCATGACTAGCATACAGTAAATTTATGGCACATAAGGCATGAGCTGAAAAAATTAAAGATGGAATTAAGAGGCTTGGTACTCATCTTTTGAAATTCTTTCCCATGGTAGAAAACTTCAAAGCACCATTCTTACATATACACATAATTCAGTCTTATAACATGGCATTCCATGTGCTTCTATTTTTACTATAACCTTCATCAAATTTATCTTAGTGATACGAAGTTTATATCTATGATTCATAATTGTTCTTGTTCCCATTGTAGGATTGTCACAATTCATATATTTTATAACAATTTGATCAGTGGAGAAAACTTATATAGCAAGCTTTCTCTTGTTGATCTTGCTGGAAGTGAAGGTTTAATTACAGAAGATGATAGTGGAGAACGCATGACAGATTTGCTACATGTGATGAAATTGCTTTCAGCGTATGTTTCCGTTGGCACTTTCTGTTAATTTTTAACCTGTTATTTGTGTAGTGGTTATCATCTAGATGGCCATTTCATTACAGTTGTGCAAGAAATTTTGGGTATATAAGTGAGAAGGGCAGACCTTATGACAATTATTGTCCATTGATTGGAATTTCCTGCCTGTTGTGTGCATGGAGAAGAGAAGGTTGGGCACCAAGAGAGCACGGTAGAGATTAGGATATTATTAGCACTTATTCAGTGACAGCAGTAATAAATTGAGAAGCAGTAGTATTTTACGGCATACTTCATTCATTGGTGCATGATCTCAATACAACCTATGTCTCACATGTAGGTTGGGAGATGTTTTATATTCGTTGACTTCAAAGAAGGAAGTTGTTCCATATGGAAATTCAATGCTAACAAATATCCTTGCGGACTCTGAAGGTATGGTATTTCTTCTTGTTTTCTGCACTTGGTTAGGCTGCATAATTTCAAAACCAATTTTCAGTGTATGCCTATCCCATTGCAATCTTTTTGCAGCTGATTTTGTAGAATTTATGAGCATTTCAGAATCTCAAGTAGATTACGGCTAAATTGGTGATCATCGAGCAAATTCAGTTACATATTGTTCTCTTTCAAGTAGATGGCTGCATTATGTGTATTGTTTGGTGTAATGTACCTTGCAAGTTGAAGAAACTAATAAAGGGAACTATCATTCTTTGTTATCATGCTGCCTGCTTTGCTCATTGATTTCCTCTCTTATCAATCTTGATTGCTTTTACGATGTTTCTTTTAGGGGGAAGCTCAAAGACTTTGATGATACTCAATGTGTGTCCAAATGCTGCAAGTTTGTCTGAGACGTTGTCCTCCCTCAATTTTTGTGCCAGGGCTAGAAATGCTTCATTAAGCCTTCAAAATCATGATACAGTTAAGAAGTGGAGAGAGGTAGTAAGTATCTGTCTTTCTATATGATTTCGGAAGTAAATCCTTCAATTTGCTCAGAAAATATTCTTTCTAGCTACCACTTTGTTGTCAATGACTACCCTTTCTGCAAGAGAAGCTTAAGGAAGTAGTGACCTGGTTGTGGAATTTACTTGGTGCGAAACAAGCTTATGCCAGCAAAATCTTTCTTGTGAAATTTGGAGAAGTTAGTCCGTTGTAGATCACTGAATATAAATTGGGTTATTATGTATAGAATTGGAGATAAGTTTCAAGACTTAATTCATGAGGATGATTATGAAAAATAGAGATGATAGTTTGAGTAAGGTTCATTAGGCTTTCGTTATTTTTTTTGATTTACTGCTATTGTTTGTTTAGATAAAACATGTGAGGTCACGCTATGTGATAATTGTAAAGTCATTCTTGTAATTGATGAATGTAGCTAGTTTGGAACATGCCCATTCAGTAGTTGTGATGATTCTTGTAGGCAAATGATGTACGGAAGGACTTGTATGAGAAGGAAAAGGAAATTCATGATCTGAAACAAGAGGTTTTAGGACTGAAGGAAGCAATCAAAGATGCAAACGATCAATGCATCCTCCTCTTCAACGAAGTTCGGAAGGCGTGGAAAGTTTCTTTCACACTGCAGTCAGATTTAAAGGTTTTTTAACCTCAAGTTTGGTCTACTGTCTAAGTCTCTAAAGAGCTGAGGAGTTACTGTCATTTTCTTGGTTCTTTTTTGCTCCGGAGTGTCCTTTCTTCCATTCTTCATCTTTACCAAAAATAGAAGTCAGAATAGAAAACTTTCTAGTTTATAAATGTATTTCTATATGCATTGGGTGAACAACAGTCTATTTTTGACCTATATATCATCATTTAATTTTTGCATGTGTGTGGGTGTGTTTATTCCTTGTCCACTTCAGGAAAACATGAATTTACTTCTTTACTTTTACTTGATGCAGTCTGAGAATGTTATGCTTGCTGACAAGCATAAGGTAGAAAAGGAACAAAATGCTCGACTTCGAAATCAATTGGTACAATTATCACAGACGGAGCAGGAACGAAAGTTTCAGATTCAACAACGAAATTCCACAATTCAGACATTGCAGGTTGTTTATAGTTAAATCTTAATATTTCAACAACATGAATATTTTTCAGGTTCTGATGTTATGTTGCCTACCAATGAGTATAGAGATCATCCACTGCATATATGTGGACTGTGAATCATTTGACAACTTCTGGAATAGTTGTTCATTGTGGGTCCGGTGTAAACTGCTTTGGAAGCATTATCATTATTAAACAGAGCAGGCATTTTCACTTTTAAATCATATATTCTTGATTTCAAAGCTCTTCCATGTTCAATACCTTTCAGAATCATTGTCTTGGCCTTTCTATCACTTATTCCAGGGAAACTATGACCTTCCTTTCCTAGATAAAATCACATTCCTCTGATATTGTTCTACTGGTCATTGAATTTCTATTCATGTTTTAATCATCACGCTGGCCTTCACTTTCTGTTGTAGGCCAAGATTAAAAGCTTGGAAGTTCAACTCAGTAAAGCCTCTGGTCAAGAAAAGTCAAATGTTGGCTCCGATTCATCTTCTGGAACTTCATCATTTCCCAAGGGACATGGGGATGGAGATACTTCAGCAGTAACCAAGAAACTTGAAGAAGAACTAAAAAGACGTGATACTCTTATTGAGGTCTGCTACACTTTGCAAACCATTAAGCTATGTAATCTTGCATAACAGGAATGACTCACTTGAACATGAAATTATGGGGGCCAAGTTTCTTTCTTAACAATTCCACATGCTAACCTGAAAAAAGGAGGATATCTAAGAGCACGGCCACGTTTCTGGCTCTCTGTAACATAGAAGATAGGATCATTGGAGTTACAAGGCCTTTCGATAAAAGATATGGTTTTACAGTTATGTTCTATTTTAACAAACTAAAGATGAGCTGTTGATCTGAAGATGAGATGTGTAGTTTTTCAATTATGCCCTATTTTTCTTAACCCACTATATAGTTGAACATGTTTTACTTATGTAGATACACATAGAACCACATTTCATGTATCACTACTGCTGATCCCACTACTTTTGTATATATAAGTGAAAGTTAAGTTTCTGTGTATGACACATGCAGGGCCACTAATTTTTCTTTTTATTTCCTGTGTGCAGAGATTGCATGAAGAAAATGAAAAATTGTTTGATAGATTAACAGAAAAAGCATCATCAACTGAATCTCCACAGGTTCTCTTTTCATCTGAAAAACATTTCTGAAGAATGTTGATACTTCTCTTTCAATTCATTGTCACTATTGTGTGCTTGTCACCGAAAAAACATTATTAAACCTTATATTAGGATATCATTGGCAAGACTTTTGAAGCCTTCTTGGATAGAAACTTGTGTGTGGAGTAGCAAAGGTTCCGAGTTTTTTCACTTTACTTCAAGAATATTGGTCTTTAGGTTCTACTCTTTTCCATTATAAAAGATCCTGTGTATTAGAACTTAGAGATCATTTATCTCGATCCAAGTTATTTGAATTGTTGATGTTGTGTATGTATTGTCATGGTATTTTTCATCTCTCAGTTGTTTGCTATAGAGTTTTTAAACAGATTTTGTCAATATCAAATTTCATAGGCGTGTAGATATATGCAAAACATTTTGGTACAATTTTAAGAAGTTTGTATCTTTTTCTGACGTTGACTGGTAAAGTGATAATGGCATATTCACCGTTGTGTTTTTCATTAAGTTTGCTGTATGTTCTAATGCTACCATTTCATGGACTTAATAGGGCTTACAATGTTGGGGTTGCTTTTCTATTGTCTGTCTTA
>JAOQMS010000180.1:2349626-2361944 GCA_027563885.1 Erythroxylum longipes | reverse complement strand
TGGGTTGAATGGTTTCTTGATTTTACAAGCCACAAAAGTAGGCAATACAAGATTATACTAATACTAAAGAATAACACACTTGCACTACAAGACAATTTATACAGATGAACCGTCGCTTAAGAATACTAATTTTTAACTTTGTTAACTTCTTTTAGCTCTCCAGTCCGTTACTTAAAGGAATGACCAATGCTAGGGATCTGGGAAGGTGATGTCATTTTGAAACAAATAGTACTTATTATTTAACGTCTTGTGTTTTCCCTTTCATCCTTCTTATGCTGACAACTGCTTATTTAACTTGCAGGAGTGAAGGCAATAATAAAGGGCTTTCAATAGATGTTCCATTTTCAACTGATAACACCGATGGAACAATAGCCTTGGTTAAATCAGGTACTGAGAAAGTTAAAACCACGCCCGCGGGAGAATATCTTACAGCTGCTCTAAATGATTTTGATCCTGAACAATATGATGGACTTGCTGCCATTTCAGATGGAGCAAACAAACTTTTGATGCTGGTAAATGTTTTTAATTGTTAGTTAATTTTCCTGTATTGAAAATTATTTTCTGTTCTCTTCAGCTGAATATCAATATTGGCCTCACCATGTATTTTCTGATTTGAACTGTATGTCAGTTACCCCCTTGTGGATGTGAAACATGTTAAATTAAGTTCCTTTTTTTTGAAAAGAATGTGTTTGAAGCATGATTAAACAGTACCTTGATAACAAATTTTCTGATTTTTAACAAGATTGGGACGAATAATTACAGGTTCTAGCAGCTGTGATTAAAGCAGGTGCTTCTAGGGAGCATGAAATACTTGCTGAAATTAGAGATGCTGTGTTCTCTTTTATTCGTAAAATGGAACCAAGAAGGGTAATGGACACCATGCTTGTTTCTCGTGTCAGAATCTTGTATATAAGATCCTTACTTGCTAGATCTCCAGAGCTGCAGTCCATCAAGGTAATGATCATTGGTTGCTTTCTTCATTCGGTTAATCTGCTGAGCATGTATACTGTGCCTTTTTTGAGTTTTCACTGTTTTGTCTGTTCTCTTCCTTCTCTTTATAGGTTCCTTCCGTAGAATGCTATTTAGATAAGGCTAATACTGGACGTAGTAGAAGCTCCAGCCGAGGTAGCAGTCCTGGAAGATCCCCTGTGCGTTACATAGATGAACAAATTCAGGGTTTTAAAGTGAATATAAAGCCAGAAAAAAAATCTAGGTTGTCATCAGTGGTTCTGAGAATGAGAGGAATTGATCAGGTACCTGCTATTGTGTTCTGCTTTTCATGTCATTATTTTGAAGATAGAATGCTCATACTGACCATAAGTTCTAAAGTGGTTTAAAGAAGAGGCAAGATTGATAAAACAACTGGCCAGTTTTAACAATGATCTGACTCCCCAGATTGCATATACTAGCCATTTGAGTACTTGTATGCACATTTTCCCCCTCCTCTTAACACACACCACAAAATGCATGCACCTGCGGAGACATCCCTACACGTTATGGAAAATGCAAGTAAAGGGAATTGTGTTCATTGTGCGTGGACAGAGCTCCGTGTAAGCCTAGACAATAATGAAGAACGAAAATACAAAATTTGGGGATGTTTTAATCTTTCTTAATTATAATTTTAAATGAAATGAATGTGGATGAAATTTCTTTCATGCTCTCTTGAAGTGTATTTTTGATTGTCCTGCTAATGCTTCATGTGCTTATATGTTCTCGAATCCTGCAATCTTCTGATTATGGTAAGGAATATTTACAAGATGCAAATGGATTCTTAAAACCCTCAAGTTTTACGATGATGCATGCAGGACTCATGGAGGCAGCAAGTTACTGGTGGAAAATTGAGGGAAATACAAGAGGAGGCAAAAAGTTTTGCCATAGGAAATAAGGCCCTTGCTGCTCTCTTTGTTCATACTCCAGCTGGTGAGCTGCAGAGACAAATTAGGTCCTGGCTTGCAGAGAACTTTGAATATCTTTCAGTTACTGGAGATGATGCATCTGGGGGAACCACTGGTCAACTAGAACTACTCTCAACCGCAATTATGGATGGTTGGATGGCTGGGCTTGGTACTGCAGTGCCTCCTAGCACAGATGCTCTTGGTCAGCTGTTATCTGAGTATGCAAAGCGGGTATATTCTTCTCAGTTGCAACATTTAAAGGTATGCCACTTCATTGTTTGGGAGTGGATGATAAGTAGCTTTCCAATGAACAAGTTAAGGTTATGTTTCTATGTGTTTTTGATATGAGGATCGAATATTTTATTCTCTCTGTGGTCAATAACCTTCCTTTGAACTCATTGTACATTACTACCTTGATTAGCATGTTTGTGTGTGTGTGTGTGTCATTTTTATATTTTTTTCATATTCCTTGTTTTATTAGTGAGCTCCTTTTTGGTTGATATTAAATGGGTGCATCTTTCTGGCTGATAATTGTTTCCTCGGTGGTAATGTTGTGTTGATGCTTATTCCATCAGCCTTCTTTGAAAAGCCACTTTACAAGAGGAGTTTGTATATTCTGATAGAAACTTGATCGTGGAAGCAAACTTGCAAATCGCCACTCTTCTGTCAGAACTGTTGGTGTTCGGAAGAAGTGTTCAATCTTGCAGGATCGATATAATTTGTATAACTCCGAAATATAAAAAATGGTTAATGATCATGGTCTAAATTCTTCTGGAGATGTGTCAGTCTCTGCATCTTGAAATGCTACCTTAAGTAGGTGCTAATTTATTGCGATTACTAATATTGAGAATGATTATTATATCTGTATTACCAAAGTTCAGAGTATATATGAAAGCATATTTGATTGAATTACAGTTAATTTGAATGGCTACATATGGTAAGTTATGCATTACCACTTTGATACTCTGTCACTTAGTCTTCATGCCCTAAAATATTTTACTTCCCATTTGCTTGAGTCTTAATTTTGCTGCTGAAAGTTATTACAATCTTCTTAAAGAATCTAGGAGCTCCTATAACAATATGTTACCTAATATGTCATTCTGGTTAGCATGCATAGTTAGAAGAGCATTCTACATCTTTAAATTTATGTTTCAAAAGTTCCTTTTAGCACTCTACTTTATCCTTTGTTTACTGCCCCGTAACATGCACTTTTTCTACAAGGTTCTACCTACAAAACTGAAATTGACTAATTAGATACAATCCTGCATTTACGTCATTCTCTTTGAATGTACAGTTCTGCACTCATTAGAATCTGTTTTGAGATTCTAAGAATGTCTGATTTTTCTTTGTACTGCTGCTTTTATTTTTATCAGGATATTGCTGGAACATTAGCTACGGAGGAAGCAGGAGATGCAACGCAGGTTTCTAAACTGCGTTCTGCTCTTGAGTCTGTTGATCATAAGAGAAGAAAGGTAATTTTCCTGACTAGTATGTTTTCCCTCTGCTCTTGAGTTTGTTATAGGTGCATCTCTTGTTGCAAGGAGTCAATTTTCCAATCAATATGCCATGGTAGTTATTTGTGCTTCATGGTTGATCGAACTGCTGTCATTCTTTGGTCTGTTTGAGTCATCGAGAATGAGAATATTTGAATGATGTGATTTAATTTCCTAGCTGAGGTTGTAAACTGTTCAATGCTAATGGATATGGAAGATTGGGATGCTTATGCGATCTATATGTCAGCGAAACCTTCTGTCAAATAGTTATTTATTTAGGATAAATGTTTTTTTACTTCGTGCAATTTATAGTTTTCTTTGGAATGTATGTTTGAAAGTGGGAGTTCTATTTCATTTTTGTGTTTTCTTCTTCTACATAGCCTTTCGAGGCAGGGTAAAATTTTGGACTTGAACCATGTGCAGTAGTACCTAGATTTAAACTTTCGTGGGATAATTACTTTAGCCTCGAAATTTGAACTAGAATCATCATGGAATTTGAAGTATCATGTTGCTGTTGATATTATGCATTTGAGAAAGGTTATGAACCAAGTATGATTCTGCTGTATGGTTATTGAGTCCTCTTGGTACATTTTTTTCTTTTGGATTTTTGTTTCTAGTTGAGAATTCTATTCTCTTTTTCACCCGAAGTCTTTCTGATATTGATGTCACTTTGCGAAGTGTATCTCTTTTTGTCTTTTTGTAATACTCATGTGACGTTGATTTTTGTTATATATTGATAAAATTAATTTATGCTGTTAGATTTTGCAACAAATGCGAATTGATGTAGCCTTATTGACATTGGATGATGGTGTTTCACCCATTCAAAATCCTCCAACTGCTTCAGAAGATGCACGATTAGCATCTCTAATTTCCCTTGATGGCATATTGAGGCTAGTCAAGGTTTGTACCTGTAAAGGAAACTGATCTTATAGTATGTTGAAATTGAAAGGAAAACATGAAGCAGTGATGTACTTGGTGTTTTGAACAGGATATACTGAGGCAATCTTCTGTAAAAATGCTGGGTAAGTCTAAGAAGAAAGCATTGCTTGCATCTCTAGATGAACTAGGGGAACGGATGCCTTCTCTTCTTGAGATCGATCATCCATGTGCCCAAAAGCAAATTGCTGATGCTCGTCTGGTAGTCGAGGTACATGAAGTTCGTTATGGTTTTTTCTTTTTCTTTTGCTGCTTGTGTCAGGTTGACATTTTTTATCATAAGATCAAGTTTCCTGTTCGGTGGGCTGAGAAATATGCAGAATATTATAAATATGCAATGTGCTTGTTTCCTTGGTTTAAGAGGATCCAGTTGGGGCCGATCAATTCCTTTTTGTTTTGATCTGTCAAGACCAGGGAAAGTGTTACTGTAGGATGATAAGAAACCTTCTTCATTGCATTTGAAAGAGAAACTTTTGTCCAATTTCAAACTTGATTGTAGCTCAGTTATCTTGTTTAGACCTAATCCTTCACTCTGTTGACGCGGCAGCTGATTCCTGAAGAAGATGGCGACCTTCATGGCCTGGAACAAATGCAGAGATCACTTACAGATTTGGGGTTGAGTACTGAAACTGATGTGGCACTGTGGAACGTCCTGCAGTTTAATACAGGCTCAACAAGTCCGTTTATCATCAAGTGTGGAGCAAACTCAAATTCTGAACTTGTAATTAAGGCCGATGCACGGGTTCAGGAGCCTAAAGGTGGTGAAATTCTGAGGGTTGTTCCAAGACCCTCTGTTTTGGAAAATATGAACTTGGAAGAAATGAAACGAGTATTGTCGCAACTTCCTGAAGCTGTAAGTTTACTTGCCCTGGCAAGGACTGCAGATGGTACACGAGCTCGGTATTCTAGATTGTACAGGACTCTAGCAATGAAGGTTCCATCACTGAGGGATCTAATCGGTGAGCTTGAGAAGGGAGGAATACTGAAAGATGTTAAGTAATGAGTTCCAAGCCTGCAAAATATCACATCCTTTTGTAATATGTATTGTGTGTTCATATTATTCTTTCGGGTGGGGAGGTAGTACGAGCTAGGATTTTCTAAGCTCAAACAAACAATTTTTTTGTATCATATTTTACTATTTATTTGAGCCGAGGAAATCTGCATTTAAATCTTCAACCCGGTTGCAATGTAATTTACACATGAGCTTGCTTAGTTCCTAGCTTCTTCATCTAACTGGCAATTTTCTCTTAACATGTTCCATTATTCAATTCATTGGTCAATGCCATTTTCTAATAGGAAGAATCCCAGAAACCATTTGTTATTTGTTGATAATCTCATGTGCAAGTTTTTCTTTTCTTGTGCCACATTCATTTTCTGGGATTAATAAGCGGAAACATGGTCTGTAACATCACCAGGGTGAGACATGCATGGTGGCAACAATTGCACAACTGAAACAATTGCGAGGACATGATTTCCTGTACTAACATGGGTAGCAGTCTTTTGTTGTTTAATAGTGCAAGTGACTGGGGACTGATATGGTCGCTTGTTTTGTTGTTTAATGTAGTAAATATCTCCGCGAGTTCTTTGCAACTGATTTCAGAGGGGATACTGGCCGGAGAATCCGGTGATGCTCCTGAATGACTCCATATTACAAGCTGTACGTACATATCAGCCTGTTTACTCTTATCTATAAAGAGATTTGTTGGTTCTTATTACTCTATTCAGTAAAAGCTAATTACTCTGCACCACTCATTTATCCATCACTCTATCTTTTCAGACATAAGTATGAATTTGCCGTCGATCCTTTCGAGTCATCCTATGTTATTATTTTCAACAAGATATATGGCCATGATCCTTTCTTGGTTCCCAAGGATATTTTGTTACCATAATGAATTAAACCCAATTTCCTCTGTTCCGTCACCGTCGAGCACGTAAAACATCTCCGGTTAAAGGAGCAAAATTTACCTCTCGCGGGGCTGACTTACCATTCCAAATGGACCAAGACGTCCTCCTCAGGGTTGTCACTCGCTTTCTCGACCTACGTGACTTCTCCTCCGCTCGAAAGTACGCTCTTTTAGCACAACGCTCCTACCCAGCTCAACACGAGTTTGCTAAAGCCATCGCCGTCGCCGACGTTCTCCTTGCCTCAGGCAACCCTCTCAACAACGGACCCGACGAGTGGTTCCCCATTCTCCAACTCAATTCCTCGTCCCATTGCGGTTTCGAAACTCAGTTTGAAAATCTCTCGACCCTGTTAGACCCTGTTAGTAATCACCTCCCTTTTGCTCGAGATGCGTACCAGCTTGCTTGTAATGCATGGTCTGTGTTATCTTGCCCAGAAAAGAAAACCCATTTTAAGAATGGGGTTAAGAACAACGGTGGTGAGTCACAATTGAAAGAAAAGATTGGTGCTTGTGAGCAAGGAAAGGGGACGTTTTGGACAGTGTGTCCATATTGTTACTACATGTACGAGTATGAGGAGGTTTACAAGGATTGTGGTTTGAGGTGCCAGCACTGCCGGAAGGCTTTTCATGGGGTGACGGTGGCGCCGGAGGCGAGTATAATCGTTGAAGGGAAGGATGAGTACTATTTTGGATATGGATTTTCCCCCTTAACTTCTGGTGTGACTGGTTCCTCCGAGGACAAGAAAAAGAGAGGCTTTGGTGATGGTGAATGTGGTAGTGGTTTCTTGGATGAGAAGAAAGGAAATGACGGTGCATTTAAAGGTGGTGTGCTTACCGTGGTGGAAATTTCTGATGATAGTGAGGATAGTGAGTGTGATCTAATGGGAAGTAATAAAATTGGGAAGGACGATGGTGTGAGATTAGAAGAGGAGACCGTGGACAAGATGAGTGGAGTGAAAAGGAATATGAGAGTTGGTGGGGCAGGTAACGTTATACAGGGGAGAAGTAGAACTGATGTTAAGCCAAGGGTAATCAAGAACGTGAAGTTGATGGCGAGGCACACGAAAAACAAAATGAATAAAGGAAAGAAGGTTGAAGAAGTTGAATCTGGGGAATGGATGCAAATGAAAGGGGCTGGTATTAATGCTGAAATTGGAGAACTAGCTGGAAGCACTGAGGGGAATAGTGGAAGTGGAAATGTAAATGGAAGTGGTTATGTTATTTGTGAAGGTGACTTGGAGTTCTTTCTGGGGGAGGATGATATCTATATTGGTCTAAAGAATACAGGTTGATGGTGAGCAGATGATGCTTTCTGGAATCTTTTAGGGCAGTTTTGACACTCTGATTTTAGCACTGGATCTTATAGTTAAGAATTAGCCACGGTTTCCGGGTGCAGCTTTTGGCATAATCAGCCATGGTTTCCGCGTACAGCTTTTGACATACTTCTTTTATCTCATTGGTATACATGGACATGTTTAGGAGTTGGCAGTCTACTGCTATCATGCATGTGCATTAGTATGAAACTTCTAATAGTATTATGGATTTTGTGGTCTCTAAAGTTTTATGTGTATTCTTGATAAAGTCTAAGTCTTCTTGTTTTAATTACCCGGACTTTGTAGTGGATCCTCTATGGTCTTCTGTTGTTTCTTTTACCAAAGATCATTTCGAGATTAGTACAGGTTCTACACTCTGTTTTGAGGTCATTTTGGTAGATTTAACACATCATAAAGTCTGCCAGGTTTAGTAGATCTTAATGATGAATCCTTTACTCATGTTTTTCATATAATTCAGTTTAATCAGAAAACTTCAGCATGTGAGTCTGGTATAACACCAGCCAGTGCGTAGGGCTTAGCACAAGCTCTTAATCCTGACGTCTTTTGAATTGAATGTTCAGTCACCTTTGCATTACTTTGTAATTAAATCATTCTAAATAGTAAAGAACCTCACTTTCATGTTCCCTTTTTATGGGCATCACAATCTGCAAGATCAATGTTTATGTTTGGACCTTTCTATTATGAGAAATTAGTAAAAGGTCAATTTATACTCTAATCTTGCTCATTTCTAATAATTACTAATGTTATCACATATTGTATGATATCACATATATTACAAATGTTAGATAACACAACTACTAAAAGCATAGTTACACACTTAACCTCTCTTTTGTTTTTCATAGAATTTTTTTATTATAAGTGTAGAACACAGTATTTAAGTGCTTTCTTTTCTTGGGAGTATTGAGGAAAACAATCTGCATTAAGTTTTGGGAATATTGTCTCTTATTAAAATCACAAATTGTCTGATACAGAGTATCTTGGATTTAAGGGCAAAATCAATAGAAAATGTCTATTAAGATTCTGTCATTAAAATAGATTTGGTTTGTTATTCTAATCTTCCTTTCTTCAATGAAAATAACATGTGCCACCATTACTGTTCTCTCTATGCTCGTACAACGAACTTTTACAAGTCATCTTTAAAAAAGTAAACACTTTGGTTTTATTATATTCTTTGCATAGACGTAAATATTGTTGAAAGAAACCATCGTTTTTTCAACTTTCCCTTTCTGTTTCCAGTGCTGATTCCCAAGTGAAATCTGTCAATTCGTTAACATTATCTCCATGGATACTCTGCAAGAGGTAGTTTCTTATGCTATCAAATCACCCCATTTCCTCTTATGTCCGTCTCTCTTTTCCTTTCACTCTCTGCATGCGTGATTCTCTTGTTATAGATATGTAAACAGTTTGGTACTTCTTTGTATAAAAACCAGCAGGTACGTGGCATGCGGCGTCTTGCAAGTTATTGTGCTGGTGGAGGAAGTAGCTTTTCATCAGGAAAAATGGATTTCCGCAGCTCTGTTGGGATGTTAACGAACTATAAGAAGTCATTAACCAGAACAGTTTCCAAGGAAGAGGCTCAAGCAACTGCCCCCGAGAAGCACAAGTTTTCTGAGAGGAACAGAAGAGTGCGAATCGCTAGCCAGTTTGCTGCCCTCCGTGCTATCCTTCCTAACTTGACAAAAGTACGTAAGTTCCGTATATAATCTGCAACAATAGTTTTATAAGAGATTGTAAGCTTACTAGTTTAAGTGTTAAAATTATAGAAAACCCACTTTCGTAAAATCGTAGAGTTCCAAAGATTTTATCAACACGTACTAGTTCCAAGTCACATGTAAGTTAGTATGATAACATGTAGAACATTCCATCCTGATTAAAAAAAGCAGAGGAGCAAGGCATCAGTGCTTGCAGAGGCAATCAAGCAAGTAAGAGAGATGGAGAAAGTTTTATCGGAATTGCGAGCAACGAGAGACAGTACCAGGGACATGGAATGTGCATTTCCTGGTGGGAGAGATACGTTAAGAGTGGAAAAGTCGGAGAAACACAGCGGGGACATGGTGAAGGTTATGTTCAACTGTAAGGACAAGAGGATGCTAATGTCCAACATAGGAAAAGCAGTGAATTCTGTGGGAGGGAAAGTGGTGAGAGCAGAAATGGCGACAGTAGGAGGGAGGACTGGCTGTGCTCTGAGGATACAAGGCATAAAGGGCAATCAAGAGATGATTATCCTAAGGTCTGCTTTGGCAGCTGTTACGCACAGAATATGACCAAAAACTGACAGCAGACCAGAACAGTTCTCTCTGTAGGCTGTAGCCCTGGATGGAAGCTTCGGT
Organism: Erythroxylum longipes; assembly: GCA_027563885.1. Classification (NCBI taxonomy): domain Eukaryota; kingdom Viridiplantae; phylum Streptophyta; class Magnoliopsida; order Malpighiales; family Erythroxylaceae; genus Erythroxylum; species Erythroxylum longipes. The sequence goes on along the minus strand of JAOQMS010000180.1, from coordinate 2,352,052 downwards.
GGAGGGTGTTATTAAGTAAAGAAAGTGGTAAAGAAGTGTAGAAGTGTATATGTGAAGTTTACTTCAGGATACAGAAGAATGATCAGTCTAGGTTGAATTTAACATGAGCTGCTTTAACAAATTGAATAACTGCAGATATTAACAGATTATACACTGAGAGATTTATATGTGTGTGTGTTTATGTACGTGAATTCTAGATATCTATGCCTTTATGATCAAAACTGTGTATTTACGCATAATAATAAAGATTAATTAGAAAAAAAATTTCAAACTTTGATCAATTTTACAATTATAATCTAAACTTCAAAACATGGCAATTCCACTTTCAATTTTGTTCAATTCTAACTTGGCTTGGCTTGATTAACTTTACTAACGTGGCTTGTCATGTATTTCAGAAACTCTAATTATTAATACACGTTAACCAAGATTAACACAAGTAAGAAAGATTAATAAAATAATATCGTTTAATCACGTAACTAAAATGATGTCGTTTAAAAAAAATGTTGTAATTTAATTGTTAAATTTATTTACGAAGTTTCAATGCCCTCACCCTTTGTTTTTAGTTTATTCCCTTCATTTTTGCTTTGTTTTCCCTACGTTCTCACCATTTATTTTTAGTTTGTTTCCTTCGTTTTTAATTTGTTATCTCAATGCTCTCAGTCTTTCATTTTCATCTTATTCTCTCGACGCCCTCACTCCTTTTTGTATTCCATGAAAATGAAGTTAGTCACAAAGGTTTGAGAGCATCGAAAAACGAACTAAAAACGAAGAGTTTGCTGGTGCGCTGCAATACAAGAGTAGCTTAGGGTATCAAGGAAACAAACTAAAAACGAAGGGTGAGTACGTCAGGCTGCGTAAATTGATTTAGGTATTAAATCACATCATCTTTTTGAAACGATGTTTCAATTATGTGGTTGAACGATGTCGTATCATTAATCTTCATTACTTGTGTTAATTTTAAATGACGTATACTAATAGTTAAGGTTTTGAAACACGTGGCAAGCCACAAAGTTAATATTAGCTAGAAATGAAAAAAAAATTAAAAGTTTGAGTATTTTATTGTCACTTTTTAAATTTCGGACTATAATTATAAAATTGAGTTAAATTTTAAATTTTTTTGTAACTAACCCTAATAATAACGGCAAAAATCTTTCTTTTATTTGCTTGCATATTATTTATTTATTCATGCATTTATAGGTTACACACACAAAAAGCTAGTAATAAACTCAATTATCTGGCATTTCTCTAAATTTTTAGCATATCGGTATATAGTATACTTTAGTAAAAAAAAATATTTTCATGAAAGGTTTCTTAAATTAGTGAATTACAAATTGTTTATGATAGGAGGGTCCATTTAAATATTTAAACTTAGAATTTTTATATCGACTCTACTGTTACTATTATATATTCCAAGAAAATGAAGCCGTGATGTTCATAGCTTCATATGACTGAGCTTTGTGCGATGTAAACGTAAGTGAGTTCTTACTAATGATGTTGACATTTTGGTGAGGAACTTCAAAACTCCTGAAATTTCCAAAACACTTCTTAATTAAAAAAAATTAGAACAGCTTAATCAAAACTTACTTTTTGTTTACATCAATAACAATAATTCAGTCCATGACCATCAGAGTTGGATTTAATTGTATAAGCATTAATTATATAGTCGCTTATGGCATTTACATTGCTTGTTGCTTTGTCTGGTTCAATAATACCACTTAATCCTAGTGAGTTTTACGGTCCTGTAGGACCACAAACTTCACAAGCTCAAGCTTAGATTGTCTCTAAACGCCTTCGAAATCTAGCTTAAACCCTGCAACAAAAACCACCCAAGTCATTGCCTTTCTCTGGTAGATTGCCTGTCTTAAGCTTTCTTTCAAAAAGGTGAATTTCAATAACAGGTCAAGTTGAGAAGGTGAACTAACAAGTTCTTTTCTTAACTTCTCCACCTACATCTCATCAAACACGAGAAGGGAAGAACTCTGTATAAATACCTGTCAGTGAGCTGCTTTACACCCAAGTCACAAGCATATCTTACCTGAATTTGCAGAAGAAGCTACCATTTTCCATTATTACTATAATGCCTTCCTTGAAGTTCTGTTTCGTGTCATCTCTGATTTTAGCATTATGGTTGTCAGGCAACAACATAAGCATAGCAGCTCGACAACTTCTGGACACGAACGCAGCTCCACCACCAGCATTACCACTGCCTTCAGCTCCACCGCTGCCTAAGACGACCTTGCCACCCTTGCCTTCAGTTCCACTGCCAACCCTCCCAACTCAGCCTTCTCTGCCAAAGAGTGCACAGCCATCATTGCCTTCAAATCCATTGCCAACACAGCCAACTCAACCAATTCCACCACAGACGCCACTTCCCCCGTTGCCGTCACTGCCAGCGCAACCAACTCTTCCAAAGACCACATTGCCTC
>JAOQMS010000180.1:2322408-2333614 GCA_027563885.1 Erythroxylum longipes | reverse complement strand
TTTTATTCCGAATTATCTATGAACCAAGTAGGTGACTTGGATTTAGAAGAGAAAGGAACACTCATGAACATTGGGTTAGACTTGCTTAAGTAAAGTATTTCCTAAATCAATCCACCGTTACAATTTTATTTTTAGAGTCCAATCCAATTGAAATCTAATACCTTAACCGATTTTGGTCATTTGATTAAATCTAGTCGTTTTATTCGTAACTTGCATTTTTCAGATTTCCTTGATTTGCTTACTTTAATTTATTTTATTTTTAAATCAATCAATTCTTGATCATTCGAGTAATTTTTTATCGTTTAATTTAATTGTCTTACTTGTTGGATTTTCCCTTGGGTACGATATCCGGTTCTTACCGATTTATATTACTTGTCGACAGGGTGCGCTTGCCTCTAATTGCTCTAGATAGAATTTAATTTAAATTGCTTTGTTTAGACCGCAACACTTATTTAATTTTATTTACCTATTCTTTTAGCATATCAATTTTTATATTTACTCTTATAACCTGCATCATTTTTTCATTATCACATTCACATGTGGGTCTATCGGAAATAACCTCTCTATTCTGTAGCAGTAAGACTGCGTATTATCAAACCTCTCCAGACCTCACTTTGATGTAGAACTCAAAGTGAGTATGACGACGACGACGACGATGAATATGAATATTTCTTAGACCTAAGAGAGCCAAATAAATTGTAATTTATAGGACTTTTATTTCATTGATTATTTCATTTTCAACGAGCTCAAAATGTATTATTATACAAATTAATTTGAAAAAAGAAAGTTCAATATAATTTAGTTCATGGTTAAATAAGTATTTCATTAGATAAACATTGAAATGATCTATAGTTAATTTTAATTTAATAAAAACAAGCTTTGATAATGTTATGAATTATGATTGATCTACAAGCGACTATTTGATTAATCACAACCAAATGACTTGAAATTAAATGTGACAATAAATGATATCGATTGAAGTTTGATAAGATATAAATTTGATTTAGCGGTGCTTGGTTGATGGGTTTAGAAAAAGGTTAATAGGTAAGGAATAAAAAGTGAGTGGTTAGTTGTTGATTATTATTATAGGACAATAATTTGATATTCCACTTTTGAAAAATTCTCCGTATCTTCCATTTAGTAGAGGAATAAAACTCATTCCTTAATAGTGACTATTTTTTTAAAAATATTTTAAATACTAATTAATTAAATACAATTAATTAATTAAAATATAATTAATTAATTATAATTAATTAAAATATAAGTAATTAATTATTTATTTACAATATAATTAATTAATATAATATAATATAATTATTTGTAATTAATTAATGATAATTAATTGATTAGTTAAAATATAATTCATTAATTAATTAAAATATTGTAATTAATTAATTACAATATTTTAATTAATTAATATATTGTAATTAATTAATTATAATATAATTAGTTAAAATATTATTAATTAATTAATTAAAATATAATAAATTTTTATTTCTCAATATTTTTTACAGACTAATCACTGTCAATCGTAATGGTAACCATTATTTCCTCTTAACCAACCATTATAATTATAACAATAATATCAACTCTCATTCTTCACTATATTCATTCCATTCTTATTATCATTATCCATACGAACCAACCACTCATAAATCTTTTATTCTAATTCAATCAAAACTTGAGTATCATTTGAACATAAGGTTTAATTTTAAATATATTAAATTCTTAAATATTATTTAAAAAATATATTTAAAAAATTAAATTTAAAAATTAAATTGAATGTTAATCTTTAATTTTAAACTTAATCCTTTTATTATCTGTAATTAGATTGTCCATTTTTCAAAACTTTTCTATATTTAAGTTTTAAATTTGTAACCAAAGTTATAGTAATTTAAAAAAAAAGTATGTACGATTGCAAAATTAATTAAAACACAATTTAAAATATAAAAGACATCACAGGAAATTAAATTATTCACATGGTGAATATTTATATTAAAATAATTTTAATAAATGTTGTATCTTTTAATACTTTATTAAATATATTTTAGTTTTTATTTTATAATATCACATATTATGATTTATGAAAACATTTATATGTACATTATTTTGTAATATCATTAATGTGGAAGATCGTGTTTAAAAATTTTATGCAATGCTTTATAAATAGTGGTGATATTTAGATTTACTTATATCTTTATAATTTATAAATTTTAAAAATATCAAACATAATTAAAATATTTATAAAAAATGCACATTAAACGTTTAGAACTTCGTACCAAATTTATAAATATTAAATTTTTATGTAAAAATGATAAAGTCAACGCAACTAAGTTATATCAATGATCAAAATACACAAGTATGCTTTTTTTTTAATAAATTGTTATATTTAAAATAAACTTTGCTAATATTAGTACAATATGATGATGTGATATGCTAAAATGATCAAAGTATTGTTATATAGTAATATTTTATATCAGCCTAGGCGCACATCAAACGTCGCTTTGGCCGAGTGGTTAAGGCGTGTGCCTGCTAAGTACATGGGGTTTCCCCGCGAGAGTTCGAATCTCTCAGGCGACGTCGTTTTTATATTTCCTATTTTGTTTTTCCCCTTCTAACTTCAAACACTTTGCTTCTGTGGGGCCCACACGTCGCGACATTGAACTTTTCCGTGTTTCCAACTCCCATGTCCTTGTCAGCAACCAACACAAGGCAAGGCAAGGCATACCACAACGTTAAAATTCACAATTCCCACTTCCATTTGACCGCAACTTTGGTCAGTCTTTCCTCGAATCAACGGTGGAAACGTGGACACCATTCAAGTGGGCAATTGGAATCCAAGTCAAAAGCGTTACAGCTAATAATCGGTGTTTATTTTAATCAAATACCCTCTTAATCTCCACCGTCCCTTCAACTCCCTTGTGGCGGGTTGCCCAAAAGCCAACTATTGACTAATGGGTCCATCCACCTCTTCTAATGCAATTACGGTCACTTTAGATTATAGGGTTTGAAAGAGTTTGTCTGCTTTAGCTTTTAAGAGAGTTGTTTGTCTTATTCAATCACTTTTGAACATTTGTGTTTCTTGTCCGTACACTTGTAATAAGTGTAAGAAACGATCTTAATTTAGTATAGTTTATCTTCTTTTTTATTTATCTCAATAATATAAAATATTCTCAAGTCAATTTTATATTTAGAAAAGCTTATAAATTAATATTCTTTACTAATTAGGGTAAAATTACGTATTATTAAAATTTTTTTACATTAAAGAAAAAAAGGAAAGAGCTTTGACTAAAACAATTCCATCATTTTCGGAAGCTTAAAATATTGATTTGTGACCTTTGACTTTAATTTCCATTTATGTATTAATGTCAACTACACGTGCAGCAATGAAAACATCTCCTCTCGATTGCCAATTGTAACAAGAAACTAATCAAATGGCATATGCGGAGAACGAGTCTCTTTTGTTACAAAATATTAAATGGTAAAAGCTAAGAGAGAGAGTCTAGAAGAAGACCAAGCAAATAGGGACTGTTCTGTAATAAAAGGGATTGTAAAAGAAGGGAATGGGTGTTAAACTCATATTAACAGTATTTTAAAAAATATACAAGAAGTTAAATCAATAAGACAAGAGGTTTAAAGTTTAAAAGGTCCAATCGGTATTAGACTGTCATAAAACTAGTTAAAGATTGAATAAAATTAAATAATTTAAAATACAATTGAAAGAGATTATTTTTATCATAAACAAATTTGAAAGTTTAATTGAAAATTTTATTAAATAGAAATTAATTGATTTATTTTAACTTATAACAACTTATTAATTTATAAAAACTGATTGATTAATTATTAATAAACTACTCAATTTTTAACAACAATAATTATTAACCGAAAAGTTAAAAATCGAACCAAAAAGTTGAAAGGTTTAAAATTTTTACGATTGAATCAACCGTACCGATTGAGATTTTTAATTATTGCATATTAAAATAATCTTGAATTATAAAAAAGTTCTACATTCATCCCTATTTAAAAGAAAAAATATTAAATTGTACGAGCATTGTTTAGATTAAATTAAATATTTAAATTTAAATTATTAATTTGTTAATTGATATATTTAAGATATATAATTTATGAATTATTACATAGATAATTTATTAAAAAAATATTGGTTCACTTTATTTAAAAACAGTTTGGTGGGATCAACTTGAAATGGAATGACTAACATTTTGAACTAAAAAATTGCAAGTGACTAGCAATTTTAGACTTTAGCCATCTTTGACGATTGGCATGTGCCAGACCCAGACACAAATCATACACCCAGGAACATTTGAAACTTTCTGAATCCATTTAAAGCTTTAGAAATAGAGAAGCTTTGTTAGAAAAACGCAAATAGGTAATGAAAGTTCTCATTTTCACATTATAATATTAATAGCCTACGTAAGAACCTTTCGTAAATTCCACAATCTCAGTACGCTATATATTCTCATCTTCTTCACACCATTCATTTCGTCGACAAGTATTCTTCTTTCACAGAGAACCTCTCTTAGCATATGTCTCAAAGGCCTAACGTCCCTCACTATTCTTCCATAGCCTTTGGCCTCCACTCCCATCTCATGGTTTCAAGTGAGATGATCTCGAATTCCAACTGGTCTTCCTTCCAGAGCTAAACCATAAGAAAAATCAAATCTTTCTTTGGCTTTTTCAGCTGAATTCTTCGTTCAAGAGGTTAATTTTGTTGTTTGATTGATTGTAAAAGATGGGTTTGAAAGGTTTTGTTGAAGGAGGCATTGCTTCAATCGTTGCCGGTTGTTCCACGCACCCTCTTGACCTCATCAAGGTCCGCATGCAACTCCAAGGCGAAAATCCGGCGATGACTAAGCCCTCTGCCGCCGTCCAAAACTTGCGCCCGGCGCTTGCTTTCCAGACAACCACTGTCCACCTGCCTCAACCTCAAACATCACCGTCAGCTTCCGTTCCTCGCGTTGGTTTGGTCAATGTTGGAGTCCGTATAATACAACAAGAAGGCGTCGCCGCCCTTTTCTCCGGCGTCTCTGCCACGGTACTCCGACAGACTCTTTACTCCACCACACGAATGGGCCTCTACGATATGATGAAACAGAAATGGACCAATCCCAACACGAAGGTCATGCCTTTATCGAGCAAGATAGCCGCCGGACTCATTGCCGGAGCCATCGGTGCCGCCGTGGGAAATCCCGCTGACGTGGCAATGGTCCGCATGCAGGCCGACGGCCGCCTCCCTCTAGCTCAACGCCGGAACTACAAGAGCGTAATTGACGCCATAACTCGCATGACCAAAGAAGAAGGCATAACGAGCCTATGGAGAGGCTCGTCACTCACCATAAACCGAGCCATGTTGGTCACGGCGTCGCAGCTCGCATCTTACGACCAGTTCAAAGAAATGATCTTGGACAAAAAGTTGATGCGTGATGGGTTCGGGACCCACGTGGCTGCGAGCTTCGCCGCCGGGATTGTTGCGGCGATTGCGTCGAACCCGGTTGATGTTATCAAGACGAGGGTGATGAACATGAAGGTGGAAGCAGGAGCGGCTCCGCCGTACAAGGGGGCGTTGGATTGTGCGGTGAAGACGGTGAGAGCTGAAGGTCCGATGGCTCTCTACAAAGGGTTTATTCCGACGGTTTCCAGACAAGGGCCGTTCACGATTGTGTTGTTCGTGACTCTTGAACAGGTCAGGAAGTTGCTTAAGGATTTCTAGTTTGGATGATGATGATGACGATGACAATAAGGAATCTATAGACAAAGGCTTAGTTTATGTTAAGTTTCATAACTAGTTTACGTAATGTTTGTTTTAAATACGAATTCAGTTTCTCGAGTCCAGGAAGAACGCGAAAACGTGTATGAACAAGTGTTGTTACTTGTTGTCTGGGTCCATCTGTTCGTGTACTAATAGAAAATTAACTACTTTTATATCAAAACTTGTTCTAATCTCTTTTCTTTTTCTCTTGATTCTCTATGAAACAAAAAAAACTTAAACTTTCGGGTTGGATTCAAACGGGTTTGAATTGTAAGATGGAAAATAAGGAAAGGCTGGTGTAATTGAAGGTTGTTTGTGATGTTGAAGCAGAAATTGAATGGTCATGGTCATAGAAGAGAAGAAAATGCAACTTCAGGAGATGTCAGGTGTCATATATTTTCATCCTCATTGACTAAATTGCTTAACAAACTTTTAATCGTAATTCCGGTAAAGCTGTTTTTTCTTGCCATTTGCATGTACGAGAATGCTCTTGCTATTTAGTGGCAAAGAAAAAGGGCAACAAATTAAAAAAAAAATTAAAAAATTTAATTGGATGTACTTAAAAGCATACGCAAGTGTAGAATCAGAAGGCAGGGAAAGCAAAAGAAAATGTGAAGAAGCAGGATTCGTTTCTGTAAGGACTCGAATGAGTTATACTCTACAAAGAAAATGGACCGAGGAAATAGCATCAAGGAAGATGCCTTGATAAAGCATAAATTCAGTCTCAAGTTGTGGATTTGTTAAGAACATAATGGTAGTTCTCATGTTGGATGCTTCATCTGTTGTCGGAAGTTTCCTAGAAGTTAACTGTTTCGTCATAATTAAGAATATCATCTTTGTTTTGAACTGTTATTGGAATCGAATCAAACTGTTGTAAGAAGATTCCTTTAATAACACTGTCTGTGTCATCTTGTTCTTGAATCCGTTGCTTGGAAGAGAGGAATCTTCTGTGCGTAAATTTGGAGGCGACAGGATGGACTTTCAGGTAATTACAGGAATGTGTTTCGAGTTCAATGATTATTATAGGTCACTGTAACGAAAATGAGATCACTAGAGATTTCAACATTTCAAGATTTCCCAGGAACAGGGAAACGAAATCACCATGGAGGCATTGGTGTAAAGCTTTACAAAACTGTGATCAAAATTGGCAGACAGGCGATTATGATGGTCTCCAAGGCGTTGTCACTCGCAAGTTCAGATCTTTTCAATCAGGATTTCCACCTGCTCCTTAATCCCGTGATCGTTGAGCCTAAGCTACCAGATGGAATGTTTATTTACATGAACAAAGAATCTAATAGTAGTAATTGTTGTCTACGTTATTCACAGCATCTTTACACAGCATGGCACGTGCTTCCATTATAGACCTTGGAGGCTCCAGGTCCTTCTCTTGCAGGGCATTTCCAAGCAATTGCTGCATTTGGGATGCAAAGATGTCATCCAAAATCTGTAAAAAATACAGTATAAGTGCGAAGGCTTACAAGGATAATCACCATTTTGTCGAATTTTATTAACTGGTGCTAATGAGAAGCACCACTTTTTAGAAGATCGATTAAGAATCTTTTACGATGGAAAAATATGAGTACCTAAAACTGCATTCTATGTGTGTATATAGAATAACATAAACTTTTCAGTAACAAAATGTTGTTACCATGTGACTGCTAAAGTTGAAGTTCTGAATGACAGTGTAGGAAAAGAAATTTCTGAACTGGTTGGGGAAATGTAGACTCACTATCTTTTCCTTTTGTGAGTCAGCCTATTGCTCACTAAACCCCCAAAACTACAATGATTAAGATGATAAGCATAGTAGATTTAGTGGGACTTACCGAAACTGCAATTCGAGAGCCTTTATATGAGGATCTATTCTCTCTCCTGTCTTGCAAAAAGTTAATTACTTCCTGGTTTAAGGAGAATAACAAAATCATAAGTTGGAGAAATCTTCAGAAACCAAAACTGTCAGAAAAAGATCTATGCAAAAATGTCTACCTGTCCCAGGCGATCCCAGAAACCTCGGCAAATGGTTATGAACAACTGTGGCTCAACAACCGTTTGCAGATGATCTATTGTCTTAATCAATAGATCCTTCAAAGGCTGCATCCTACTTCTTACATCTGATTCAACCACAGGTTCCTTTGAATCTTGGATGATCTTCTTCAGTTTTGTTGCACTCTGTAACTTTGTCTATATAAATAGATAAACAGAAGTCTATCAACATATCTGAATAACAACCATCTCAAAATCTGAGTATCAGCAAAGAAACATGCAATTGAAAAATCTAAAAGAATTCAGATGCACCGTCTTATGCTAACATTTGTCCACAAAAAATGAGACCAAATGTTCTCAGCAAGAAAAATTCATCTTATTGTTAAGTACGGAAATAGCGACTGAAATTTTGTGAAAGGCATATCGGAAGCTGTAATCAGACAGGCTTTGTATAGGACATCATATGCATCTAGAAACAGAAGCCCTTCAGCTAGCCGAGAAGAGAGTAGAAGCAAGAATGTGTTGATGTAAGTAACCACAATGCAAGGACCATTCATGAACCATGGTAAGGTCCTCGAATGCATACTCAAACATCGGTAAAACTTGGAGCTGGTGAATCTTGTAGCCCCTGTATACTCTTCACTATTAGGACTCTCAAACCTACTAGCTCAAGACGGTGGTTCATTAACTACCCAATATTTTCCATACATTGGCATAACAATTTGTACACACACATCACTTCATTCTACTTGTCATCAACTAATCTGTCTTAGTTACAGTAACATATGTTTCGTAACAAACAACTTGAAAGCAATATTACTCACATTCTCTACAAGCATCTCCACAATGGCTTGCAGGTAACTTCTGAATTTGGATCTCAACATGACTGTAATTTCACTGAGACATTCTCCTGTGACAGCATTTACCCCCTCGGGGATACAAGAACTCCATGACTTCAACTGTGTTTCAATCTTAGGCCCCAGCACATCCAGCATCCATTTCATAGAATTAAGAAGGATCCCTAGCTGAAATACAGGAATGAACATCAGAAAACTGAAAATTGCCATGTTTGAATGACGCCCAAATCTATTGATAAATTTTTACCTCATCAGGCACAAAATAAATTTCTCCTGTTCGTTTAGAGAACTTCTGAACATATTTAAGCCCAAAGAGCTTTGGGTTGAAGCTATCCTTCAATGGTGATAAGACATCAGCATATTGCTTGTCCAAAGCTTCAATAATTGCCTTCTCAACGTCTGCAAGAGCCTGAAGCATCCACATGGTTTGAGACATTCAATCAACCACAGAAAGTAAAAAGAAAAAGTTGCATGGATCAGGGAAGAGATAAACGTACATTTCCCAAGACAACAATATACTCTGGCCATTGACGAATGATTACTTCATATTCATTTAGTGTCTCTTTCAACTGAGTATACATTTCCTCAACAAAAGGAGTTGTCGAATTTTGTGTTTTAACACCAGACCACTTGACCTGAAAGTATAAATAAATGGTAAATCAGCTAGAGAACGTGACATCATAAGTAAAACTCATAACTTAGACATTATATTTTATAATAGTAGAAAAAAACTGCTTATTTTAATATTAGTCTAAAACTGATTTGTTCCTGGTTTAATGTTATAACAGAACTCTATGTCAGGTTGGTTCTAAAAAAAACAAATATAGATAATCATATTTGCGGAATATAGAACTCATGACGTTTTGTGAAAAAGAGTAGCTGAAAACTTATAGACACTAAGAAAACTGAAACTGTTAGTGATTAATTAATTAAGAAGTTCAAGAATCTATAAAAAAAATGCAGAATTAATTGATATATGTAAGAATATGAATTTCAAAGCTTATGTGAAGAAATGAGAACCTTGATGAGTTCTCCAAACTTCTATACAAGCTACTAAATAATAAAAAATCGGAAATTAAGATTGAAATTCAAATAATAACTAACAATATTTAACGGTAACAATTTATCAAAAAAAATATTTAACGGTAACAAATACATTAAAACATTTAGGTGACGCTTTTTGAGACTGAAGATGCCCTTAAGGATGCAATAAAAATATAAAATATTCACAAAAAATTTGCAAGTAAAGTACGCAATTTATTACAGTTGGTCATTCAAAACAGCAAGGTGAAACACTTACCTTATCTAGTTTGCACATCTCAAGTAAAGTATGACGCTTATCCTTGATCCAAAGAGTGACGTATGAATGAAACAACTCTTTTGCATCAACACCACCTTTTGCAGGGCTATAAAATGAAATATGATCAATACATTTCTGCAGGGTTATAAGATGAAGAAAATAAGACATCCAACTTACTTAATGTTCCAGGAATCAAGATCCCTTTGGAAATCTGCTGTGGCAATGGCAAGTTCTGCAAAAGGCGTTGAGAGAGTTGAAGGAGGGCAAGCTGTCAGAAATTTGCCCAATCTATCATAAAGTTCCATGCCATAAACCGATGCACAAAGATTTGGAAGGTCTATGAAACTGCAAAGAGAAAGAATTCATCAGTTTTCAAACGGTCAGCAAGACAAAAATGTCATTTATCAGCAATTAAATGACCACTGCAGAAACCTTGTGAAGATTTTTTTATTAGTTAAATAATATATTCGATTTAAGAATCACGAATATGCATATCAACAACTAGGGATTTGGTTGGCAGAAGGGATCCAAATCTTGGCAGGCATAATCAATGAGCAACTTATGTGTATATTTATGCTTCGCCATGTAATAAATAAATATGCATATTGAAGTGAAAAGTTACACAACTTTTCCTCATGCCTGAGGATAGGACACCAACAGTAGGGTGGAGGTAAATGGTCAATGGTTTTTACCTAGGAAGTAGGTGCTGATTGTGGATCTGTATGTCTGTGTAAATCTCGTTTTTGATATTCAGGATTAGAGATTTCATCTTCTGATAAGCTGTTGGAAAGGCGACAGGATCTATCAGAGAGGCCTCATTAGAATTTATAAGTTCATCAGTTTCAGCCAAGTGCCTTCTTGATCTCTTCCGTGCAGCAGCCTATAAAATCATTTTCCAAAAGGACTTTGTATGTGAAGCACAGCGGTGAAGGTGAAACAATAAACAACAAAAAGTTTTTATCGGTTTTTTTTACCTGAAAATATCTTGAAAAAGCCAATTGAGCCTCGGGGCTTAATATATCATGTAATAGAGTGTATAGCTTGACAGCAGGTGCCAAAGCTGGAGCAGCCAATCCAGTGGCTGGAGCAAAAACATCCATCATGCCAGACGGTGACAATTCATCCAGTGACTTATAGTTCTCAAAAGCCAGGGCAAGAACCTGATGAATTTGATCTTCAACCTCTCCAAAGATGCGATTCTGTTTCAAGTTTCACAAAACAAGAGATTATTCTTCTTCTCCGACTTTCATTAAAAACATATATCAGCATTAAAGACTGCAAACTAGAAAACAAGAGGTCTCT
>JAOQMS010000180.1:2225031-2262765 GCA_027563885.1 Erythroxylum longipes | reverse complement strand
AAAAATAAATAATTAAATCCAATAATAATTCTATCATGACCTTATAATTCATGCTAAGGCAAAAATTCAAATTCCTTACTTATTCCATAACTATCATGCATAATTCGACAAAAATATTTCAGGAGCCAACATTTTATATGGCGACAATGCTGGCAGGCTACCGATTCCAACTCGATCCAGTGGTCTACAGCACGTCTAGGTGGAAGTGTCTTTGGCAACTGCTCTGGCATGATATTTGCAAACTCGTCGAACACTTACTTAACTGATCTGTTTTGAGTAGTAAATTACCTGCTCATCGAGTGAGACTAGAATATGCTTTTGACCTAGAGCTTTACTTGCTCGTTGCCCTTTAACAACTTATCCCTAGCACTTGTGCTAGTCCCGTTACTCACTCTACCACTAAACACGAGGTAACTATATAAGATATTTAATATTGCATTAATATACATGCGTCCTAATAATAATAATAATAATAATAATGATAACAATAATAATAATAACATTAATCAATTTTTAATTTAATGTAATATTTTCTACAATTTATAAATTAATTAAACAATTAATTCAATTTTAATAAATTAATCATTCTCTAATTTTTCTTACAAATTTTATTTTAAAAATTATAATTAAAATAATTAAAAAAACAAAAATTTGTCACGGTTGTGACAAAATTCGTTTTTTATCATCTTAATTTTAAAATTTTGAAAATTAATAGTAACATAATTATAATTAAATTTAATTTTAATTTAATTTTTTATTAAAATAATAGTAACATAATTCAAAATTTTTTAAAAAAAGTAAAAAGTAAAAAATTCACGGCCATAACAATTATGAGTTAATGAAATCGCTTAAATTTATGTAGAAACAACGATATATTTGAATTAGACCGAATAAAATAGGATAATATTAAATAGAAGATCTAGACTCGTGCTATTGTAATATTGTCATACTGTCACCATCAAACGTCAAAAAGAAGGACGTAGCTTGTCTTTTATATTGACCAAATATTATTTTAATAATTTACTTGACCCAGAATTTTTTAATTTGAAATATGCTTATAAGTTTAACAATTTAAATTTTAAATGTTAAAAAATGACTTGAATCTGAAAATCTATCTTTATCAGAAAATTTACTGTTTTGTTACTTAAAATATAAATATTAGTTGATCTTACTTAAAATTTTGAAGACAATAATTAGTTTAAAGTGAAAATATATTAATGTTTATAACTATCAATTGGGTTGAATTCTTTACCTATATTTAAGTTATTTATTTGTTAAATAATTTATTAAAATAATAAGTAAATATTAAGAAACATCTTGTTCTTTCTTCAACAATTTCTAATTTCTATTGGACTTCTTAGTAAGAATCGAACCTAGATGAAGTTATGATCATCTGTTAGAAAAAAACACGAATGAATCTTATAAGATTCTCAAGAAATTCTTTGATTTCTTCCGCGTATGAATGATCAATTTTTCTCAATCTTTTCGACCTTTTAATTTCATAGGAGCAAGTCAAAAAGATTGAGAAATAGAACAGTTTGATTTGATTGGTTTTTAATAACCATGAGATGATCATTTTATGGTGTCCTTTTGTCGACGAATGCTCCTATTACACTCCTAGTATCTAAAGGATGAGAATTTTAATTAATTCAATCTTTGATATCTAATTATAATATTTAGATTTGTTTTCTATTTTTTGAGAAGGAGATGATATGGAAACTAAACATTGTCCTTCGAAGATTTAATCATTTTCAACCATTAATTCTGACCAGAAGAATGTATGAAAATGGTGATTTCTATTTCACGTTCACTTTCATATGTATGAACTGTCAAGTGGTTCGATACATATATTTTTAAATTTAAAAATATTTTTTAAATTTAATGATTTAATTCTTCTTAATTATAAAATTTAATCCAAATATTTATAAGTACAATAAATGCAACTTAAAACTTTTCTCCCAATCTATTTTTTGAATCTAACATTATAGAAAATTTGGATTATTATAAAATAATTTGGTAGGAATTTTTGTAGTTTATAATACCAAATTCAGTCGTAATTATTTTATTTAATTAAAAATGAAATAATTTTTAAAAATAGTGATATGAATCACAAAATTTTATTAAAGAAAAAATTTCAACTTGGTTTAATTTTTGAATAAACTAGAGCATTTTTTTGACTTCGAATAAATTGAATTCACAATTTTGTTTATCTATCTCTATCTCTATTTTTATCTTTATCCCTTTCTTTCTCCTCTCTTCTTCACTCTGCTAACTCAATCAGTTAATTACTAAACATGATTATCAACAATTTAATGTAATTAAACAATCAAATATTTCTTAATTTGCAAAAAAATAACTCATCAGTCATTTACCAAACAAGGTCATTAAGTTTTTCTATAATTTAAATTTTTTAAAATATATTTTCTCTTAAAATTTGTTTCAAAACTAATAACAAAATATGATGACTTAATTTAATTTTTAAACTTGACCGACTTAAATTAATAATTTTAAATAATTATAATAAATTATTAATTTAAAAATATTAAATTAATTTAATTCAAATTTAAAATTAAACTAAATTTACAAATAACATTTATGATTTAACTACTTAATATTAGTGTCACAAATATTTTGTAATTATAAGCTCTAAAAAATTCAAGATTATAAAAATTAAACTTTTAAAATTTGTTGTCAATTTTTTTAAAGATTATCCTTTACCAATTATAATATTATTTCCCAAAAATATTATGTTTCTATTTCGCTTTCAATTTAAAAAGGAAGTTTGAAACTCTTAACATTAAATTTGCTGAAAAAAATCTAATTATTTTGTTTTTGATTAAAGATAATAATATTTATAATAGACTTGAACTTATGACAGTATCTTCTAATTAAAAACTAAAAGGGTCTTAAAACCACTATTAATTAAGGTAACAAAGTCATAATAAACCAAAAGGAAAGTTCACTCGGGAGCAAAAACCTGGACTTAGGCCCGGGCCACAAATAGCTTGGACATCCCTAAAAATATATGAATCCTTCATTATCAAGGCACTAGAGAGTAAAAGAATGGTGTGAACTGAGTCTTCTGCAATCAAAGAAGCAATAATAGCAAACTGAAGAAGCATACAAAAAGGGCTATATTCATTTTCGATGAAATGTTGGCCTTAAAATTCTACTTATTGACACACTTGTACATAATTTTTTTAAAGAAATCTTTAGTATAAACATGAAACCATATCTAGCTTCCAAGAAAAAAGGGAAGAATAATCACTCATCATCTGAACCAAGGACCTGCTGCTTTAGCTCTTCAACTTTAGCAGCAAACTCTGCCCTATTTTTCTGCAGTAAACCAGAGACCAAAACACCAATTAGCATTTGCTCCTCCAAGTGTACGCACACAACTCTACGAGAGCTTACCTTAAAAAGCAAGTAACGTGTCGTAAACCAGAAGCTGTAGCCAAGTCCCACTACTTCCATCAACTTGGGAAACTGGAGCCAGAAAATCAAGTATTGTATTAAGATAGGGCGATGGAGTGATTAATCATCATTCCAATTAGTTTCGGTAATAATTATCAAACGTAAATGCATATATACCAACGGAATGGAATCAATGGCTCCAACAATAGCTGCTGCTAACCACAAGGTAATCAAAGCACCAGCACCGTATAAAATAATAGAATACGTATCTTCAGAGTCGAACTGCAATTTCAAATAAGAAAGTTATCAATATTTCAAGACATAAATATCTAATGATGTCTTCAACTTTGCGGCAGATACATAATGTAGAATTATTAGCTATAAAACCAGGTACGAAAGCTCAACTATGAAAAAAGAACAGATGAAATGGGCAGCTTTGCAGAACAAGACTTTAATACCATATCTGATCTAATAAGCTTGAATCTTACAGAAACACAATTCATGAAAAAGGACAATAGTTGGAGAAGATAAAAGGAAACCAAAGTGAAAGTTTCTTGTGAAACATCACAAGTAAAACCAGATTATCACAGATTTTGTGCTCAGGTAACCGCTCAGGATTGATGTTCATCAAGCCTTACATGTATAAAACTTTCATAACTTTCAGTTACTCATCATAGCAACCAACATAATGTAACATCAATAATTTGCAAATTGGAACATTAAAAGGCAAGTGAACCAAAGGTCTGAATGCAAGAAATAGAAAACAATTGGTAAATAACCCAATAGAAAAATTGTAGTTAGTATAAAATAGGACTCAGAATATTGAAACATCGGCAAGGCAAACCAGCCATTATGACGAGCGAACCATAATATAATATTCTTCATCGTCCTATAACAGTATGACAGAGAAAGAAAGCAAGGATAATCAACAAACACCTTTTGTAACATTAGATACCAGTATGATGGTAATCTATGTAAGCTTATGGGAATCAAAATTTAAACGCTGGTGTGTCGAGCATAGTAAAGCAACATGACTTTAAAGCCTGGTACAATTAAATCATTAGTCGAACTAATGCTTTTTGACAAGAACTCTTGCAGTAAGAAATTAGCTCTGGTCTCAATGTTGTTTGATATATCATAAAAGAACTCCATTTTCTGATACTCTGTATCTTAATGTTGAACATTTCTAACAAAAAGTATATGCTAGTAATGAGAAATAACAGAAATTATCACAAAACAGTTCCAAAGTCTATTGAATACCAGAAAAAATAGTCCATAGAATAACAGATAAGGACTTTAGTGGAAAAATTCAAAAAAAAATATAGTTGATGAAAACGGTGACTATCAAGTATCAACTGTTGCTCAGGTAACCGCTCATGATTGACATAATTGTCGAAAGTATCACCAAGAATCCGTCCGACACTTTCTACCAGATGAGTTCATCATCATAGCAACATTTAATTTACATACAATTGCAGCTTAACGAAAAGATACCAATAACACCACTTCTAATTTACACGTGAGAGTTCTAAAACACAAAGAGCTTTCAGGCAAAAGCAACTACTAGTTGCCTAATGCCCGTCTCAAAATATCTTGTCAATTTTTGTACGCTTTCTCAGGTTATCAGTGAGCAAATCAGTGTCCAATACTAATCTGTACAAAGAAAATGCTCCGATAATACAAAAACAAAACGTATACAAAAAGGAAACAACTTTGTTGTGAAACGCTAGGATTGAAGACCAACCTTGATATTCAGACTATCCAATAACTCGTTTGCTTGCTCATTACTAGGAGATTCCTCCTTAACTACTTCTGTAGCCCCAGTATCGACATAAACATTATTTGCGATCGATGGACTATCCTCAACAGCCACGGAACTGCCACGTTCTCCCGTGGCCGCCGCAGACCGGGGTGCTCCGCCCGAAGTTTCATCCTCAGATAAGGAGGCTCTGGGTACCGAATGAGTCAAAAAGAGAAACCCTGCAAAAGGAAACCCCCAAAAAAAAACATGACGACCCGAAAATCCAACTGGGAACAATAAAGAATCGAACTTTAACAAGAAATACAAACTGGGTTACACATACGAGAATGAAGACGGTTGAAATGACAACGGCGAAGAGGGCCGGTGGAGGATTGCGAGAGAGAGGTCTTGGAGCTGAGGTTGATGGCGGCTTGAGGCGTTAAGAACTTGGGGAGATTGGAGATGGAACGAGAAATGCAAAGCTCCATTGTTAGTTCAGGAACTTGTGGCTTCAATTGAATGGTGGATAGTGGAGTAGAAACTGGTGGCAAGTGGTGTTTTAAATCCCACTCAAGCTAGGGTTCCTCATTCCATCCACCACTTTCCGCGGGCACATTTGAATTTACGCCTCTACCCTCGAAGACTAAGGTCCACTGAACGTCTTGAAGTTATATAAGATTTTTCTAATGTTTTAAAATCTAATGGATTTTGTTTTAAAAATTCAATGATATTAAATTATTATAAAACTGATTAAAAGTTAATTTAAATTTAAAAATATGAAATAAGATTAAAAGAGATTTTTATAAAAAATTAAAATTTTAATTAAAAAAGATATTATTAAATTAGTATTAATTAGTTTATATTTATAAAAATTAATTAATCAATTAATAAATTGATTGATTTTTAAAAATTATTAAAATAAATTAAACTAGAAAGTTAAAAATTAAACATAAAGCACAATTTTTACAAATTTGACAATTTACTCGTTAATTTTTTATCTAAAAATAAGTTATAAAATTATAATAAAAATATTAAAGTAAAATTTTCCCAAACTCCATGTTTTTGTTGTTGTTTTTCTTTTTTAAAATTGTGGATTTCATTTTTTTAAAATGTTTAAAAATTATAATATTATAAAATTTATTGCACTTTTAAAAATTGTATTCACTGTTATACACATCACAAATTAAATTAGTATAATAATCTCTTTTGAAATAGTTTTATATCTATTCTTACACATATTACAAATTAAATGTATGATATAATGTTGATTCATATGAAAATAATTTAAAAATATTTATAATTTTACAAAATTTCTTTATTTCACAATATTTTAATAAATGACTGAAACTATCCTTTTGCTCTTTATCGTCGCTTATTTTCAGTTCTAATAAAATGGGCTGACATTGGACCACAGGTATGAGTTTGTGGACAGGTCCAATGAAAAGAGCATAAAAGTGAGATTTGACCCAAGATGAGCTTGAAAGGCAAAGTCCAAAGAAAAACAAAGAGCTTACTCAAAATAATTAAAAGTCGTAATTTTTTAAATTCATTAAAATAAATACGTAAAAATATATTACTTTTTTTAAAAGCATATGTAAGGTAACATATACATTAAATATTTTTTAAATTACATAAACTTTAAAAAAAATTTACAATATTCAATTCTAAATAATAAAATTAATTTTGAATAATAAAAATATATATTAGCGAATAAATACTAATTTATAAATAATTTGTAATTTCTGTACTTATTTATTTTATCCAACTAATTCATTTGACAAAATTATTATTTAACTTTATTTCATGGATATTAGATTGTAGTTAATACTTAATAGATGTGAAAAAATAAGGTTTTATAGTCTATTAGTGCAAGTAAGTTTTGATAATGAATAAATTTGTAATATTTAATAGGTGAAAATTAACTACAAATCCTTAATCTTTAAGAGTATTTCTCATATTTTAAGAATATTTTAATATCTACAAGAATACGATTATAATTGGTATTTATAATTTTATTTTTATTATATTAAACGAACTCCTTTTAAAAACATTTAAGTCTAAATTGAGGTCCAGTCAACTCTGTCCGACCTTATTGACTTTAAATTAGGCCGAACAATTTTTGCCAAACCTATATATAAGGTAAATTTGATCTTCAAAATTTTGAATTAAAGAGGAAAATACAAGAATAATTAAGGATCACAGTGTTAGAGTATTTTATATTGACTAAACATGAAAATATTAAAGAAGTTATAAGTGGTAAGGGTCAATTATTTACATAACTAAATTTAGACCCTTTAACATTTTCATGTTTAGTCAATATGGAATACTCTAACATATAATCTTATTATCGTCTCTTAATTATGTGTTGGTCTAAGGGATAATGTCAAAAATGTTATTTTTAATTTTTTATTATTTTTCACAACAAATATTTTTAATTACTAACAATATGATTTTGCTTAAATAATCACAATATAGCAAGAATTGTATTATGAATTTCTTTTTATGAACCATGTATAATTTATTTACTAAATAGATTACATGAGATTATTCAATTGAATAATTCATATATATTGGATAATTTTTACATGCATGAAAACCATTTTAGAAGTCAACCAATCATCAAGATAAATCTTAGAAGGATAATGGCAATTACTTCACTAAATGTTTGTTAATATTCTTAGTTATCTTAATTAAGATTACATCTATAAAAAATGGCCCACGACCATATATAATTTCATATCTTATTTTGTAATAGTAAGATATTCATACTTCATATTTTATAAATTTACTTATCTTAATTAAGATTACATCAAAAAAATCCTTTTAAATATTACATTTGCATTTGTGTTTTGGGCCAAATGCAATGCGAGTGCTTGAAGAAAATTTATAAAAATTTAATTTATAATTTACAAAATAATGCAAGAAACAAATTTAACGAACAATAATAAAATTTATATCCTACTGCCTGTAGTTTTTTTCATTATTAATTAATTAAATTAGGTAAAAAAATATTTTAAAATTATTAATTTAAATCAAATTTAAGTAATTTAGATTAATTTAATAGATAAATTGAGCCATACATTTAATCATTCGAGGTGTAATAGAAAGAATTTTTATAAATTAATAATTAAAATTAAAATATTTTTAAAGATTTTTTGAAGTATAGAAGAAGTTTATGTCTTAAAAAGAAAAAAGAAAAACAGCGAAAACTTGGTTGAAAAATAAGGAAAGAAAAGAAAAGACAGTTGGAACGAGGTTGGCCTCATTGTAATCTCTTTTCAACCGTGGTATCAAGTTCATGTTCAATTCAATCTACAGCTAACCTCCTTCCGTCTCTTTGTTTTATTATTACCCTAAATGTTTGTATCTCCACGAACCCCTTTCCCACTACATAAAGCTCCTATCTTTGTCACTCAAACGAACTATTTTCTCAGCCCCCACAGCACAAACTCACTCTTCATCTTATTTTCTACGTGGGTCTTTATCTCATAATGAGATCACAAAGCTTTCTACTTGATGACCATTTTCTTCTCTAGGCTTTAAAAATGGCAGAGAATCTTGATTGTCAAGACTCAAGCCTTCTATGTACAGAGAACACAAACATTTGTTTGGGTGATTTTGATTCTGATACCGTGGATGAGTTTGAGTGTTCCCCTTCTTGGCATCACCAAGGCAATCATAATCACACCATAGATCCTTTCTTTAATAGTTTTAGATCCAAATCCTTGATGGGATTCACTGTACTGAGTGATGAGAGAGTAAAGGAAATGATTGATAGAGAAAGTGAGCATTTGCCAAGAGGTGATTATCTAAAGAGACTGAGGAATGGGGATTTGGACTTGAATTTTAGAAGAGAGGCTGTTGATTGGATTTTAAAGGTTGTTCTTTTTTGTTTTTCTTTTTATTCTCTGAAATGGGATTGGTTTTCTACTTCTTTTGATTGATTTTTCACTAGAAACTTCGTTCTGGGCTATCATCTCTTTTCTCGAGCAATGTGGATTTTCTCTGCATTATGCAAATCTGGGTTGTTCGTACTTGATCAATATGTTATTTCTGATTGTCCAATCCATTTTCACCTTCACGCCAGATTGGTGATATCCTTTTGCATCGATTTTGGTTTACATTGCCTAATGGAAGATGAAGTCTTTGCTGACTGTTTTCTGATCGAGTTTCTTGCATTGTGATCAACAGGTTCAAGCTCATCATCATTTTGGAGCGCTAAGTATTTGCCTATCTGTTAACTACTTGGATCGTTTCCTATCAATTTATGTGTTGCCTGTAAGTGCAGATATTGTGTTCTTCGTTTTGCATTTTGTTCTTTGGGCACTGATCATCTTTACCTTTTTTGGTTTTTTCCACTTTTGACGTAATAGAAGGATAAGGCTTGGGCTCTGCAATTGTTAGCTGTAGCTTGTTTATCACTAGCAGCCAAAATGGAGGAAAATAAAGTTCCTCTATCTGTAGATTTACAGGTAATGATCACACTAAGTTAACTTAGAGTGACAAATCGATGTATTCAGAAGTTGGTCATGCTTTTCTTGCTTCTTTCCCTGTTTTTTTCCTAATGATGTGGTTTTTGTGGTTAGGTAGGAGAACCCAAGTTTGTTTTCGAAGCCAAAACCATTCAAAGAATGGAACTTCTGGTGTTGAACGCATTGAATTGGAGAACTAGAGCACTTACCCCTTGCTCTTTCATTGACTATTTCCTCTGGAAAGTACATGATCATCAATATCTATCAACATCTTCTCTCTCTAGATCAGTACAGCTCATATTAGGCACAATGAAAGGTCTATTTTTGTAGTGTCATGAGGCTTCTTTTTTTTTCTTCTTATTTCTGTAGCTGTCTTTTAAGATTGAAGTGTTGATGCAGTTCTTGGTGGAAAACTAAATGCAGGAATTGATTTCTTGGAATTCAGGCCTTCAGAGATTGCAGCAGCAGTGGCAATATCTGTGTCAGGAAGAGAAGTGCTAGCCTTAGACATTGATAAGGCAACGCCTAGCTTCATTCATGTAGAAAAGGTAAAAAGAACAAGAGAAAACAATATTAGGGGTGGTTCCCCACAAGAATGAAAATGCAAGATAGGACAAATTTGCTTTTGCCCATGAAGATCTTGATGTATGATCTCTATTCCATTTTGATTGAGTTCTTGAAAATGAGTCTCTCTGTTTCTTTTTTCTGTTGCCCCCTTTTTGGGATTTTTCTGCAGGGTAGAGTGTTGAAGTGTATTGAACTGATTAAAGACCGGTCATTGACTAGTGGGTGTACTGCTGCTGCTACTGTGGCAAGTGTATCAGCCCCATCTGTGCCCCAAAGCCCAAATGGGGTATTAGATTCTGCTGCATGCTTGAGCTATAAAACAGATGACACAACAGCTGGTTCATGTGCAAACTCTTGACATAATAGTCCAGACATTAAGAGGAGGAAACAAGATAGCAGACAATTTGAAGTGGAAACAAGAGTCATGATTTGCCCCATAGATGATTCACACATGGGAGTTTCTGTATGGTTTTTGAGCATACCCCTTAGTTAACGGTAACACATTGGAACAGAGAGTAAAAGAAAAACAAAAAAAAAGAGCAGGGGTTTTTTGATCAACTAATAAAGCTGAAGTTCAAGATGTGATCTTAGCTGTTTATATATAACTTAAAATTCAGGGAAGTTACACTGGCATATATACGAGCGAGTATGTGTGTATGTTTATACTTGACTATTGCTATGCAGTTCTTCTGCTGCAGCTTCCTTTTCTTGACAGAAAAA
Source organism: Erythroxylum longipes (assembly GCA_027563885.1). Lineage (NCBI taxonomy): Eukaryota > Viridiplantae > Streptophyta > Magnoliopsida > Malpighiales > Erythroxylaceae > Erythroxylum > Erythroxylum longipes. The sequence continues at coordinate 2,251,851 of JAOQMS010000180.1, read as the reverse complement.
GAGGTGAAAGGACGTGTAAAAGAGACAAAGTTTTGATATTGTATGCTCCCAAGTTTTCAATGCCAATTGCAGAATTAAATGAAGGGAAAAGACATTAGTTCAATTGCAAAGATTCTAGTTTGAGTCACAGTTTCTATCTATCCTCAGGTATTTGCACTTGTTCACCTAAAGAATCAGCCATCGTTAAGCATTCTGTGACAAAAGAGTAACCCAGATTAAGAGTAATCTCGTATAATTTATAAGTTATTACGTTCATTTGACATGATATTAAGTTTGTGAATGTTCCTTTTTGGGAATTGGAAACAAGTACGGGGTTGGAATGTGATCCACAGGACTTTGTCCTGACTAGCTGACCAGTCAAGTGCAGGATTCTTCTAACGTGAAATAAAACCTGATGATTGTTGAAAGCAATCGATGAACATCAGAAACCTTGGAAATCCTGAAGTCTTTTATCATTTAAAAAAATTGAATTACTTGAATAAATAAACTAGAAATATTTCTAGGAAATATAAGACCGACTCCATTACTAAGTGGACAGTAAGTGCTGGGTGGTTGCTTGCACATGCTTCTTTTTTTTTTTTTTTAACATTAGGTATTTCAGTTTAGTCAGATTAATTTTAAGTCCTTAACACCCACTTCAAGAGTTTTAGAGGATGTAAATCTGGAACTTTAAGATCCCTTAGGTTCTTACGTAGCCTGTACACTTGAACTTTAAGATCCCTTAGGTTCTTACGTAGCCTGTACACTTCTGCGCACAAGGAGTCGTCACATACTTGATTAGTAAATTGCTAATTTAACCCTGATCCTGCTCAACATCAGGTTCCCAATAACCCTTTGCTTTTTTAGTAGCTTCAACTCTCACATTGCCGCTAAAAGTCATATGTAATTAATTTGATCCAGGAGCTTTGCCCAGGAGCCTAGAGGATCATCAACAAAGAAAATTTCTCATTTTTCCTCCTTTTGCGTGACTCGAACTTAAGACCTTCTGTAAAGAAGAGCCTTAAGTGAGAAGTTTACACCGTATAAGTCATTCCTTCTTGTCGCACCTGTTTCTTGTTTTGTCACCTCACTTACCATCTTTTTCTCTTTTCTCCCTGAAGAGGAATGGTAATCTCTCTCTTTGTTTTTGCTGTTAAGTGTTAATTTCAAAAGGTTTAACAACTAAGAAAAAATTATGATTGGAAAAATTAATCGATTGGTTTAATTATAAAAACTTGATTTTGTTCATTATTTAGTTTTCAGCTTTTTAATTTGATTGATTTTAATAACTTTTGTTGTTAAAAATTGACAAATTTATTAATTAATTGATCGATTTTTATAAATTAATAAGTTATTATAAACTAAAATAAATAAGTTAATTTTCATTTAACAATATCTTTTTCAGTTAAATTTAAAATTTTTTGATAAATAAAGACAATCTTTTTTAAACATATTTTAAATTATTTAATTTTATTCAATTTTTACTCGATTTTATAATGACCTAATATCAGTTGAACCTTTTAAACTTTAAACCTCTCATTTTACCCGTTTAATTTTTGATATAATTTATAAAACATTGAGAAAACTTCTTTGAACCTTGGTTATAAATATTATTTTTCTTTTTGGATTTCTGATAATATTTAAATTTTGGGAAAAATAATCATAAAGGAAACACAATTAAACAAATTAAAAGAGAGAAAACTAAATAAAAAGATTGAGTTGTATTTCAATTAAATTTTTTATAAGTTTTTAACTAAATTCCTTTTTTTACATTACGGTTTTAACAGTTTTGTTTGAATATATTTGTTTGAATTTCTTTAAAAGTATTTTTTTGGAATATAAGATCTCAACTATTCTATATAAAAAATTCAATTATAATAAATGAACTAAACCATTTTTATTTTGATTTTTCATAATAATGAGTTTCAGTAAAATTATAAATTAAAACAATATGTCTATCATACTATACTCTTCTTTATTCTAAACTATACTTTAAATAAGAGAATTAAGATTAAAATTTTATTTTATTTTTGTGATTAAGGTTTTAAAAGTTAAAAATGATTAATTAAATAGTTAATCAGATAATTTAGAAAAACTAAAATTTGGTTTGGCTTGACTTGTAGAACTGATCACAAGAACTTATTCAACACAAGTCATACACCAATTAACTGTTAAGCATCCCAATAACATAATTTTTTTTAACGTATGTACAAGACATATGAGACGAAGCCAACAGAAGCAAAGCATTAATGTAGTAGTACACACGTGTCTTGAAACTGCAGCTAAGTTCATCCTTCTTATCTTTATGCAACTCTTGTGGCATCTTCTGATCACCATCAAGCTTAGCTCCCTACTACAAACAATAATATTGTTTGTCCTTAAGTTTTTACTTTATGGTGTGGACCCAAAAACTATGGTCTCACTGCCACTGCAAAGTTGGGTTTTTGGTGGGTGAAGCTTTAACACATCTCTTGTGTCTCTGTCTCTGTATCTGTCTCCATCTCTATCTGACAAACATCACAAAAACAACTACAGAAAAAAAGGGGTATCCGAGCTTAGTAATGCTTGTACCTGCAGAGTTGCCTCGACCGAGGAACTGAATGTTGACGGGACGAGAAAATGGAGGTGACCATATGTAAGAACACAGACTCCAAGAGTAGAGTTTTTGTGAGTGTGCGTGGTGGTTTAGTGGATGGTTTTGTGTGTAAAGCAAGTAGGTGATGGGTAAAAGGGTGATTGGTTCAGAGATCTCAGAAGTAACTTTAGCAGATGGCAACAAAAAGATCAAATTTTTTAAGGGAGTGCCCATTTAACTAACGACAAGTTAGTGATGAGAAAAGGTTTCGAGTAACCCAATAAGTGGCACAGCTCATGTTAACTAATAAGGAAGCCGTGGAAAGGTCCAAAGAGAACAGAGTTTCAGATGGCTATGTAAAATATGTGTAGCAGTCAGTCTTAGTCAGGATGCAGCTGGGGCACAAAAGCTGAGAGCTTTGGCTTCGTTTAGAACGATAATCGGTTGCTTATAAGTTAAGTAAGGGGAAAGTGAAGATTTTCCCAATTTGATTCAATGCTTGGCTTGATGGGGTCAGATTGTGGTTAAAGAAACAGAGGAATGGTGAATGTTGAAAAAGGGTTAAAGAAACAGGGGAATGGTTAAAGAACATGTGAATGCTACACTATATAGACCATTGGTTCAACTCATTTAAAATTATTGACTCGTCAAATAATTTAATTATAACACATAATTTTTGATTAATTGAGATGCTTTTTAATCATATAACTACTTTGGTAACGAGTTGTACAAGCGCGAGAAAATTTCATTTAGATATTGGATAACTAATTAGTCTAAAATTCACTTCCTTTTAGACTAATGTTATTTAGATATTAGGTACTAATTAATTGAAAGAGTTGTATAAATGAATGAGAAAATTCAAGATAAACCAGAAGATGAGTTTGACCAGTCAGAGGCTTCAAACCAAAAGTGATACCTTATCATGGTGTCATGTGCATAGGAGCTTGCAAGGACATTTTTTACTATTAGCTGCATTGGTCAAGACAAGTGTGACATTAGTACCCGACATGGGAATTCAGAGGAGTTCAAGCATCTCAGGCTCCAAAAGAGCAATTTATTTCTAAACTAACGTCAATTGTTCAGCAATCAAGAATTAGTTTCTGTATTAGAAGACAGCATGGTTCATTGTAATGACTGCCGAATGAAGTTAAAAATCAATCCAATATAGAGATAGATTCCAAGTAGCAACATCATCTCCAGTAACGGATTCTTTTAATAAGCAATCGAGCTCCGTTCATGATTCTCGGTTAAGTATTATTATGAATGTGCCAAATAATTTCAAAACTGGCACTGTGAGCTACTATACACTGAAGAATTTTTGTCCATTTGGAGGAGGAACTCCTTTATCCTCCTTGTATTGTTTTGGTAGTTTGTGGTGAACAGACTAGCTAAACTGGAGTGCTTCTAAAGTTGGCAACCTATAACAACGGAAGTCATTGAAGCTTGAGTTCCTGACCTCTTTGGCATTAAAAATGAAGATAGTTTGACAGTTAGACGAAGTCAGGCTGGCCGGTTGAAGTTAAGCAACGATGCCACATCCGGCTGTTAGGGTCGACAGCCCTGGGATAAGCAATGACTTCAGGGATGGGAAAGTAGACATAGTGAGTGTTGCATAAGCCTACAGTAATTCCACTGTAACCAGCAAATGCACCATGGACCTGCCAAAATCCACAGTCCAGTCAGCTTTAGTAGCAATAGAATAGCAACAGGTCACTGTTCCCGGGATTTCAACTAATTTCAGTCGGCTTCGAGAAGTCTTGAATTGAAGGTCACCCTATGTGCTAAGGAATACATCCAGTCAAATTTTAGTTCTTTGGTCATGTATTCAAATACAATTCTATATTTCTCTCCACTTCTTATAAAACAACTGTTCTGGTTGTCCATTTTGGAGGAGAGGAACTAGTAAGGCGAGGCAAGCTATGTTTGAGCATTACAGGCAAGTTTCAATAGCCAAAGTGTTTGAACAAGTACTCGTGAATAAAACACTCCCTATTAACCGTGTACCTCTGGGATGTGGCTACTTCAGCCGTTTCCGACATAAATTTCGTACTGCAAGCTGTAAAAGAAGGGGAGAAGTAAGTATGACTTACAGCATTCTGCCCAAGAACAGTGCATAAAATTCCATCAGAAGCATTTGCACGGCATGCACGAATCATGTATGTTGGATCAATATACTTCACATCAGCATGGATTCCAATCTCCCTGAAATATTTTTTTGTCTGGCCGGCAAAACAGCAAAGCGTCAACATGTAAAAAGATAAAGCTTTTGAAAGAAAGAACCCCAAACTTAAACTGACAATAATCTGAAAGCTTCTGTTATTTAGTTGATTCAATAAAGTGACATTTATATTCTAATAAAACGAAAGACTAGCATATAGAAATGTTAAGACCAAAGTTCTGGGACTAATACATTGCCTTTAGATAACAAGACTAACCGCAGTTCTAGTAATATGTTCCCCAATGGACAAAATTTGCCTATTTGGCGAGCAACTATTAGACAAAACAGACTTCATTCTTTTGATAAAATTCACCAAATTGTCAGGTGTTACTGGCATCATAGATAACCGATTTGCTAGTAAACGAAACTACTAACCTCTTGTTGGATGTGTACACCGATATCTCCGAGTACAATGTTTCCAGATGCATCTTTAGCATTAGTTTTCTCAACAAAATTCTGCATCAAGTGTCATCAATATTCTCCTTTAGGAAACAAGACATAGCAACATAGAATCCGTCAAACACGAAAGACCCGAAACCAGCAGCTTGCCAGAATAGATAAACAAATATGTTCTTGCAACCCCCTATACCAGCTATATTTGTAATTCATATTTGAGAGAGATTCCAATCAGGTATGATGAATCAGAACTATAATAAAAAGTATTTAGGAGAAGATAGGAAGGGAAGTCTACAGGTTATGAGCGAGGAAAGAAAAAGTTTTCAAATTGGAGAGACAAGAGACCTCTAAATTTTTCCAACTTCCCTGCTTCACAATCATGTAGAAAATGCTTGCTCAATCACTGTGTTAGGTGAAGTTATAAAATGTATAATGGTGAATCATTTAGTAATTTACCCAAAAATGTACGTGTCAAGAGAAATAATAACATAAAGAACCTGTCCAGCTCCCTCAGCTACACAGAGCACAGCCGATCCCTTTGTCTCAATTAGGTATTTTAGATATTTCAGAACACCATGAGGACTGTGCAAATGAAATGGCACCTAAAAATATGCAAATAACAATTACAGTAAGCAGGATTTTAAAAGCAAGTTTAAATTGTCTCAAGGTTCAAGTACCTCAGGTATTAAGCATATGTCAACTTGTCCGCTGGCTAATGCCGCATGCATAGCTATAAATCCACTGCTACGGCCCATCAGTTTCACAATGCCGATGCCATGGTAAGCACTATGTGCCTGTCCAACCAATTTAACATTGAAAGGGACATAAAATATGTATTAAGTTAGTAACAAAATAGTAAAAATCAGCTCACCTCAATGTATGCAGAATTTATTGCTCGCTGTGCTGCTTCAACGGCAGTATCAAAACCAAAAGTTTTGTCCATCAACAAAATATCATTGTCTATAGTCTTCGGCACTCCAACTACAGCCACCCGCAACCTTCGTTTACGACACTAAAACCACAAATGAAAAAGAAATAAGTACTTCAGAAAACTATACGGAGGACATGAGAAAGTATCTCTAATTCTAGGAACTACTCTTTATAAGATCTCCAATAAGTGCCCTAGAAATCCATTGATGAAGCAATTATCCAGAATGAAATAATATGCAAGTAATATCATTTCGAGTCAACTTCAAGAGGAATGAACTTCATCCTATCAAGTTCATGCAACTCCACTTCCATGATAGTATGAATACTAATTTAAACTACAACTCAGTTGCAACTCAAGACCTCTTCCCTAACTTACAGCTCTCAACTCAGATTTTGTAGGCAATGCAGCAATGCTATACTTTCTGTTCCCATCTTTGCTCATTCTGTTATTCTATTCTGTCAAACTTAGTGTATTATCTTCAAACAATATAAGCACCCAAAAGTTTCATCCTTTACTCTATCCACAATAGGGCACAAAAGAGAAGTACTTTAAAAGATCATTCCTTTATGATAAGTGACAATGGAAAACAGTAAAATGACATTCTGAACAACCTCATTATGAATTGCATTGGCACCAGCATGCGTACCATTCCCACCCAACACAAAAAGCATGTTGATTCCTCTTTCCTGCAGAGTTAAGGACAATGAAAATCAAGCCACTTCAAGCTCTTTCCTGATACAGTTGTATTTACCAATGAAGTGCGCAAGAGTTCAAAACCTTAACAAACAAAAAAGGACTGAATACCTGCATACTGTCTACAATGTCACTAACATCAGGCCCTCCTCGTGAAACTCCTAGCAAGCTTCCACCAGAGAGATGGATATTTTGAACCACTTTTCTTGATAGCTAAAAGTAAGAGAAAATTCTAAAAATAATCAATTTCAAATTCATAAAGAGAAAAAGGTTTAGTTTAATGCTTCACCAATTCTTCTGCAATTATGATAGAAATATCAAAGAGCAGTATATACCAGTATCTCATTTAATTCCTTGTCAGAAAATCCACGATATCCAAAAGGAATCCCCACAATGTTTTTGACACCATATATTTCAAGTGTGATGACAATCTGCTCCAAATAAACCCCATATATCAGAAGGAGATAGAAAATTAAACACTAAACATGTCATGTCAACCTCCAAAGAATGCACAATTTGCAGTAGAAAAGAAAAAAATATTGTCTAGGGAATGCAATTCCTGCAATTAGTTTTCATCAAGAATTTTGATGAGTATAAATAGAGGGTTGACATGTACGCATACTGACGTGTCTGATCACATCGTTGAGGCCAGGGCACAGTCCACCACAAGTAACAATTGCTGCCTTCACTTCTTCTGGTTTGAAGTATATTTTCTCCCGAGGGCCGGCACGATGTACCCTGTAAGGATTTCAGGTCATATCAGTCACATTAGAAGATAAAAATTGTTCAAACCTGTTCATATCATGTATAAGATTCACAATTACATGTCCTCTCAATTAAAAAAAGCTGACAGAGAAGGATATTTACCATTGTTCAACCCAACTACAATCAGAATCAATGCACTCAGCTCCAGCAGATGTGGGAGATGAAAAATGTATGACCTACATTAGGGAAAGATGATGTCCATCAATAACTGCTATTACATTGATCGGTTGACCGAAGAAAAGTCCCGAATTTCTTGTAATGGAGCTTCAATCTTCAAAAGTTTGGTAATGCAGCCCTAACAGCCATTCATGCTTGACTTGCAAATATTGGGAATTAAATTTCCATATTGGTCATTCTTTGGATATTATTATCTAGTTGAATGTTAATCAAAACTTGAGAATTTATACTTCAGAAGAGGACACATAGGTTCTGATGACGGGTCACTGAAAAATGAGGAGCAGTTGAAATGAAGGGGCACATCCAACACCATTTCATAGATTTGAAAAAGAATAACTAACTACTAGTTTTTTTCCCATAAGGATCCAATATGCATGCAAAAAGAACTAAATCTTCGGGAACCAAAAACCCAAAATTTAGCTCCAAATGGCTGTATGACAAAGGTCAAAAACATACCTTAAGAAGCACCCTATCATTGTTATTGATATATCCATGCCACTCCTCATCAGAAGGATAACCATCCACAAATTCTTCCGTCGGAGTCCTGTGAATTTAAAGCAGTTAGGCTTGTAGGATCTCAATGAAGCAAGTAAATCTCTTCTTTAACAAAATAATGCCACAATAAGAAACTTGCACAGAATAAGGTCTAAGAAAAAGAAGATAAACATATCAAGAACAAAGCAGAACTAACACTTTAACAAAATAATGCCACAATAAGAAACTTGCACAGAGTAAGGTCTAAGAAAAAGAAGATAAACATATCAAGAGCAAAGCAGAATTAACACCTCAGTTTCCTCCTAATTTAACAATTCAAACTAAATCACTAAGATTTAACAAAATCAGCTTCGCTAAACAACTAGAAGAAAGCTAACAATTCAGTATGATCCCACAAAAAGCTATTGAAAACCTAAAAAGTGAAGAAGCAAACAAAGCTACAAAATTCACTCAAACTAAACCACTAGTCCCTCCACAACCCACAACCCACAAACCAACTTTACTAGCATCACTCAACAGAAGCAAAAACGTGATTATCTTGATCAAACAGTCACCTCATTTTGAGACAGAAAGTGGAAGGAATGGACTCAGCGTCAGGGAAGACATCCGTCAAGTGAGGGATATTAAACCTCCTCTCGAAATCCCTCCTGTACTTGTCTTTCCAACCCGGGTCGCTAAATTCAATCGCCGTACTCTCGCTCCGGCCATGTGCCGAAACACGACAGCCCGTCACTCGGGAACTAGGACAAGCAAAGCCAAGGGATCCCCGGTGCCGTGGAGGAAAAGCCAGCTTGAGGCAGCCGAGGGAGAAAGTGGCGGCAGGAGAGAGACTGTCCATGAAACGGTGGTGCTTTTCTTCTTCCTTCCGGTCTCTTTACCAGTGCGTGATTGTCGAAAAGACAAAGTGTACTCCTCGTAGGCTCAGAAGACCAAGGAAAAGGAACAAGGACATGTTATGTCTTTGTGAAGAACAGTTAGTTCTCAACAAGAAACTACTTGTCTTTTGCTTCACTTGTGCTATTATGACTCGGTCAGTCGGTCTTTTCTTTTCCCTTTTTTTTTTTCATCTTCTTTTGTATTTCTTAGTTAGGTTTTTAAATTTAGGGATATAATTATTTAAAAAAATCTCAAATTTTCTTTAATTTTTTAATTATAGCCTAAACTTTAAAAAATAACAATAAATTATTCAAATTTTCAATTTTTTAATTTTAGCTCAAACTTTAAAAAGTGACAATAAAATGTTCAAATTTCTTCAATTCTAGTCGACATTATCTGTTGCTCTCCTAATACCCTCAATCTTTTATTTTATATTTGTTATTCTGACGTTCCAAACTACTCTCGCATTATAGCACACTGCACCAATAAGCTCTTCATTTTTAGTCCGTTCTCTTTATGTCCTTAGTATGAAGGCATTGGGGCTACATAATTTGAAAATCGAAGAGTGAGGGCGTCGAGAAAATAAACTGAAAACGAAAAAAACTGAAATCAAAACATAAGGTCATCGGAGCTACGTAATATGAGTTAGGCATTTTTGAATAACGACGTCATTTTAATTATGTGATTTAACGATATCGTTTCATTAATTTTCATTTATTGTGTCAATTTTAGTTGACGTGTATTAATAATTAAAGTTTATAAAACACGAGACAAGTCATGTCAACAAACTTGACGAAAACACTAACGTTAGGTTAAAATTGAAAAAAATTGAAAGTTTGAATATTTTATTGCTACTTTTTGAAATCCGGGTTATAATTGAAAAAATTAAAAATTTGGACTTTTTATTCCTACTTTTTAAAGTTTTAGCTATAATTAAAGAATTGACAAAAATTTGAACTTTTTTTAGTAATTAACCCTAAAATTTAATAGTAAAATAGGCCCACATTTTTATTTTATTTGTTTAAAAATATTGCAATATTATAATTTTTGGGAAATATTTTTATTAATACTTGTAATTGAGTTTATAACTATTTGATATGATTTTAATAATTATTTCCATTAAAAGAACTTAGTAGAAGTTTTATTTTAAAAATTTTCATAATATTTAATTTAAAATAATAAGTATGAAAAAATATATAATTTTTTTGTAATTTTATTCATTTGATAAAATACATTTGAACCCAAAGCAAGATATTTTGTGCTTTCAAACATATCGTGTGTATAGGTAACAATTTATATATTTGACTGAGCCTACAAGGACTACCAATTTGTCACCAACAATACAACATAATTGGGTTTTAAATTAGTGCTTTTAAAAAATCGAAGGGGGTTAATTATTTCGCAACTTTTTACAAACTTTTTTATTGTCAATAAAATAAAATAAGCAAAATCGAAATAATAAAGAAACACCAAAATTTGGTAATGCAGTTCAGCACTCCTTGCCTACGTCTGCAGGGCCCTCACTCAGCTTAATCACTTTCACGAAAGTGCAATAGAATTATTCAAGGCTTTACTGAGTCGACACCACTCAACCCTTTACACTATCTCTCAACCTCACTTCCGATGAAAGAATTTCACACTCAACAGTACGACCACAAAGAATTTCACACCTAATAGTATGACCGTCTCGTACTAACCTCGACAGATAATTTTTACACACTGTTTATAATAAAGATAATTAAACGAACAATTCAAGTGATTAAAATAACTAAAAACAAAAACGATAATACTTGAGATAAAAAGAACAATTTTTTGATAAGTTCCACTCCACTAAAATAGATATGAAAGTTATTGCAACGATAATGAGTTGATTCAGAGAAACACCAATTCAAAGTCACAGCTCATGCAAAAGTTTACAGCAGTAGATAAAACCTTCTCAGGCTCAGCCATTTGACGCTCCATGATGGTTGTTCAACAGACCATTACCCAGTAGCTCTCCACACCCATCAAACGTTGTTTTATAATCTTCCTTCCCAATGCACAACGTAATCAACGCACCATTAAACAACACTCCCACCAAGTTTATCTCACACACAGGCACGTGACTTCACCTTTCCACACAAGCAGTCCGTATATAATTGAATGACAATTCCTTCGGCTTTCTTAATTTGAAACGCATACAGCCCAAACAATTACTCACTTGGTTTCTACCATTCACGCTGCCTACATCTACTGTAAGATTTTTTGTTCACCTTAACGCCCACTCACATGGATTCAATGCCACACACACACGTCAACTGAATTACGGCGCACTCACTCCCAAAGATAGACTTCTGTCGTAGATTTCCGATATACACAAAATCCTTCTAATAAGAGTCCAACTTCAACTAAAAGTCTCACTTAAAATATAATTTCATCACAACTGAACCATTATTTAAATACCTTTTGAATCCAGGTCAATATCCAACTAATATCTTATATGTTCAATTAATAAATAATGCCAAAACATATATCCTACCACGTTGTATTCAAATTTTGAACTATTAGAACTTGGGAATTACTTCAATTTGAGTTTTATATTTAACAATTTTTTCTGTATGTATTCTAAAATTAGTGCTTTTTTCGATTATTAAAAGTTACAATAAAAAAAACTTTGAACCGTCTAAATTTTTAGTTCAGTTTTTAACTTTCCAATTTAATTTATTTTAATAACTCTTACTATTAAAAACCAATCAATTTATTAATTAATCAATAATTTTTATAAATTAATAAGATCTTATAAATCAAAATAAATCAATTAATTTCATTTTTAATTAAACTTTAAATTTTTCGACATACAAAAATGATCTCTTTCAATTACATTTTAAAATTTTAATTTTATTAAATCTTTAATTAATTTTATGACTGTCTAATTTTGATTAAATCTTTTTAAATTTTAAATATTTTATTTTATGAATTTAATTTTTGATAAAATTCGCCCATAAAAGATTTTTCGTGTTAAAACTTAAACGACTCTTGATACTTACCAAAACTTTCGCTTCATGGCTTTCAACTATAAAGGCCAAAAGCCCGTTGTCTTTTGTAGAATTGAAGCCCTTCTTCTTCAAATCTGTGACTATGATTTTATGATCATCATAATATATTATTTTTATATATAATAATTATATTAACCATAAATATCACTATTCCCGTCTTTATTCATAGGCAAACGAGTTTATATATGTATTCACGGAAACTTTTTGTGTTTATTTTAATTTTTGGTTCAATCTATATATGAAGAAAATGGAAGATTAAAGTGATCTTATTTATTGAATATTCTAAGAATAAACAATAATAATAATAATAATCGATAAGTTTGAGAGATTTATGAATTCCAGTAAATTTTCCTCTGTGATTGGCTGAAAACCGCATGTTACCATAGTCTTGGAGTTCCTGTCTTTCCTACGAAGTGGGAACTACAATTTTGGCTAACTTCAGCTACACAAACAATAGACAAAACATATTAACATGTGCTCTCCTTGAACCAAACCTTATATTCCTTAGAGTGTAATTGTCCAAGAACTCACATCAAACATATGTGTAACTATGGCCTATATTGATTTTGCTTTAAGGCCAACCCAGAGCCTAAGCCACCATTTTTGTTCCTTTCAAGTAAAGCACTACTACGTACGTTATTATTAACAAAACTTTCCCTTTATTTGATATTTCTCTTCACGGCGGTAGAGACATTTGGGGACTGAGCTTGAATAAGTCAACTGAATTAACTTCCCTAACTGTCATTTATCCTTGAAACATCCCCATCTCAATGTCCTCTTCATTACAACTGTTGTATAGCCCTCAGACCCACGAGTTCAAATCCTTAAAACGATTATATATTAATGTTTTTAACACTTACACAGCACAAGAACACAAGTAAAACCATAAGGTAGAAGGAGGACCGGCAAGTTATTTTCTCTTCCTAGTCTTGATTATAAGTGAAATCTTCTTCGTTGGTGTGCAGGTTTCTCCATTCAGCCTCTGTATCTGTTTTTCTTACATGTTCTTCTTAGGGTGCTTTCTTTTCAGTTAATGGTAGTCAGTGAAACCTTGTACAGGTTGGTCAGATGATGCGAGACACGAGTCATATAATGTCGAAAGACGAGCTGAAGATTCGAGGAGAGCTGGAGATGGATATAGAGAGAGATTTGGAGCAAGAAATTAAAGATGGAATATACCATCTCGCGATAAGATTGCACCACCTTTATCAGCAGCAGAAGGAAAGGAATGTAAGAGAAGTTTCAGAATCAGGTACTGATAAAGAGAAAAAGAACAAAATATTCTCTGAAATAAACATAACCATAAAACTGGAGGGTGGAACCAAGGTTGAGATAAAAGAGAGCAAGAAGGAGATTCCTGAAAAGGGTAGGCCAAAGACAAGAAGATCAGATCATTTTCATGGCGTCATAGCTAGTAAAACCAGCAAGTTTGATTGGGCAAAGAGTCTCAGATCATAATCACTTGCCACTGGGCTAGGCATGAATAATCTTAATAAGTTAGGCAATAGCTGTTCGAGGCAGCGACAGTTGAACGTAAATGCTGATGCTAAGGGACCCGAATCCGGTTGGAAATATTAGGGGGTGATTAATTACATTGTATTGCTCTATTATTATTATTATTATTATTATTGTGAGATGTTATTTATTTACATGTAAAACTAATAAATTGACATGTTTTGGCTGTTTTGTTTCGAGTGATGACTGATGACACATTATGGACATTATAATTTTTTTAAATAATTTTGAGAATTTTTTTGTTAAGGAGTAGTAGCCAAAATTAATTTCATGAAATTAAATGTATTTGTATATAGGTAAGTACTAGACAAAACCAATTTAGTCTACACTCTAATTAGAGTGAGTTTCATAATTTATTTATACAACAATAACAGTAACAATTTCATGAAAGTCCTGCTGATATGCGAGATCTAGAGAGGTTTAATAATATGAAATCTTATTTCTAACTAACAAATAAATTATTTTCGATAGATTCACATTATATACACACACATAAAATAAATATAGAACAAGATAAAAATAAAATAAGTAAAACAAAAAGAAGAGAAATTAATTAATTAATTAAACAAACCATTATGAGAAAATATTTAAGCTAAATAATAATATATAAAGGCCAAATAACTAAAAGGGGAGTATTACATAATAAATGTTTGGGCTCAGTATAAGATATAAGATTAAAAGAAATTTATTTATAATTAGTAAAAAAACAGGGCTTCAATTATTGGTTGACTAATTAAGCATGCATACAAAATATTTATATGTGATAAACCAAGTTTTTTTTTTTGTAAATATGGCTAAAATTAAATAAAAAAATCAATCAGAGGGGTAACAACTTCCACTAAGGCGTCTCTCAAGATATTAATAATTAGATCTTTACGTAAATATTAATTATTCAAATTATCTAATAGTCCTTGTTCGTACCAAAAATGTTATGGACCTTTTATTGCCCATTGAATATACCCCTTATAGTAGCGTTTTCAAAATTAGTAAATTTGATTTAACCTGTCAACTTAATCAGCTGATTATCAAATATACAATAAGTCGGATTTTATATTTTATTGGATAATAGTCACACAAAAGTACATGAACTCATAAAATTTGAAGTTTGAGAAATTAAGGAGAATTAGAGAAGTAGTAAAAGCTGAAGCAAAACGAATCGGCCTCTGGATAGTGCATATTACAGGACATACAATGTGCCTCATCATATCGTTGGACCATTAATGTCCACTACAGCGATCAATGGTGACTACTAGCCAGAAAACTCCACACTTTCCATTAATTACAGAACAGAGTCGAGGCTGCCAAATCGGACGATGGTCTCTTCCAGATCTTAAGTAAGTGCACGTTTGTTGATGGGAAGTGATGTTCAATTCATGTCTGAAATCTGAATGTTGTCGGATTATTGCAGTTTAAGTTGGCTACAGTTTAAGCATAAATTTCTAGTTAGTATAATGATGTTCTCTGATTCAATTTTCTCTTAGGCAATGATGCTATGTTCCATCAAGCATCTACTTATGATATTCTTGTAATTAAGAAAATTATCAAACCTTGAGCAGCCTACATCTTAAAGTTGCCTGTAATTTCTTATCTCTGCATACCTAAGTTTTTGATATTGAGTATGAATTTAAAAGTTTTAGACTACTTTTGATATAATATATGCAATATTTTAAAAACCAAACTGAAAGTTAAATCAATAATATATGAAATTTAATATTTAAAAGGTTTGACGGTATTCAATTTTCATAAAATAGTTTAAATATTGCATAAAATTGAAGAAATTGAAATATAATTAAAGAGATTGTCCTTACTCATCGATAAATTTAAATTTAAATTGGAAAAAAACTATTAAATAAAAATTAATTATTTTATTTAAATTTATAAAAATGGTTAGCTTATGAAAATGATCAATTAATTAATAAAATGATCAATTTTTAATAGTAAGAGTTATTAAAATAAATTGAAAATTAAACAAATTCGTTGACTAATTAAAAAATTTCACGGTTGAACAGATTGAATCGGCTGAATTAAAGTTTGCGAGTTTAGTTTATGGATTTAAATAAAATATTTATTGAGATAGAAAATGTATAACATCTTACTATTTATAAAATGAGTGCATGGGATGAAATGAGAATAAGTGATCATCTCATCTAAATATTAAGAAATTGTTGAACAATTGGACTTTTTTTAATAATAGTTCACGGAAATTTGATTTATATCTGTGTTATAGCAAGGAGAGGAGAGATTTTTCAACCTAGTTATATACAATTTTTGTTCTAATATAATTAAGGTGTGAGTTTAGGTTTGATAAGAATTTGTTTAATAATATCACAAAAAAATAATTTACTCATATCATCTATTTTTATTTAGCATCAATTATTTTTTATTTCCTGTTATGTTATATTCGTATTTATTTTATTAATTTTTGAAATTACATTTTTTATTATCTTATAGTTTTTGTTTTAAAAGGGTCACATTTTATCCTTTCTATTATAAATTAATTTTTCATTTTTATAATTTTCTTGCTCTTTGAAGTTTGAACCCAATCAAATAAATGTCAAGCTTGTTCATGTAAAATTAGTAAACTTAACTTATGCATTGTTTCTAAACAATTTTTTTTCTTTTAATGCTCAAAACACGTATAAGAGACAAATGCATCAGCTTAGTTAGCTTACATTTTGGTCACAATATTATGATCAATCACTGTCTCGTTTCAGGGTTTGACGAGGAGGACCAGATTCCCGTATACAGGACCACATTTCCAGAATGCAGCTTTAATTGATTCTGGCTTTCAATAATTTTCCCGAATCAAGCAAAACCACCCTCAACCAACTCTATATGTCTTGCTGTTTAGTTTTTGCACACCAGAAGAAGCAAAACTAGTAACAATAGCAATAGTAGTACAAGCATTTGTCATGCCACTTGAAAAATCAAGCAACCATTCATAACCTGAAACATTGCACACCACCTTGCACAGAATTGGTAAACCAGCCAAAACAGGCACGTTTACCTATACTTTACCTTATATAAGCAATCAGGTTTGCCCTTGTAAACTGTGTTCCCTTTTCTTCTTTTTCTGCAGTTGTTGGGTCGAGCATGACTTAAGGTTACCTCAGTCATGATATGATTTAAGGAGGGAAAAAAAATTTAGAAGTTGAGGATAAAAAGTTGAAAGGAGATTCTAGGGATCATAATGGGATTCATTCTATAGAAATGCATCAAAAGTCGAATCTTCACGGTGTGGTTGTAGTCCAGCAGAAGAGTTCGAAAACAAAAAGCTGCGAAAGTCCAGGGAAATTTTTTAGATTTTATTAATTTTTGCTGCTAAAAGAGCCCACATGTTTCCTCCCAGATCATGTCATAATGGAAATGTATTTTAAAAAGACCAAGCTTTGGATCCATTCACTTCCTCAAAGCATGCATGGGAGTTGCAGACATTTTGAGTTGAGTTTTCCATGAGACTTCAGACCTTGAAGATTGCTGATGCATTTTCTTTCCCAAGAACATACATTTGAACATGTGAAATATACCGAAAATCTAATCTTATGTGTTTGTATATCATGTAACCTTCCCAAGGAGACCCATCAGTGACCTAACTTCTGGATTCTGAGTGTTGCCTTCTCTAGCTATATATCAATCTAGAAATCAGTAAATATGTTAGGTGCTAACCGTAGATAATTGCAGAAAAAGAAAGAAAGAAGTTGGCGAGAGTGCAAAAGTAAATGTTATGTGAAAAAGGCTAAAAGAGACTTGGAACAGAAACAGGTCGGTGTAGGAAGGAGGTCCCATGATGAAGCTTTACTTCGATTGAGCATTAAAGTTAGAAAGAGTTATAAGTACCTTCAGGGGACAAAACTAGTTACAAAAAAGAGAAGAAGTAGGCAAAGGTACCATAATGTGTGAAAAATAAAATAAAATGAATCCACATTCTGTGGAGGAAGAACTTGCACTCTTTCTCTAGTACACATGTACATGTGAAATGCAGCTTTTTCACTATAGTTCATATCCTGGAAACTTGGTTCAATATGATTCATCAGACACCAAGATCAATTACCAAAAACCCATTTCTCACTTTCCATTTTAGTACAGATTTTATCACTGTTAGATTGCAGAACACAAAGGAGTGAAACTCACAAGCATGAATAGTTTTCAGAATGCAGTTAAATGAAGAAGGTAATTAAGAAAAGGCAGTGAGGTCAATGATACTCCCATTAAATTTTAATTATGCAAACCCCCTTAACAGGATAAATACCCACATGATCTTCCTGATCCTTCTAGCTATACCTCCAACCCTTCTTGCTCTCTCGCTAAAAACCCAGAAAAAAAAGGAGTCAAAATAAAGATAAGAATCAAAACGAAGAACCCTAAAACCCTCCTAAACTCTTTGACCTACTGAGCAGAATTATGATCGAGTAAACATACTTCTCACACTACTCTTTCCCTGAAAAACCCATTTTTTGCCATATAAACCCCAAAAGATTTGATCTTTTTTTTTTTTTGCCACTAGCTTGTTTCTCTTCTAGGGTTTCTTACCAAGAGTGTGCTTGTTGTTATGCATCCAAACCTTAAGCACATGCCTCTTAACACCAGTCTCGTTAGAAAACTCTTGCACAACAGCTTCATCGTGTTTCTGCATCTTCCACCCTAACCTCTCTGCAAGACCCAACATTTTCTCCTTCTGTTCTGGTGTAAACTTTGTTCTAAACCTCTTCCTCGAAGAACCTCCACTCCCAACACCGCCATACCCACCACCACTAGGGTTATTGGAAACATCCTCCTGATCCTCCCTACTATACCCTCCCGATGTTGAAGGCAATGCCAACAGTCTCTGCTGCGGCGGTGCCACGTGAAGGTACGCCGCTGGACTCCTGTAGTAAGGCATGAATTGTGGTAACTGGTGGGGTTGGGGGTGGGGGTGGTGGTGGTGGTTTGAATGAGAGTGGCCGTGAAAGAAGGGGTCGCCACCTCCGATTGTTGCTGCCGACGAGTCGGCAGCTTCTTGGCGGTGGAAGTTACGGTGACAGTTGCAAGCTGCGCATTTGAGCGCGTCAAGAGTGCCTTCGGCTCCGGCCGGCATGAACTCACCACAACCGTCCACTGCGTGGCCGCCGATCCCAACCGCGTGGTTTTTCAAGCACTCCCTGTACCTCATCTTACTAACACCACCACTTCTGGTTGCTCCCATGCCGGAGTTTTCTCCACCGGGGCTCGTCGTCATCTTGACCCGACCCGAATTGCCATCATAACTCGGTGCAGACAACCCCATCTCGTCTTCTTGCTCCTCCTCTTCATGCTCTACTTGATCTTCAAACTCCATGAACAGAAACCCCCTCAAGCTTAGCAGAAGAAGCGGTATGTTCTAGATTAAGGAGAACAACGAGGAAAAGTTAAAGAATGAGGACATGGACATGTCATTTAAGGAGGTTGTTCTTTGGTTCGGTTCGGTCGGAGGGTTTGATGTTGAATTGACCTTTGTCCACAATATGCCTGATTTTCACCGGCTATTACCGGTAAAACCGGTCTTTTTAACTGCTCGGTAAAAAGTTAACGTTGTTGCATTGGACAGGAACTGAACAGTAAGAGCGCCAGGTTGAGTGAGTGGTGCTTTGAGAGGATGGTACAGTCTGTATTTGCAGAGACAAAACTACACCTCTTCCACACACGCGCTTCGCCACGCGCCGTCACGACTCACCCTTGCTTTTTGGGATGTTAGATTGTACGAGTACGAGAAAGGGCGGGTGGTGTATTAATGAGGACACTGAATCACTTGTGTGAGTCTGAGGGAGAAATAATTGTCGGCATTTAAGAAAGCTGGATACGTGCGACGACGACAGGAATGACACGATATTAACGTCATTACTAGGGTTGATAAAAGTTAGAGGCCAATCAATAATTAATTTCCTTCGAGTTTAATATTTTCAACATAATATTATTTCCTCTTTTTAACCTTAAATGTAGTTAGCTTTTTTATCAAATTCTAGCTTCATAACTAAGTAATGCTATTTTAGAAATTTTAATTAAAATAATATAATTTTAATTACTAATATTTTAAAATTTTAATTAAAATTGTATTATTTTATTAATAAAATTCAGGTCTTTTGAATTTTGAAAGTAAATTTTAGATTAACTCTACAAATGTTATATAAGTGATTGTGTACCATGCTAAAAAAAACTTAATTCATGATATAAAGAAAAAACTACAAATTTTTAAGGAATGTGTGGCTACGACGTCTAAAAATAAGGAAAAATAGAAAGGAGATAAATAATGTTGTATTTCAATCCTTGTTTAATTAGTTTTGAGAATTAATTTGAGTGATTGTTGATTGTGATATTAACTTTAGTTTCGATCCTAAAACTTTGTAAGAAAACTTACTTATTATGGGGTGAGAGATTAATTTTTTGGTAAGTCCTTATTGAATTTAATATATTTACTTGTTTGTTTGTCCCGTAATTTTTCTCTCTATATTGGACGATTTTTTACATAAATTTTGGTATTTATTTCATTTTTAAGTTTCTCATTCTCGCATTATTTGCAAAATTCCCGAATCATTCAGGAAAATCGATATTGCTTAAATAACAAATTGATAGCTATTAATTTTTATTTTTAATATTATTTTGTGTTTTGTTGGAAAACGTAAATAAATATTATTTTAACTTATTTAAGAATTTTATTAAAAAATTTAATATAATATTTTTCATGTTAAGGGGGAGCGTGAGAGTCACGCTGACCAAAGGCCGTAGCTGTAGGGAGAGGACAGAAATATCTAAAAGAATAAAGGGCGAGAGTGCAATTTGGAACTAGGAGACAGGGAAGGTCTCAGAAACTCTCTCTGGTCTGATCTGCATCTGCTCACTTTTTTTTTTTTTTGATGTAAAAAGAGTGCGTGAGTGAGAGCGTGGTGATAGAGAACTCTTTGAGTCTCAAGAGTCAAAATGGTGTCAGGATTGATGGAAAATGATGTTCTAAGACCTAAGGAGAGGTTTAGTAGACTTCATTTGGTCAAACTCGGGACTGTTGATGTTTGTTATATATGTCCATCAACTTCATTAGGTTTGGTAATTTTTGTTTGTTTTGGTAGGTTCAAAATTAGATTAAGTTTGAGATTCATTTTATAATTAAAACCGGACTTAAATTCCGACTTAATGGATTCAATTATGTCGGAAATAACTTCTTTATCCGTTAAAAGTAAGGTTGTATATTTTTAGTAGTGATTCAAATGAATTTAAGTTAAATTTGAGTTTGATTAATGTAATTAATTTAATTCAACACTGATTTTTATTTTTAAACTAGATTTTTTAGAAGTATTTTTTGTTTTTTGAATTAAGGAAACTTTACTCTATATATTTGTTGGTTCTAAGCAAACTATATGCTAAATTAATGATTTTAAATCTTTCAAGGCTTTGTTTTCTTTTGAAAGGTTGTTCCATTAGTAGTAGAAAATTCTCTAATGCCTTTTAATTCTTAGAGATTAGGGTATAAGAAAAGGAGGCAAATAAAACATAATTTATTAATATTTTGGATTAAATTTGATACTTTATTTTGAGTTGTCAAATTATAAAATTAATTAATTTAAATTATATAATTATAAATTTATTAGCTGCATCAAATGTTTTCTTTAATTTATTTAACACGTACAAAAATAATAAACTAGGCCTGTTTTTAACATTTTATAGGCTCTATGTAAAATATAAAAAAAAAGAATCTTTATTTTGTCTCTTTTTGTTCTTTATAAAAATTAAGGGTGAGCGCTCATAAAAAACAAAATGAGACAAAATAAAAACTTTTTTTTTTGCTCTTTATGAAAGTTAAGAGTAAATGATGAGTCTTATTTTATTCTTCATAAGAGAGGCCTTACTATAAACGATGAACTACCGTATGTATATGCAATAATGTGTACTTGGGTCTAATTTGGTATAAAGAGGTGGGAATAAGAATACAATATTTTTTTCTTAATTTTTAGTTATTGGTAATAGATAAAATAAGGAATGATAAAACTGCAGTTAAAAAATCCTAGACTTAATTCCTAAAAGAGGTGTGAGTATAAGCGGAATTAAATATTAGTAATAAAAGATATAAGATATTATTAAGATATTATCAAGCTATTGATACTTATCATAATATTATCATTAAAATTAAAGATTTTTAACAAGTATTTTTTCCATTGATACTTTCATAAAAATTTATAATTTCATAAATCACTAAGAAAAGTTTATTATTTATTTATAAAATATAAAATATTTTAATTATTTATTTACAAAATAAAATCATATGATAACTAAATATGAGTAAAAAACTTGTCACTATCATTTTTAATATTTAATACAAAATATTGACATAATTATGATTTTTTAATACGAAATTAAACACTCATATTAAGTAATTCCATTCCTATTCCGAACTTCACTTTTCATTCTTATTTTTATTTTTATTTCGATTCCTTCATAATAATAAAACCATTTAAGAATATATTAGACCTAATATGAAAATTATACTTAAAACCATTCCTACTTTGAATATAATATAAATTTAGAAAAAGATTAAATTAAACCCTTATTTTTGTTTAATCGTTACTCATTTTAATTTAATTTTATTATAATTTATTAAAAATTATTAAATTTTAATATAAAATTATTTTATAATTTGAAAAAAGAAATAACTATATGATAATTACTAATAAAAATTAAAACGAGTCATGATTAAACAAAGATAAGGGTTTAATTTAGACACACGTAAAGACAAGAAAAAGAAAGAAACCGCAAGATCTTTTCTCCAATGCCCATGATTAGATTGAACTAGCGTTTGTCTTTTATTACAAACAGAAAATGCATAGATATCATTAAAGATGCAATGATATATATATATATATATATATATGCAACGTCTAATCACATCAAAATCAGAAAATGGGCATAATAATTGAACCGTCTCCTGTCTTTCTTCCACTTCTCTCTAACCCTTTAAAACTTTCCAGAGCGTTTTTGACGCTTCGGTTAGAAGTGACCCGTCTGTGTACGTACGTCCAAACAATCTCTCTTCTCCTCCGCCTCGAAGACGGCGGGCGACTGACGGACGGTCGCGTAGGGTTTCCTGTGAGGTGAGGAAGGGTGGCGAGAGATTATGCATGTAAGGGAAGGCAACGTCGTCGATCATGGATGTCTTTTTTTTAGTGGTCACATTCATTAAATGTGATAAGTTATTAACAATGATAAATTATTTTTATTAAAAATAAAAATAAAAATATTTTATACTCTTTTTTAATTTTTAAGTTAATATTATAAAATTAAGTAAAATGTGATGATAATCTTACAAGGCAGGAGTTAAATAATAATAATTTTAATCAATGTCAAGAATTCAATTCGTAAACTCAAGCCTGAAAGCCAATAACACTAGAGAATCATTAAGAGTGCCATTCCAGTTTCTTGCACAACTTATCCCTACAATTGGGCTAAATTCTCGCTTTGTTACGGTTTTATGTTTCAAACCGTGATGTATGTTAAAAATAAGTGGGAGTACTGATTGTTGATGGCGGGGTGGTGCCAAGGTGTCCATCCCGCTGTTTACAACGGGGTGAATCCTAAAATAGTTTTTTAAACTTTTTTTTAACTATTATTAAGGTTTTGTTTTTTTTAGTGTTTAATTTTACCTAGGGTTGTCATTTTTTATAACATAAAATGTTTTTTATTTCAGGATTTAGTTTTATTTATGGTTTAGAATATCTATACAAATTAAATTTGAAGTACAAGTTTTATTTTTGTTATGTTTTTCTTATATTTTATGTTTTTAATACAGGAAAAATATAAAAAAAATAAAACTTGTACTTCAAATTTAATTTGTATAGATATTCTAAACCATAAATAAAACTAAACCCTGAAATAAAAAAACTTTTTATGCTATAAAAAATGATAACCCTAAGCAAAATTAAAACTTAAAAAAACAAAACCTTAATAATAATTAAAAATAAAAAAGTTTAAAAAATTATTTTAGGATCCACCCAGTCATTGTAAACGGCGGGGTGGACACCTTGGCACCACCCCGCCATCAACAATCAGTACTCCCACTTATTTTTAACATACATCACGGTTTGAAACATAAAATCGTAACAAAGTGAGAATTTAGCCCTACAATTGCTAAATAACAGGAAGAGTCTCCGTGAGAGAGAGAGAGAGAGAGGTGTAAAGAGAGAGAATTGCGGGAAAAAGGGGAAGGAGATGGTGACGAGACAAGAAAAGAGTGGGACTCTTAGGGACGATCTTCAATCTCATGTCAGCTTTTTTCCTTTCTTCGCTCTTGTCTATTTCACTTAGCTTTGTTTCTTCTGTGGATGCAAAACCATATAATAATTATAACATCAACAACAAATGCCCATTTCATTGATTTTCCTTTTGCTTTCTTTTTCTTTCCATGATTTTTTGTGTTTCTTTCTTGGATTTGATGTCTCGTGACATGAGATGTGAATCCAAAACAAAACTGTTGGTTTGATCTTCTGTTCTTGTTCTTCCAAGTTAATGGCAAAAGACAATGACAAAGTCCACGAAAGGTTGTTTAAATAGTAAAACACAAGTCTTTGTAGGAGTCTATGATTTAAGATGTTTTTAGTAATAAAATATATTTTTAAAGAGAATTATTAGTTGAAAATAGATACATCATAGTATTATAAATATTTTTAGATCATTAATATATAATATTATTTAAACAATAATTAGTTAAAAATAAGAATGTGCATAAACTTTCATTTGAAATTAATTTTATTTATTGATATAATGTAATTTTTGAATTTATATATCTATCAATTTATTTGATATACGTTTAAAAAATAAAAGATAATTGTATTTTTTATCAATAAAAAAGAGAAAATAATTAATGAAATTCTCTTTCATATTTAAAAAAATAAATGGGCTTGAGCAGAGTTATGATGAGAGTCACTTTGGATGTAATCAAAAGAGATGCTTTTTTGTAAGAAAAGTTGGGATTGTACGAATCCCACTTCCTCTGTTTTGGTTGACATTTAGCATGATGAAGGATAAAGGGTCATCACTTTCTTTCCTAAACTCTCTTGTTCATCATTGCTTTTTTTTTTCCTTTATTTTTTCCATTATTTTTAAAATCAAATAAAAAATAATTTAACAATTCAAGCAGTTCAATCGATTCAATCATAAAAAATTTTGAATCGGTCAAATTTTTAGTTTTGTTTTAATTTTCTGGTTCAATTTATTTTAATAAATCTTGTTGTTATAAACTAATCAGTTTATTAATCAATCGATCAATTTTTGTAAATTAATAATTGTTATAAATAAAAATAAATCAATTAATTTTTATTTAATAATTTATTTTTCAATTAAATTTTAAATTATTCGATAAGTAAGCAGAATATCTTTCAATTATATTTTAAATTCTTTAATTTTATTCAATATTCTTAAATTTCATAACGGTCTAATACCGGTTGAACCTTTTAAATCTTAAATCTATTAATCTTACTGGTTTAACTTTTAGTCCGAAAACATAGGGTACAAAGACTTCTTAATTAAAAATGTTAATATACCCAATTGAAATCCTTGAAAGATAATACTAATGCATTAAAAAATTATAAATACAAATTTATATTATATCATTATCCCAACTTAAGTTACTGTGATGTTCTAATAAATTTTTTGAACTAAAATATAATAATTATAGAAAAATCCTTATATAACTATGTGATCTTATTTATATCATCAATTAATAATTTGCTATAACTATAAATATGTATTAATGAATATAATAATTTTAGAATATTACTATATTTTAATACAACACTAACTTCTCAGTAAAAGTCTCGTTGAGACATGAGATCTGAATAGGTTCAAAAATACGCAGCTTTATTCTTAATTAGTAGAGAGACTATTTAGATATATTACTATATTTTAATAAAACAACAACAATGACGACGACAGTAATAATACCCAATAAGAATCCCGCTGATACGAAAAATTTGGAGAGGTTTAATAATACAAAACTTTATTCTTAACTAATTGAGAAGTTGTTTTCAAATCACATATTACTATATTTTAATGTGTTTTGAAAATTTCAATCCAATTAAATTTTATCTCTAATTTTTATTTTTACATTTTAAAAAAATTGGGAGTAAATTATAGAATTATAATAAATATGTGAAATACCTTGATAGCTTTTTTTAAGTAATTATTTATATGAATCAAATATTATTAATTTTATAAAGTTTTTACCAGAATTGGCCTGACAAAATCAAATGCTTCCTCCACTGGCATCCAACTATTACTTGAAAGGAAGATATTCTCTTCGGGGACATTACTATTACATTGCTTCATAAATTCTTGACTTTTCCTATTCCTTTTTTTTGTTTATTTAATTAAACCAAAAGCTATCTTTTCAATTAATAGCAGAAAGTATCTGCATATTATGCTTTTCATGTATCTCTCTGATTTAAAAAAAGTTATGTACTGGTATGTGACATCTGATGACCAAGATATCTTATCAAATAACTTTCACTGTTTTCTGAAAATTAATAATAAAAAGTGTTGAGCTTATTATAATTATGTAATTTAGTATATTATTAATATATCTCTAATATGTACTTTGTAAGGTTAAGTTGCGTACTATCAGACCTGTCCAGATTCAGCATTGATGTGAAATTCAGACTAGATATGAGGATGATGACATCTTCTAACTTTTAAAAATTATCGACAACTCTCTACAATTTGAGTTTTGTAGCACCTAGCTTTTATTAAAATTTAAATTATAAGGAGATTTTTGATAGCTTTTAAAAGTTAAAAATATATTAATAATTTATCAAACATAAAAAATTTAGTAAATTTATTACCTGTTGATGGCAGGAAGAATGGGTGCTCTAAAATTAAAATTATAAGCATATTATTAATAGTTTTTAAAAATTAAAAATATATTAATAATTTATCAAACACGAGTTTTTAAATATATATATATTGATGTTAGGAAGAATGACTTCTTTAAAATTAAAATTACAAGGAGATTATAAATAGTTTTCAAAACTTAAAAATATATTAATAATTTATCAAACACAAGAAATTTAGAGATGTTTTTACTTTAAAAATAATTAACTAAAAATAAAAATATGTCAAAATATGCAAACTTTATTAACTTAAGTTCATTATTCCATTTTAACTAAATAATTAA
>JAOQMS010000180.1:2213702-2224931 GCA_027563885.1 Erythroxylum longipes | reverse complement strand
TTATAAACTATTTCGTATCTTCAAATTTATTTAATTTATATTCAGAAAGTAGTATCTACAAGTTATAATAACAACAACAATAATAATAACAATAAGAATGAATCAGTCGATATGCAAAATTTAGAAAGATTAAGTTAAGTAATACACATTATCCTTCTAATTAATATAGAGGTGCAATGGTAATAAAAATTGGTAGAGCACATAGCATTAACTTCAAATAATCATTACCCTCTGTTTACACAGGCTCTGGAGGATACTGTGACATGATAAAAGGAGCTTTTCCAAGCACTGAATGAGATAAACAACCTCAGGAGTATAATTTCAAAGAGGTGATGATAAAGGGTAAGAAGTAAGAATTAAGAAAAAGAAAATGAAGGTACAGTAACCTGCCATGGGCAGAGTGCTGTACTTAAAATAACAGTTAGGAGGGACCAGATCAGATCATCCATCACATAAAATTGTGTATTAGCTTTTGAAATCCTTAATAATTTCTTAATACAAACTAATGTGTCATCTATGAAAACTACCTATGGGACAACTAGAGATAGCTTTGTGCACAAAATCTTAAGCAAGACTAGTGTTCTTAACCATTAGCATCGAAAGATGTCGAGTGCATGTCCTTAACATAGTTTAGAAATGCTCCCAATAGCCAAGACATAAGAGGGTGTACGTTGGATACCTGAACCCCGTTTCCCTTAACATATAAAAAAAATCCTAATTGTCAAGATTTTATGCTTTGCAATTAGGTTCCAGGTTGGCTAAGCTCGCTCGAGGCTAGCCAGAAGCCAACAGGGCAAGTTCGATTTGACCAAATCTCAAACTTAATTTTTTTCAAAAATTTAGGTATCAAGACGAGTCCAAATTAGTTAGGATCGATTTAACAATATAAAAAATAAAATGACTTACGACGAACGTTAGTGTTTTTTATTTCTTACTTAAATAATAAAAATATAATCAGACCGAGTTATGTTTCAAGTTGCTTGGGTCCGATTGGATTAGATTATCTTAAGTCTAATCGGGCCTTAGACCGAGTTCAAGTTTAGGCAAAGTTATCGATTGAACTTGGATCCAACAGGTCAGATCCGAACTGGCCTATTACTACTCCTACAAGTTATGGACTTGAGTCATGGCTAATTGAAATTACATTTTTTTGCCTTTATAATTGCATCAAAAACAATTCTTTTTTTCCAAAACGAGTTTTGAACTTGTTAGCATTTGCTTTGCCAAACATAGCCTAAGTGCGGCCTAGTTTGTCTGGCTTTCGGAGCTGGGGAGTAGTCATGCTTCTTAAGTTTCACTCATGAAGTTGTAAAAATATGAGCTAATTACATTAGTCCTTACTTGATTTGATTTTTTCATTTAAATTTTTATTCTAAAATTTATTATTATTTAATTATCATATAAATTTGTTTCCTTATATTATGTTAAATTTTATTTTTCGTTCATTTATAACTAAAAAATAATATCATATAAAAAATAAAAATTACAATAATATGTTATTCAAGATAAAAATAATACAAATCATATTGAGAATTGACGATGACACCCAAATTTGATTAAATCAATATGTAAATATTTGAATTAATTAAATTTTAAATTAAATTAACCAAATTTATTTAAGAAAATGTTAAAAACAACATCATTATTTAAAGATTAACATTAAAACAATCTCGTTTTCTCCAAAATCTACTAAGTTTAATTATTCAAAATAAACACGAATTAAACAAACCAAAATTGAATGAATTTTGGATCAAATCCCGAGTCGAAATAAAAAATCGAGTTAGACTCAGATCATAAAGGTTCTCGACCCCTACTTGATAATCAGTCCTAATTATATAATACTTAAATAATATCATAAAATTTTAAGTGAAAAATGGGCAAATTTCATAAAATTACAATGTATTTAACCCTAAAAACGAAAACGTGAAGATTACATTTGGGATCATTGAAATGACAGTCCCGCATGCAAATGAAGATTTTTGTGGGTCACCTAAGAAAATCACCTTTGACGATCCAAGGCTTAAACGTGCTTTATCTACAGTTTAAGGTCTGGTCGATTTTGGCAGTATCGAAGTAAGTATAATTTGCATGACCTAAGAAGAGGCCGTCCACTTCTTGCAGATTCAAAAGGTGGTGTGAAATTGATATTTACTCGTATTAAAATACGAAAATTTATATAAATTTTCGTATAGAATTTGATATTAAAATATATAATTTTTCATAATTTTAATTACTTAATTTTTTTTTTATAATTATCATCTTTATTGATTTTTTGAATTATTTTAATAAAAATAACATTTAAATAATCATTAAATTATGTCACGCACGTCAACAATCAATTATAGGATTATTTTTATTAAAATAATTTGACAAAACACTTAACAAAAGATTTCTTTTTAAAAAGTTTTAAATCTTATAATTTTTAATAATTAAAAATGAACAAAATCACAATAACATGCTTGTCTTCAATCCTTAAATAATGTCAAATTTATAAGGTGAAAATAAAATGTAGTATTACTTCAACCAATTTCTTGGGACAAATTCAAAGAAAAAGTATAATTAGTGTGAACCAAACCCGGAGACTTGAACACATTAAGCTCGTAAATATAAAAATTCGAAAGTTGATTTTAAATTATTAATTCCTTAAATAATTTATCCAAATATAAACAATTACGACATTTCAGCAAAAATGGGGAGTTATGATATACGCAACATTCCCTTTGTATTTTTACAAAGAGATTGTTTCCGTAACTTAAACCTGTAGTCACAAAGAAGCAGCTTTACCAGTTACTTCTAAGGCTCACTTTTTTAAACTATACAGTCTTATCTTTAATTAATAGAGAGGATGTTTTCAATGGACATACATAAAATAAAAACTATATGATAAATAAATAACTATCATGCCAAAATAAAATAAAATAAAATAAACATGAAAAAATCAATAAAAGTACATGTTGAAATAATGCAGTAGTAAATAATTTACCTAAATATCTAATATATAAACTATTATACACATTTGATAATTTAATCTACCGCAGCTTATAAGAGAGGAAACGCACCTCTTTGATTAACACTAATCTGAAATGGAAATTTTCTCTATTTGGAGTAAGCACATTGGCAACAGAAAGGAGATATCATCAATCAAGTGTTAACAATCGGTTGAAAACCAATCTTTAGTTTAGTTAAGTAAGCACTGTTTCATATTGGGTCACAGATCAAGCACATTAATGAAAAATAAAAGGAATCTTAGTGGGCATGACAATTATGATAAAGCGAAGAAAGTAAGCAATCCGATTCATTATAACAAGGTATGCCTCCATGGAAGCTAGCTTTTGTAGTGGAAATAAATGTCATTCACAATATTGGAATCATGATTTAAGATGATAATGGGTTCTTAGACTAGGCTAGGAAGTGTACTTATTAAATTAGGATCCAAGGCGGCAGGCACTCATGTTCCAAGCAAAATCTGTTTGCAATATAAGCGTCGCCTTGATAGAGTGGTCATATAGGTGGATTTTTCCTCTGCTTGCGTTAAAAGTAGAAAGTTTTTCCAATCTGTAAGTAGTGAAGTCAGCTGGAAAATGCATACCAATCATTACCGTATATCAGTTAGAAATTCGCAACTAAGGTTGTCTCATATTAATAAAGAATATAAGAAACAAGTGATTTATATACGAAAACAAGATTTATAATATACAATCTTTAAGGGTTTGCACTGAGATGTAGAGTACATAATTGCACAGTGTGTAAATTAACTTGAATTGAAAAGGAATATGTCAGTCCAAAAGATAGGTCACAGATCGAGTAACTAAGGATGCATAAATCAAGAGGCAATGATTAAAATCAAATTTGTAATAAATGTCAATAACCCTTGATGACCCCAACAATACTGTTTCAGACAAACTTCACTGTTTCTTGGATCAAGTTCAAAGGATGCTTTTATGTAATTATTCAGTACTTAACATGTTAAATATCAGCTTCTGGCAATTGAGAAGTTGCAATTAGGAGTCCTAATTCCACGACTTACTGGAGTCTTTCGGTAAAGGACGCATTTCAGGTTTTACTAGAGAGAAAAAGAACTGATGCTTCTAAATGAACCCAATTGCGTTCACATAAATTTCACTAATGGCCAAATTTATTACTCATCTGCTATAAAAGATGCAATTTACCGAAAAAAAGGAAGAAGATGCCAATAAAAGACCACAAAGATGGACAGGTAATGTGAGTAATGATTCATCATCGAAGATTCATGTCATCCAGTTTTGAGATGAACTGTAGATATAGAAGGAAGTAATTATGTGTTAACAAAGAACTTTAAATTGATATTATATCTGCCCCAAACATCCTTTCAAAAGTATCCATAAACTCTACAATTTGTTTCCAGGTAAAGAATTGCCGCATGCACTAATGTCTTCCTGGGCAGCGCATGCTGAAACCTAGTAACAAGGTTTATAGCATCCAAAAAAATTTACCAAAACACAGAATCACACAGCTTGTGATTCATGGGCTCGCGTAGCATCCTGAAGACACTGTACAGCACCGTCGTAATTCAGGAAGCCCATGAACCAAAAATCATGATTGTCAACTGAGATAACCTGAATGTATCTTTCAGCAGGATTTGTTCTGCTTGAAGAAGGATTGACAGCTTTAAGTTGATGTAATGGGATGACAACCTATTTCATTCAAAAAATATATTATGTTAAAGCATGGGAGGAAATCAGGACAACATGCATGAAGATAGATGCCAAACAACAGAACATTTTAATGTGGGAAGGCGGATAAGTACAACAATATATTAATGTGTTAGAGCGCAATAATTATGAAGATCCAAAGTTATTAATGGTACTTCTGTCCCTACCTGCCAACCATCAGTATCACACTAAAAACGAGGACGTTATAAGTTGAATCACACCCAAAAACAATTTGATGAAGAATGTTTAAATGAACTCACATATGATTCGTAAACTTGGCAAAAGCACCAAAATATTCGACAAACTAAGGATAGCTCTCTTTCTCTGTATACACAAGTATAATGTCAAACATCTACCAATAAAGAGATTTCAGACCAATAAAGTTTCCGTAGACCCATCTGTAGTGACTTTTCAGACCAATAAAGTTTCCTCTAGACCCTAGACCCAAGTCGTTTATCCCATTTCTTAACATTCTACAAACAACTCCTTGCGTTTCAAAAAGCATGACTTGATCCCCTTCGATTCACCTATATTAAAAGCGAAAACTTTGTAGACCAACTGAATGCATTAGAAAACAAATTGAACGACTGAAGCAGGCTATCAAAAGCAAAACACGGTACAGTATGAAGAGGACAACCGTGCCAGTATCAGGTATAGGTTTCGAACAGATATTCTGCTCATTAAACCCTCCCTCTTGTTTCTTTCCAGAGCAAACAAGGAAGTCCTTTTTCTTTCTGGTTCGCTGTCCTAAAATTTATTCCTAATTTTGAAATCATGCACAGCCTAAACCACGTCCAGAAATTGCACCTTGAAAATCTAAACACAAAACACCTCGCCATTCTCCCCTCCCCTCTAAATACAAAATGTAAAGACAATTTCAAAAGAGTAATACTGAGCAACATGGTTCTAATAATCACTATAAAACCGCTACAAATCGAAAGACATTATAGGTAAGAACACATCAAGTACAGGATATAAAAGTGCAAAGAAAACATAGGTGATCAAACTCTTAAATAAATGTAATCTATATCTATAATTTGTCAAGTGAATCACCTATCAGTCATCCACATAGCAATAGTGACATAAACTTCAACCTCATACAGCAATAGAAACATTGAATCTCCAAATTAAGGTTGCCCTATCATATGATATCGGCATCTAAGATGACATACCTTATAATAGCTCCACTCAGTTTGTCCACCAGATTTATACGACAGGGGATTATCACTACAGAATGCAAGCTTTGCTGTTGATACATATAAGACCCCCATAACTGGTCCAGCTGATGTAGACAAGTAACACGCATATGAATTTTGGAGTAATTCTTCAGAGACTGTCTCGAATGTCTGTCTAAAAATCTTCTCATAACCACCTTCGGCTAGGACTTTTGTTCCTTGCGCAATTCTTCCCAGAGCAGCTTCAGTGAAGCTAGGTGATGTTTTCACTAGTTATAGGTAAAGTGAGACAATTTCGTCAGCTTCACAGCGCTTCACAGAGTGCAGTCAATTGAAAACTACTCTATCATGAGTTTGTAAAGGAAGTGATAAAAATCGTGTTAAACAGAAGACACATGATTTACTAACGGTGAGAAGATCTCAGTTAATTCTGAATTACAAGAAAATTCAGAAGAGCTATATAAAATAAAGGTAGCAAATCAGTGTATGGTAGAAAATTAGTGAGAAATCAACATCCAAGTCCATTCGTATATCTTTTCTACTTCTGCTGAGAACTTTCAATAGATTCTAGAAAATTGGACGCCAATGTCCAATATTCATATAGTGACAATCTAGTGAAGTCCCAAATAGAACATTTCTTGGCAAGCAAACTTTAGTAGGAATGAAAAAAATCATATTCTATGATTTTCCTACTTTTATCTATTTTTTCTGTTTTCACACACATTCCAATCATTGAACGTTCCAGCATTAGCTGAAAACACAGCCCTCTGTCAACGCATCTAAACATTGACTTCTGTCAACACTCAAACTGAAAGAATTTCACAAACACACACACTAACAACCTCTAAGTTTGAAAAAGAACTAATAACACAATACGATCAAAATTATATCGACAATCAAATCAAACAAATACACAGTACAAAAACAAGAAAGAGCTGTATCTGAGCATTAACACTCACAGTGCTGCCACGTGTTCCCAGCGAGATCTTCAGCTTTCCTGCTAGCTTCACCAACCATCCTTCCCCATCTTCCTAACACATCCTTTACAGTCCCCATCGTCTCTGCTCAAACAATAACACACATTTTTCAATTAAAAAAACAGTAAAAGAACAAAAATCGCTCCAGAATTTACAAAATCATATAAATGTAGATTGACCTTTAAATGATAAGGAAGAAGACGACGAATTCGGGGAAGGAGAAACATGGGGATCAGATCCGCCGAAGTAAACATTTCTGCTGTTATCGTAACCGTCGCCGTTACTCCGAGACTCCGTAACTAAATCGGGGCTCCAGTGAACTGATTTCCTCGCGGATCCATCACGGCTCACCCCTTGCAGCTTTTCACTCAGCAGTTGGGAATCCGATCCGGAAACGGAGCTGCCTTTGTTCGCGTCTCCCTTCGGAGAATCGTCGGTTTTCGGATCAGGAATCTGCCCGTGTGACGGATCCTGGAAGGCGGATTCCAGCTTCCTCTCCACCTCCGACTTCGGAAGGGGGTCCATATTCTAGAAGAATCGCGCTGGCGTGGCACTTGAAGAGCAGGCCGTGAACGGTGATTTATTCGGGTTTTGAGGCTTTCTTCTTTATTCTGGCTTTAGTTGTTTCTGCTTCTGTATATTTGAATTTGCTTTCTTGACCGTGAAGGTGAAGGCTCTGTTTGGGAAATGCGTAACTATGCGGTAAGTCGTTTTGTTTTGATGGAGTGTTTTAGCGCGCACATGGTGACGTTGAATGACAGGGGCGGCAATTTAGAGAACGACCTATTGGGTATTAAGCCCATTTATTTTGAATTTATTAAATTTAAATTCATTAAAATTTAAATTTTATAATAATATTATTTTAATTTTATTTCAATCGAATTTTAAATAATTTGACTTTATTAATTATGATAATTTACTACTTAACTTTTGCTTAAATTAATTTAAGAATCACTTTAAAATATATTTATTTTTGTCAAAAAATAAAAATTGTTAAGGTTTTAACTTTGAAACAGAAATTATATTATCGCATGAAATTTAAAATTATAAATAATTTATTGTGAAATTAATAATAAAAACTACGGGACGATAAAAGATTTAACCTTTCACCAAACATACAATTAGGGTAAGATATTACACTTTTTGAATACACAAACAATTTATTCACATAATTAAATTGTAGCTATGCGCTTAATAAGTAATTAATTTTGATCATTGATCAAAGAGAAGACTTCAACTCAATTACAGGATGTTTATTAGAAGCAATGCAGTTGTGTTCTTTGATCTTTTCAATGAAACTCAGTATGGTCTCTTCGCTTTTGACATCTGTTAAGAGAATGAAATAGAGACATTAGTCAATTTCGTATCATGCAGCGTATTTAGGTGAAAGACCAAAACCAAAACATAAAATTGATCGTAAGTAGTACTAACCAAGTCTTGGAACGACGTGTCCCTGTGGATGATAAACCACAACAGGATCCACAAATGATCCCACCAAATCTTCTCCTGCTTCCTTCAAAAAGTCCCTCTCTCCTGATATATGTAAAAGCATACAAAGTTCAGAAAAATTGAGCGGTGAATTCTTCTGTAAATTCTATAATTTCCTCTTCATAGGTCCGAACATGGTTTATGAGGAAAATGTTACAGATGCAAGTCTGGTTGATTCAACACTAACTGCATAAACTCTGTTGTTACCTATGAAGTGGAGAGAGGGGCACTCAATAGGACTAGAGAAGGCTTTAGCACCCAACTTTGGTTGCCCAAGCTTGTATCCTGCAAACTTAGCCCCAGATATGAGTATCAGGAACTTCACTTTCGGTACTCTTGTAAAGGCCAAGCCCTGCGATTTTCACAAAAACTAGAATTAATCAAAACCTAAGTTGTGGTTTTCAGCTCCAGATCTTGGTTCTTGCCATATCAGGCACGATTAATAAGATTCCCAGAATTTTCTGTACCTGAGCTTGCAATCCGGGAAGAGCAGCTGATATGAATGCTCCCTGAAAATCCAATTATGAACAAGGAAACAAAGACAGAAACCGAATCAAGTAAAAACCCAGAATTTTGTATAAATCAAACATATAATTCACCTGGGAAAAACCGAGGAGTCCATCAAAAGGACCCCGATTCAACATGTAATCTTCTATATACGTCAAACATTCTTCAAAGTTTCGATACTCTTTGAAGTCCTGCCATAAACAAACAGCCCATTCCCTTACTTGCTAAAAGAATCAAAGACGGGAAAGATAATATCCAGATTACTGACCTCACTGTTCTGGTACCATTCTCGGTACGGAGGATCAAAGAGGCCTTCAACATCTGATTTGCCTCCGGCAGGGAAAGGGCCATCGAGGAAGTCAAGTTCCAGCTTTTCAAGAACAGACTGAGGCCATCTTCCTATCAAAGTCCTGAGTATTACAGCACTTGTCCTGAATCCATGGAGACAAAGAATTTTGGGTTTCTTGGAATTCTCGACCTGGGATTCCATCAACACTTTGACTTGTCCTTCTCTAGGTCTCTGACCCAGTAATCTAGTAGATGATGTTCTGAAGAGTTGACTCGTAGGGATAATCGGCCAAGAGGGGTGTCGCGGCAGTTTTAACAATGGTGCCACCGGCGTCATGTGGACAATGCCTGACTTGTTCATATATGTAGTAAAGATTATTATGTATTAAATTGTTTTCACTTTTGTTTTTAATTTTCTGTTTTTATTTTAAAATGTAATAAAAATACGTTTTTTATTTTTTTATTTTAGTTTCTTTTCATTTTCATAATTTGTAAAAACTAATAAAAGTAAAATTTTTATATTTTTTAATTGATAGCAAATCAAATTATAAAAATATATAATATTAATTACTAATAAAAATACGAATAATTTAATTTATTATATATTTAAATTTAATAATTATTTATAAATAGAATTTAAATTTATAACATTTTCAAAATAAAATTTAATTTATAAATAAATTTAGTTAAAATATTTATTTTAATAAAATATAGCAAAATTTTACTAATAGTTTAATTAATTAATTAAAAATATTTTATATTTAAAATTTATATAACTTGTAATTACTAATATTAATTATTATATAATTATATTAATATTAACAATCAAATACATTTTTATTTAAAAACTGAAATAAAAATCTAAAAAATATAATAAAAATCAAAAAACGAAACCAAACAATAATATTGTAGATCTTTTTTATAATTAATTTTTTTTAAAGTGTGCATATCATGTTTTTATAAAAAAAGAGATATATTAGGTTTATGTCAAATTCATTATTTAAATTTTAAATTGCAGATTTAGAATAAATTTTATTTAAAAAATACATAAGATTTACAGACTACCACTAATTATCTTATCCCCGGTGTCTACTGGTAATGAGCCTACTTTTAGTATGTAATGCAATTAGCTTTTCCTACATGAATTGCATATTTTAAACGCAAGTTAAACATTAGAAATTGAAGTAAACTAATCAGACTTGCGTTGCAATTTCAAAGACGAAGCTGAGTTCTCTTTGAAATCTGACTGGTGCCAAAGTTAGTTAAAACATCTTAACATGTTTAGAAATGAACAACGGATAGCTGTTTCAGTGCACAAGTAGTTTAAGTTGCAATCTAGAACAAGAACAACAATACTTGGAGTTTGGAAAGATACATTTATTTGTACGCAACCTTATTCTTAACAAATTCTTTGCATACGGGGAAACAAAAAAAAGACGGCATCAGATCTGGACTTTGTGGCTATTCATCTTCCCTCTGCTGTGAAATCTTCTGGATTTTGTCAATGAAAGAAGACATGATCTCCAAGTTCCTGCCTTCTGAAAGTTAATCATAAATGGATCAGTACCGTAGCTCATGATCCATAACTTGCAGTAAAGAAAAAGGATTTGGTGAGAAATTTGGGTGATTTGAAACTAACCAAGTCTTGGTACAGTATGCCCCTTGGAGTGATGAATGACCATAGGATCAACAAATGATTCTATCAACAGCTTTCCTTCTTCCTTCATAAAATCCTTCTCCCCTGCATCATGTGTAAAGAGCTTGTTTAGAGAACGTGGATACCATCTTTTGCAAGTAGTATTGGCAACAAGTCGGACCGGGATTATGTCGGACAAGGGTAGATCTAGTTTGGGCTGTGGTATTATACTGGGACTCTATCGTAGGCCTAACCCAACACGTTACCATCCCTACTTCAAACCTTTATCTCCAGTTGCAGCTTAACAAGGAAAAAGAAGTCTACGTGTTGCTCAGGTTTCAACAACTTTGACGAAGAAACACTGGCTAAGAAAAACCTGTGAAGTGTAGAGAGGGCAACTCAATGGGAGTTGAAAACGCAGTAGCAGCCATTTCTGGTGTTCCAAACTTGGAAGCTCCAAACTTGGC
>JAOQMS010000180.1:2199625-2213602 GCA_027563885.1 Erythroxylum longipes | reverse complement strand
AGTTTCCTAAAATCTCATATTTTATCTGTTTTTTAACTTTAATTTGCGCCAGGAAAATCTCCTAATGCGAAATTTAACTATTCGAATCACGTAATTTATATGTTATATGTATATTTAAATGAAACTCGAAAACTGACGATTGCATCAGCAGATTGGAAGAATACGACCTTTACCTTTTAAAATGAAGAAAAGTCATTTCAACAACACGATATGTTACGAATTTCTGAAGAAACTAAATTTTGAGCTACTTTATTTCATGATTTTCCATTCTCAAGCTGTTAAAACATGATATACATGCAACAGAGTTATTCCTGTTCCTTCTGCTGTAACATCTTCTGAATGTTTTCAATGAAAGTGGACATAATCTCCAAGTTCCTTCCTTCTGAAACCAAAGAGGAAAATGGATTAAGAATTAGTTAGCATTCATAGCTCATGATGCATAATTTGTAATGATGAAAAATGATTTGTTGATAAATGATAATTGTTTTACGTATAGACTTTGCTTAGATATGAAGTTTGAAGTATTTTTAAATTTATGTTAGGATTTGACTTCAAACTTAATCAATTTAGACTTTTTTTAATTAACTTTGACTTAGACCAATTCAAATTGAGTCCAAATTAAAATATTAAATATAATTAAAGAGAAATACAATTAATCTGATATAAAACGTTATCAAAGACCGAAATAATTTTTTAATTTACATTTAATTAAATTAAATGTAATTTTACTCTTTTAGTCTATAAATGTAAAAAATTAAATACCAAAATAATTTTTTAATTTAAAAATTATAATCGCATTATTTTTTAAGACAGTTCAAGTTAAGTTAGGAGTAAATTTGACCTTAGTCGGACCGAACTTAATATATTTTCATCCTTGATCTCATCTAAGATTAAGTTATTGGGATAATAAATCTCACATTGAAAAGAAACATCTAACAATAACATATAAGGTTGAGAATAAGCAATCCTTTATAAGACTCAAGTCTTCTGGATCGATCTCATTCTCAACTCAATTTAAATTTCAAGATAGTATCAGAACCTATAAGGCCCAATAACCTAACAAAGATCCTAGAGCTTGAAAACCCAAATAGTTCACTTGAGAAACCCAAAAAGAGGTTGCAAGTGAGGGAGAGTATTGGGATAATAAATCCCACATCGAAAAGAAATAACATTTAACAATAACATATAAGTTTGAGAATGAACAATCCTCCATAAGACTTAAGTCTTTTGGATCGACCTCATTCTTAACCCAACTTAAGTTTCAAGATGTTAAGTAACCGTTTCACCAAGTGAAAGCCCTTTGAGCTTGAAACTTGCACAAGCTCAATCTATCTTGTGCTGAATAATAGGTAGGTGATAAGATTTGAACTCATGATCACTTAGTCACAAAGGCTCTGATACCATGTTAAGCGACCGTTTCATCACAAAAACTTAAACTTTTGTGTGAGATCAATTTAATTGGTTTTATATATTCTGTAACACAAGGATTATTATAGATTTTTAATGAATACATTTAGAACCTTTGGACAACTCAATGGGAGTTGAAAATGCAGTAGCAGCCAGTGGAGGTGCTCCAAACTTGGAAATAACATTTAACAATAACATATAAGTTTGAGAATGAACAATCCTTTATAAGGCTTAAGTCTTTTGGATCGACCTCATTCTCAACCCAACTTAAGTTTCAAGATGTTAAGTAACCGTTTCACCAAGTGAAAGCCCTTTGAGCTTGAAACTTGCACAAGCTCAATCTATCTTGTGCTGAATAATAGGTAGGTGATAAGATTTGAACTCATGATCACTTAGTCACAAAGGCTCTGATACCATGTTAAGCGACCGTTTCATCACAAAAACTTAAACTTTTGTGTGAGATCAATTTAATTGGTTTTATATATTCTGTAACACAAGGATTATTATAGATTTTTAATGAATACATTTAGAACCTTTGGACAACTCAATGGGAGTTGAAAATGCAATAGCAGCCAGTGGAGGTGCTCCAAACTTGGAACGTCCTGACTTAGCCCCTGATATGATTATCACGAACTTAATCGTGGAATCCCAGTAAGCCCCACGCCGTCTCTCTGAATTCCTGGCAGACAAGCCGCTAAAGCCGCCCCCTACGGTGAAGGAACGAAAGAAGAAGAATCAGGCACAAAAACCCGTAGTGGTTAACCAAAAAGCAAGAGCATTGATTTCTGAAAAACAGTAATGAGCTAAACCACTCCTCCTGACTTGTGAAAGACCAAGCACTCCATCGAAGGGACCGTTCTTTATCATGCAATCTTCAATGATTGCTATACATTCTTCAAAGTTTCTGTGCACGTTGTAATCCTCATTGGATTGGTTTCGTAGTATGGAGGATCATATACTCCTTCAGCGTCAGTTTTTTCTTCATCAGGAAATGGGGCATCTGGGAAAACAAGATCCAATATTTGAAGTAGACTTTCTGGGAATCTTCCTATCTTCTTCTGGAAGATTGCACCGCTGTTTCTGAATCCACGAAGGCGTAAAATTCTGGGTTTCTTCTGTTCTTCATTTGCCATTGTCAATGTAGATTTCTCAGGAATTTCTATTGAATTGTGTTGTTTCATGGAGCCTGCTATACTGAAGCTTGCAGAAGATTTAGCTGTATCAGTCAAGGTGAAGAAGAAAGGAAGATTGAAGAAGAAGATTCCCAAGGTCCAAAGGAATCTAGAGATGATGGTCTTGGGAATAATGCAGAAGTATATGGATCAAAAGAATATAATTCGAATGAATGAAGATCAAGGCAACAGGACTGAAGAAAAAGTTGAAACAAGTTGAAATGAAAAGTTGAAAGATGAAGAACCAGAACATGAGAAGCAAAAGCAAAGTTTGAATTTTCAGATCAATTGAAAAAAATCCAGAAATATCATTTGCCATTAAAAGTGATCAAGCCAGCTCAATTCACACTTCATGCAACGTGTGGTCCCAATTATATCAGTTTTTTTCTTTTTCTACAGTTGTAATACAGTTATCTGATGCATTGTCAGTTTTGTTACAAATTCAGACAACATAATCATTATTGTTTTCTGTTGAGCCAATGAGAGCAAGAAACATGTCAAAATCTTGCTCCTAAGATCAGTTTTATTTTATTATCAGCCATTCGATAAAAGGTGGCATGAAAAACACGTGAAAGAGCCAATATGAAAGGCCCAGCTTGTTCATTTTTGTATCAGATGCTGATATATGAAAATATTGTTCTTCATCCTTGATGTGTGAAAAAATTGTTACTTTGCTCTATCTTGAGTTGATTATAGTGTGTGATATGGTTGAGAAGTGAGAGTTAAAAGAAGACGTTTTTTCTACAGTTCATAAAATTCATTGTAGCTATCCGAAACCATCTTCATATAACACTCAAGAATATCTTCCATTGTTTTTTAGTGATTATATTCATTACAAATACAGGTGTTACAACTAGAAAAATGAAAAACAAAATGTTGTTTTTTGAAACATTTCACTTGCTCGGAGCAGAAGCAAAAGTGCAGCAGCATTGAAGAAGAGGTTCGACCACCTGATCCTAAAGTTGCAGTTTAAGTGAAGTAGTGAGAGTGATAACGATTCTGGTAAGAGTGGTATCAGAGCTACACAGTTCACATAACCTGGATTGAACCAAAACAATAGCAAGTACGAATTTCCCTATGATGAATCTGCAAAGTGTACAAGCTAATATATCAGTTTTAACTGGTGAAAATTACAGAGCTTGGGCTTTTAGAGTTGAGGAATGTCTTATAATGTGTGAATGCTGGGATGTGGTAAATGAAGGAGTGACTGATGTTGAGGGAACAACAAAATTAACAGACCAACAATTAACAAGAATCAGGCAGGATAGAGACAAGGACTTCAAAGCCCTTGTTTTTTTGAGGTCAGTGGTTAGTGAGACAATTTTGCTAAGACATGCTAGTTGCAAAAGTACTAAAAAATTGTGGGAAACATTAAAGCTGGATTATGTGGGCTCAACTTGGTAATTGAGGTTGAAAAAACAGGCTGTGATGAGAAACTTTGAGAACTTCTTGATGAAGGATGAGGAGAATATGGGAGCTGCAAAAACCAGATTCATGAATTTAGTCCAACAGCTGAAGGAGTTTGGAGAAAACACCAATACTGATAGATTGGTTGACAAGTTTTTGAGCAGATTGCCTTTGAGATTTGAAGCAAGCATAGCACCTGTAGAATGACAATTTAGTAATGATCCAAATTCTGTGACATTGGAGCAAGTTTTTAATGTGCTGGAGATGCATGAAGAGAAACATGGGATTCGAAGGGAAGGAGAGGAGTATGCTTTGAAGGTTGAACGTTTTAAAGTGCCAGAAACTACCCCAATTCTCACCCAAACTCAAAATCTGACTCAAAACCACCCTGAATCAAATGTTGTGCAACCTTAGATGCCTCCACATTCACAAAACCAACTACAAAGTACCCAAAATCCTTACCAAATAACCTCATTTCCTCAGAACCAGTCCTACCAAAACCAAATGCAATATCAGATGCCTCAAATGTATCTTCAAACACCATTTCCTCAGCAATTACCTTATTTAAACCATCCCCAAAATTTCCAAACTACCAACCAATATGCTGGAAACAACTCCAACCGAATGCAAAGTGGACCTAGAACTTCAAGATGTGGGATGTTTCCAAATTGCAAGTTTTGTTGGAAGAACAACCATGCTGCTGAAGAATGCTTTTGGAATGAGAATTTGGACTGCATACATTGCAGAAAAAGGGGACATTCAAAAAAGTGTGTTATGATAAATGGATGAAAGAGAAACAAAATTCTCAAAGCCCCATTTTTGGCAAGCCACCACCAATCCATCCCTTACAAAAACAAAACACTACATCAAACCAAATGCCAATTCAAACTCAACCCTACCAAAATGTTCCTGGATCACAAATTTATCAAGCATATTATGTTACAAATTCTGAAAATGCACCATTTCCCCAACATTACACTTTTCAGTCTTTGCTATCTCAAACCTATTCACCTCAACCTCAGACAACTCAGTCACATGCACCTCAATCAACCTTCACACACCAGATGCCTTACCACCCTATACACAC
Organism: Erythroxylum longipes; assembly: GCA_027563885.1. Taxonomy (NCBI): domain Eukaryota; kingdom Viridiplantae; phylum Streptophyta; class Magnoliopsida; order Malpighiales; family Erythroxylaceae; genus Erythroxylum; species Erythroxylum longipes. Next base: position 2,208,529 of record JAOQMS010000180.1, on the reverse strand, counting down.
ACAATCATCAAGCCAACAATCCCAAACTACATATTCTATCAACAACCCCTCATCTCAACCAAAATTCGAAAACTGTACCAACTTCCCAGGTAACATACAGAACATCTCAAACAATCAACCTGAATCATCACAAACCAGTAAACCACCAGAAAAACCAGTCACTGAGGAGAGTGGACTTGTGGTAGAGGCTTGTCACAGAAACATGGAAATTGATTAGGTTGTTGAAATGAGTACAACTGTTGCAAAGGATGAGAAAGGAAGTGAGTGGCTAGTAGACAGTGGGTGTTCCAACCACGTGACAAAAGGAAAGGAAGCATTTGTGAAGAAGGACACCAATATAAATACAGTGGTAAAGATTGGAAATGGAGAAATCATACCTGTATCTTAGAAGGGGGCTGTGGAATTAGCTACAAGGGCTAGAAACACAATTCTTGAGGAAGTGTATTACATCCCTGAACTTGATCAGAATTTGATTAGTGTTGGTCAGCTATTGGAAAAGAAATACAAACTTCACTTTGAAGATGAAATGTGCAGGATTTTTAATGAACAAGGTGAGCTGGTGCACAAAATTCTGATGATCAACAGAGTTTTAAGATTAAAATGACAGAAGTGGATGGAGCATTTGTTGCAATACCAGTGACTGAATTAACTCAATTGTGGCATAAGAGGTATGGACATGCAAGCCTTGATTATATCATTGAAATGCAGAAAAAGGAGCTTGTTGTGGGATTACCTTAGCTGAGCAGTAAGATGAAGAGTGTGTGTGAACCATGCACAAAAGGTAAGAGTCATGTCTTACCTTTTCCAACAAGTGATTGGAGGGCCACAGAGAAATTGCAATTGGTGCACACTGATGTTTATAGAGTTATGGACACACCATCAGCTGGAGGAAGCAGGTATTATGTGGAGTTCATTGATGATCTATCAAGGTATTCATCGATTTACTTTATGAAGAGTAAAGATCAAGTGCTTGGTTTCTTTAAAGTGTGGAGAGTTGAAGCTGAAAGTCAATATGGAAGAAAGGTGAGATGTTTAAGAAGTGATAGAGGAGGAGGGTATGTTTCGAATGAGATGAAAAAGTACTTTGAAAGGGAGGCATATTCTATCAATTTTCGGTAGCATACTCACCACAACAAAATGGAGTTTTAGAAAGAAAGAATAGAACCATAGTACAGATGGCAAAATCAATGATGTTTGGGATGGCAGTACGAAGGAAATTCCGGCCTGAAGCATGCTTTGCAGCAGTGTATCTACAAACAGATTAAAGACTAGATCATTAAAGGAGAAGACTCCATTTGAAGTATGTTTTCGAGCTAAACCAAAGGTGAGTCATTTAAGAGTGTTTGGATGTGTTGCTTATATGCAAAATCCTGAAGCAAAAAGGACAAAATTGGATGAGAAAGCAATGAAGGGGGTGATGATGGGATATAATGCATAATCTAAAGGATATAGATTTTATAGTCCTGAAACCAAGAAGATGTTTGTGTCTAGAGATGTGAAATTTGATGAAAATGAAAGATGGAAGTGGGGAGAGCCTACAGTCAAGAATTCAGGAGGAGTTGACATTGAAATACCATTAAATGAACCAGTTGTTGATGAGGTTATGAGAGAAGGACCACACGATGAAGTGATAACAGCTGGAGATTCCAATAATTCTGAAGATAAAGGAAATTAAGGGGAGACATCTCAGCTAGAACAACAGAATTCAAACAATTCAGGAGAAGAAGGGAATCAGGAGGAGTTGTCACCTAACTCAGAAAATGATGAATTGAGTTCAGAAAATTAGGAGGAGACTTCTAGCTCTAACGGTGCTCATAAAGAGAGGGATCTGGCATCAATTTATAATGAAACTAACCCTTTGTTTGATTTCAGGTATAATGATGCAGATGAAGAGGAGGCAGATGATGCACACATGATTATAGAATATGCCATGTCTGTAGTTACTGAACCGAAAACGTACAATCAAGCAATCAAACAAGGAGTGTGACAAGGTCCAATGGATGAGGAGATAAAAGTTATAGAGGAAAATGGAACCTGATTGCTGGTTAATCTGCCTAGTCTAGAAACCAAAGTTTTGGACTCAAAGTGGATTTACAAGACAAAACTAAATCCTAACGGGTCTGTCAACAAATACAAGGCGAGATTGGTAGTAAGAGGGTATAAGCAAGAATATGGAGTGAACTACACCAAGACATATGCACCAGTAACTAGATTGAACACTGTGAGGTTGCTGCTGGCTTTGGGAGCAAACAATGGATGGAAAGTGCATCAAATGGATGTGAAGAGTGCATTCCTTAATGGAATGTTAGATGAGGAAGTATATCTGAAGCAACCCGAAGGATATGTGAAAAAGGGGCAAGAGCAGAAGGTTTACAGGTTGGTGAAGTCTTTATATGGATTGAAACAAGCTCCAAGAGCCTGGTATTCAAGAATCAATAGCTACTTGCTGCAGAATGGGTTTATGAGAAGCAAAAGTGAAGCCACATTGTATGTGAAAGGTGATGATGGAGAGAAATTAATCTACTCACTATATGTTGGTGATTTGCTAATAATTGGCACTAAGGACAAGTTAGTAGAAGAGTTCAAGGAATTAATGAAGTCTGAATTCAAGATGACAGACATAGGAGAAATGAGTTATTTCTTGGGATTGGAAATTGATCAAAGGGAAAATGGAATCTTCATACATCAGAAAAAATATGCAGAGGAGCTGATTGAGAAGTTTAATTTGAAGGATAGCAGTGACATGACAACTCCCATGGAGCATCAATTGAAGCTGGAGGCTACGAAACCAGGTGAACAATTTGATGTGACTTACTATAGAAGCATGATTGGATCTTTAATGTATTTAAGTGCATCAAGGCCTGATATTGCATGTGTTGTGAATATTATGGCTAGCTTTAATCAAAATCCTTCAAGGCAACATGCTATTTATGCTAGAAGGATAATTAGATATGTTAAACATACAATTGATTGTGGAATTTGGTTTGGGAGAGGAGAAAAGGTGGAGTTATATGTGTTTAGTGATGCTAGCTATACGGGAAGCAATGAAAGTAAGAGCAGAAGTGGTTATTGTTGTAGCCTAGGATCTAGAATTTTTGCATGGTGTTCAAAAAGCAGAGGAGTGTAGCACAATCAACAACTAAGGCTGAATATGTGACAGTAAACATGGCTACCAAACAAGCTCAATGGTTGAAGAAAATTCTTATGGATGTAGGTGAATTGAAAGAAAGATGTGTGATAATTTATTGTGACTCTACTGTTACAATTTCTATGGCTGAGAATCCATCTGATCATATGAGAACTAAGCATTTGAAGGTGAAGTATCATTATGTCAGGGAATTGATCGAAGAAAAGGAGATCAAGATGGCTTTTTACAGATCAAACTTTCAACTTGCTGATTTATTTACAAAGGCATAGCCAAGATGGAGATTCGAAGCCTTGAGAAAATTGATAGGTATGCATGCTCCACAAAAAAAAAGAGGAGCTGTTGAATTGTGTTGTTTTATGGAGCCTGCTATACTAAAGCTTGCAGAAGATTTAGCTGCATCAATCAAGGTGAAGAAGAAAGGAAGACTAAAGAAGAAGGTTTCCAAGCTCCAAAGGAAGCTAGAGATGATGGTCTTGGGAATAATGCAAAATTATATGGATCAAAAGAATAGAATACGAATAAATGAAGATTAAGGCAACAGGACTGAAGAAAAAGTTGAAACAAGTTGAAATGAAAAGTTGAAAGATGAAGAACCAGAACATGAGAAGCAAAAGAAGAGTTTGAATTTTCAGATCAGTTGAAAAAATCCAAAAATGTCATTTGCCATTAAAAGTGATCAAGCTAGCTCAATTCACACTTCATGCAACGTGTGGTTCCAACTATATCAGTTTTTCTTTTTCTGCAGTTGTAATATAGTTAGCTGATGCATTGTTAGTTTTGTTACAAATTCAGACAACATAATCGTTATTGTTTTCTGTTGAGCTAATGAGAGCAAGAAACATGTCAAAATCTTGCTCCTCGAATTAGTTTTATTTTATTATCAGCCATCCAATAAAAGGTGGCATGAAAAACACGTGAAAGAGCCAATATAAAAGGCCAGCTTCTTCATTTTTGTATGATATATGAAAATATTGTTCTTCGTCCTTGATGTGTGAAAAAATTGTTACTTTGCTCTATCTTGAGTTGATTCTAGTGTGTGTTGTGGTTGAGAATTGACAGATAAAAGAACAGACGTTGGCTCTGGAAAAAAAAACCTCATTTTTCCTATAGCTGCATTTTTCTACGGTTCATATTAGCTATCCGAAACCATCTTCAAAAAACACTTAGAGAATATCTTCCATTGTTTTTTAGTGATTATATTCATTACAATTATAGGTGTTACAACTAGAAAAATGAAAAATAAAATGTTGGTTTTGGAAACATTTCACTTGCTCGGAGTAGAAGCAAAAGTGCAGCAACATTAAAGAAGAGGTTCGACCACCTGATTCTGAAGTTGCAGTTTAAGTGAAGTAGTGAGAGTGATAACGATTTTGGCAAGAATTTCCTCTCTTCGACATTATATGATGGTCTAATTTAATGCAAATTATTTATCTGCATTATATTTAATTTAAGTATCATAAATGTTTCGTTCATTTCTCGAGAAAAGAAGAAAAACTGAATCCAGAACATTGAATAAGACAAGAAAAACTCGCATTCAGAACTAATATTACATGTCGCGTCAATAATTATTGTTCTCATATACGAGATCATGTATCAATCTTGGACTTTTAGTTAAGCGAGCTTTTTTTTTTGAATTTAAAAAATTTATTAATAAATAAATAGTTAACAATCAGGTCATTTGGCTCTTACAAGGGACAGACTTGAGACACTAAGATCATTAAACAAAACGGCGACGCCCAACAAAGACCATTAAGGTCAAGAAACGACAACGTTCATTGAAGAAGTAACGAGGGCATGACTCTTAGGGTATAACAACCATTTCCTTTCGTGATAGTTGGAGATGTTTCTCGAAATGGCAGGGGCAGCGATGGCGAATCTTTCACGAGTAGGCGACTCTACTTGTCATCCATGTGGATCTGCTACGTTTTCTTCTACTTCAAATTGCTTAATCACAGTAAACATACTTCTCTTTGTTTTTCTGAAATCGTTTGAAGTTAGGGCAAAGCTATCCCATCCCTATAGACTCTTCTCTTGCTCATCCTCTCTGTGTAGGGTTCAGTGGGAGTGATCTTCTCTGCGGCTAGATCCTTCCAGCGTTGAGGTTGTTCAGAACTCAAGAAATCTCTACAACACAGAGAGTTGTCTCCTTCTTCTGAAATAGGTTTATACAAATAACCCTCTTTCTTTTTTATTAAAGGGACTCAAATTCGATCAACAAGCTTAGGTCAGCTTGCATAGAGTTGTTTCGGATAAAGCCCCCTCCTTTCAGCCAGGGTAAGTTCAGAAACTAGTTCTGCAATTTTTCCATGTGTGTGCTATATGAACTGTTGGAGAATTTGGAATGTCATGCTCTGAGCTGAATCTGTACTAGTTGGGAACCATGCACGAATTGAATTGCTGGAGAATGTTCTTCTCTGTGTTGATCTAATAACCATGCATGTATGAAATAGTTTCTGCTCTGTATTAACCTGAACTGATCTGATCTGAACTGAGTTGAAATTATGGATGTATGAATGTGTCCTGCTCTGCGTTGATCTGAAGTGATATGAAATGGATTTGAATGTCATAGATGTATGAAGTAGTTAATTTCTAGGGATTAAAAGAAATCATCACAGATTAGACTCTCCAAGTGAGAGCCATTCTTCTGCTACAGTGTAGGTTCAGCTGATGTATTTTCAGTTGTTCCCTTATACTGACCATAGCGAGGTCAGTAAGAGAGAGAGAAGCTTTAGATTCCTCTTTGAATCTTATGTTGTTCCTCTCATTCCATATAATTTGGGCAAATGTAGCTAATGAGATTAGGATGATATCCCTGTCATGTTTAGAAGTGCTTAGATGAGATAGGTTCACTAGTATGTCCGAGAGTCTGTAATAGGAAGTCTCTGGTATACATAGAGAAGAGATTCTAGACCAAATCTCTTTTGAGAAAGCACACTCAAAAAAGAGGTGGTCTCTAGTTTCATCCTCAAGATAATAGAGGGTGCACATTTTAGAGGAGGGTAGGAAAGATATCATTTGCGAGATTATAGAGGTAGAGGAAGACTTCAAGGTCCACAGGAATTGTTTAACTACAGGCATTCTTCATTAAGAAATGTTATTGAAAGAAGTTTTGGTGTTCTAAAAGCAAGATTCCCTATACTTAAAAAGATGCCAAGTTATGATATGAAGAAACAAAAATACATCGTTATTGCTTGTTGTGTTATACACAACTATATTAGAACGTATGGACAAAGCGATGAATTATTTGACAGTTGTGCTGAAAATAAAGAACAAATTAGGGAAAGTGAAAATGAAGATGCAAGTTCTCAAGTGGAGTATAATATCACTTCAACACAACTTCGAGATATGTCTTGGAAGCGAGATGAAATTGCTAGACAAATGTGGAGTGATTATTATTTTTAATTGATTTATGTTTCTTCTTTGTAAATGATAGTACTATTATGTTTTCAAGAATTATAGTATGCTCGACATATTTTATTGATTTGAATGACTTAATATAATTTCTAATTAATGTAATTTTATTATATAAATTAATTTGTAATTTTTAATAATATTTGATTTGCATATATTTTAATTTTAACTATAATGATAATTAATTAATTTAAAAATATAATGTATTATATTATAATTATTACACATAAGAGTATAATTACAAAAAAATAGAAACATGATGATAAAACCAAATATGTTTTTGTTTTTAGTTTTTTATTACAAATCTCAACCAAATATATTTTTTTTTCAATTGTTATATTATAAACCTCAACCAAACAGGTTTTCGTTTTTTTAAGGAAAAAAACAGAAACCAAAAACAGGAAACAGAAACCAAAAATAACAACAGAAAAATAGAAGTGGAATCAAACGACCCCTTAAGTTATTCTTTAACAAAAACATTTAACTCTTAAAAGGCCACGTGCCTTTTATTGGGTTTGAAGAAGAGTTGTCTTCTTCCTTCTCTACTCTTCTCTGCGCGTTTCATCCTCTATTTCTTTTTAAAAAAAATGATTCTAGCTTCTAACGGGACATTACTTATCTCTTAAAACACTCTTTTGGTGTTGTAGAAAGGATCTCCTTGTATTGAGACCAAACAAAAAAAAGTCCCTATCTTTTCTCTCTCTCGTTTACTCTTCACAAAATTCTCCTTCCCACCAAACTCTCTCTCTCTCTCTCTCTGTTACAACACATGTAACCCATACTGATGAGTTCAACATATTGCTTAACTAGAGATATTTGTCTCTGTCATAGACGTGTTCTATGTACTTATTTGGTATAACATGATGCAATAACATGATTAAATACATACGAAATAATATCTTCATATGACCCGTAGAAGTCACAGTTAATATAATGCAAAAGTCATAAACCAACTGTAGAAAACAAGTTCAGAATCAGTATATTTTAAACCCAATATGAAGCATAACATGCATATATCACAAGTCCAGAAATAATTTCAAACAAATTGAAGCAGGCGATGGGTCTTTCTAAAAACGTAAGCATGCATATATAAAACAAACCAATGCTCTGATACTAATGTTAGAATATTATTAAAAAAACATAATCATATAGATTATTAAAACTGGATCTTTGCATATGCACACAAAACAAAATTACATACTTAGATTAGGTTGAATTTCCACCAGTTAAAGCACAATACTATAGAAATTTTTTTTTCGTTTCTTTCTCGTATGAAACAACACAAATACAAAAGAGACACACCAGAAGTTAGTCTCATCTTTTCGTTCTTTTGTTTTTAATAACATTCAAACACATAAGTAACTACCGTTGGTAGTTATTTAAAGAACAATTACCACATTACCCCTCATTCGTGTATACTGATTCGTTATTTTAGAAATGAACAACGGATAAGTGTTTCAGTGCACAAGTAGTTTAAGTTGCAATCTAGAATAAGAACAACAATACTTGGAGTTTGGAAAGATTGGTTTGTATGCAACCTTATTCTTAACTAATTCTTTGCTCATATGAGGAAACAAAAAAAGACAGCATCAGAGTCTGGACTTTGTGGTTATTCATCTTCCCTCTGGTGTGAAATCTTCTGGATTTTGTCAATGAAAGAAGACATGATCTCCAAGTTCCTGCCTTCTGAAACTTAATTATAAATGGATCAGTACCGTAGCTCATGATCCATAATTTGCAATAAAGAAAAAGGATTCGGTGAGACATGTGGGTGATTTGAAACTAACCAAGTCTTGGTACAGTATGCCCCTTGGAGTGATGAATGACCATAGGATCAACAATTCTATCAACAGCTTTCCTTCTTCCTTCATAAAATCCTTCTCCCCTGCATCATGTGTAAAAAAGTTGTTTAGAGAACGTAGATACCATCTTTTGCAAGTAGTATTGGCAACAAGTCGGACCGGGATTATGTCGGACAAGGCTAGATCAAAAACTTGTTTAGAGAACGTAGATACCATCTTTTGCAAGTAGTATCTCTAATATTGGCAACAAGTCGGACCGGGATTATGTCGGACAAGGCTAGATCAAGTTTGGGCTGTGGTATTCTACTGGGACTCTATCGTAGGCCTAACCCAACACGTTACCATCCCTACTTCAAACCTTTATCTCGAGTTGCAGCTTAACAGGGAAAAAGAAGTCTACGTGTTGCTCAGGTTTCAACAAATTTGACGAAGAAACATTGGCTAAGAAAAACCTGTGAAGTGTAGCGAGGGCAACTCAATGGGAGTTGAAAACGCAGTAGCAGCCATTTCTGGTGTTCCAAACTTGGAAGCTCCAAACTTGGC
>JAOQMS010000180.1:2178018-2189675 GCA_027563885.1 Erythroxylum longipes | reverse complement strand
AGCAATACACTTTATCCACACGTCTTGAGTACACCAACCACTTTCTATCACTAGTCTCACCGTTACTCAACTTTCTCAAATAATGATTATAACTAAAATGTCTTGAATTATCATCCAATGGAAATACAAGATCTAATTCCCTTATAGGCCTCTTTTCAACTAGTAAGTCTCTTGTTTGATGATCAAGATTATCCGGCCAATTACTAGGATCATAAATATCAAAATGCAGGATGGGATGTTCATTGACATCACAATTTTTAGCATTTGATCTATTCTCCACATTGTCAATTTTATTAAGACCATCAACACATAAATCCTCATGAACTTCATGTGAACTCATATCACGCAAGACAAATTTATCCATGGTCCATTTTTGTTTTTCTGTTAGTTGCTCAATTCGTTTCCTTTTTTTCCGTTTTTCACTTCCCAATAAATGCTTTTTCGATAACATCTTATCAAATCTAAACAATTATAGAAGATAGGAGTAATATCACCTGATTATAATGCTTGAAGGAGCCCCAACAGTTTACTTGTAAGTGTTTAGAATCGCACACTGAAAGATACAACAAAGTTCATGATTAAAAATTACAATAGTAAAATTTGAATTTAACAAATCAATTGTGCAATAGCCGATGATACTATCAGAAATCACGAAGCACGTCACAAATTTTTTTCACTACTTGAGCAATATTATATAGCGTTAAAACCAACTTTCATATATATATATATAAACATATAAAATTAAAACGGCTGTTCGTAAGTACCTTAAAACCTCCATATAAATATTGATGATTCCTGTAGTGGAGACCCAAAAAGACGTGTTACGTGTAGCAGAGGAAAGCTGGAAAGTATGTGAAACGTGTGAGTTGTGAGGTTATAGCATAAACGTTAGAGAGAAGTTTAAAGTTTTGTGAGGTTATATCGTTATAGGCTTATAGCATAAACATGCGGTGTTCTTTGGTTCTTCGTCACAGGTGAGGACGTGAGGCATATGTGAAACGTGATACGTCCAATGGTCAATGGACTGATGGAGTGATGGTGAGAGGTGCAGGTGCGCATGCAGGATACGGCAGCAGAGAAGAAGCATAGGAAAAAAAATCGTGATTTTAGTTTTTTTTAATAAATTATATTCCACTTTTCAGATTATTAAAAGTGGGCCCTGGGCAGAGGCCCAGCTCGCCCCTGCCCAGGGCCGGGGCTGTGCTTGAGAGATATGGACCAATACCTGAAAATTGGATATCATAATACTGTCCCTATAATGATAATATATAATTAACTACCCCTTTTTCATTTCATACTCATTGAACAATTCTTAAACGTATCAACCAAGTACTTCCTTAGTTCAATTTTTAAAGAAATAGATGTGCGAATATGTTTTTAAAGTTCTCACTAACTTCCAATTAGAGTTAGTTCAAATTTTCCCACTTAGGGCATCTCCAACCCATTTCTCCAAAATAAAGTAAAGTTTCCTCTATTTTAGATATGTTACGGTATTTTTTATTCCAATCTACAACTCTGTTTTTTACACTAAAAAATAATATTTTTAGCATATTATTTTTTACCTTTCGTTAATGATTATTGAAATTACTTTATAAAATTAACCAACTTTACTTTTCGAGTATATTTTTATTTACAATATTATTGTTGTTATATTTTTATGTTAATAAATAATAAAATTTCAATTAATCTATAATATGTTATTTGATAATACTAAATGAAATAATATATAAGATATATTGAACTATTTTATATTATTTAATTATAGTAAATGACAATATAATTACGTAATATCAAACATCAAATTTTATTGAATTTCATAAATCAAAAATATTTTAACATTAAAAAACGGCACAGAACATTCATTACACCAAAAAAATTAAAAGATAATAACGCCAATGAAAATAAACATAGAATAATCCACTAATCCTCTGAATTAGTATATTGTTTCCATAAATTTACTATTAATGCATTCCTTAATTTGATATGCTCATATTTGTCCTTGACTTATTTATACCAGACAAGAAATTGTTGAAATTGGGTATTATCATCTATTATCCTTTCTACAGTCGATTCTGGAGCTTCCATTATGCCTGTGATTAGTCCATTTAGATCGTATTCATCATCAACAATTGTATTATGCATAATAATGCAAGCAGTCATAATATCATGCAACACTTTTTTTTTCCAAAAACGTGTCGGTCTTGTAATAATCGCAAATCGCAATTGTAAAACTCCGAATGCACGCTCCACATCCTTCCTACATGACTCTTGTCTTATTGCAAAATATTTTTTCTTTACAAAACATGGCTCATGAATTGTTTACATAATGATGGACCATTTCGGATAAATCCCATTAGTTAAATAATATCCCATATTATATTCTTTTCCTTGAATAACATAATGAGCAAGAGGAGCAATACCTTAAGCAAGGTTAGAAAGTAAATGCGATGATTCTATCACATTAATGTCATTATTTGTACTTGACATATCGAAATAAGCATGCTATATCCATAGATTATAATCAGCGATAGCTTCAAGAATAATAGTTGGTGATCCTGAACGTCCATCATATTGTCCCGACCAAGCTGTCGGACAATTTTTTCACTTCCAATGTATACAATCAAGACTACCTAAAATTCTTGGAAAACCATGTTGCTCACCAATATGACGAAGCCTTGCAATATCGTTAGCATTTGGTGATCTAAGATACCGTTCTGTAAAAATTTCGACAATGACACAACATAATCTCTTGAAGCCTTCAATTGTTGTTGACTCACTAATTTTAAATTACTCATCCATAGAATCCGTAAGTATACCATATGCTAACATCCAGAATGCAGCTGATATTTTTTGTAGAGTGGATAATCCAAGTCCACCAAGCTCATCTCTTTGTTGTTGGAAATAGTTATCATGCTCTTTTACAGCATTAGTAATGCGAAGGAACAAACTTTGGGACATTTGATATCATCGCTGAAATATATTATCAATATATATATCACTATCGCAGTTAATCACTATATGCCCTGGGATGGAACCACGATGCCCACCTTGGTTGTTTTGTTGATTGCGAAGAAGCTAAATTGCTAAGTTATTTTCCTGTATCAAATTTGGTATGACTATTTCATCTTCAAGCATCGTCAACTCAAGTTTATCATCACTTGATGTTGACGATGATAATGATGATGATGAAGATGATAGCATGTCTTGAAATTTGATATTGGAAGGACCTCCAATATCATAATCCATTTCAATAAATTGATGAATATTTAATTTAGTAAATGATTATATTTATAAAAGTTCTTGCTATGGTTGAGATACTGACAAAATCTATCAAATGGTTAAGTTTATGATGAAATCTAATCAGACGATTAATATTTGGATGAAATCCGTCAATTTTATCTGCCGTGGATAAGGTTGATGATAAGTTTTGAAATGATTAAGAATATAATCCATCTAACGGTTGACATGATGATGAAATCTAATCGTACGGTTGAGATTATGATGAAATATATCAATTTTCTCTAACATGGATAAGGTTGATGATAACGGTTGAGATGATTATGAAATCTAATCGGACGGTTGAGATTTGGATGCAATATATCAACTTTATCTAACATAGATAAGGTTGATGATAACACTTAAGATTATTACGAAATCTAACGGTTGAGATTTGGATGAAAGCTATCAATTTTATCTAACATGGATAAGGTTGATGATAACGGTTGAGATGATAATGAAATCCAATTGGATGGTTGAGATGATGATGAAATCTAATCGGACAGTTGAGATAATAATAATATTCATATACAGGTTTATAAATATGAAAGATAGAGTCTCTAAGAAAATCACCATTTCGAACCAAGTATTTCACTTTTCTTCGTCCTAAATATTACATTCTCACAAGGATATCAACTCTTAAAGAAAAATGGCTTCTCGATCTACTGGATACAGCACTAGTGAAGATATGCTTTTATATCGGATTTATATGGAGATTTCGTAAGATCAGATTGTTGGGAGGCATCAAACTTCTGACCGCTTTTGGGGTCGAATTGAAGAGGTATATAGCAACAAGGCAATTGATGGGTGGGAGCAACGTAACAATATATCTTTATAAGAACAACGGTGAAAAATAATGCAATCTATTAAAAAATTACGAGCATGCATCAGACAAGTGGAAAATATGAATCCCAATGGTGCATCCGATCAAAATATTGTGAGTTTCCAAAATTTTTAATTCTTGCAATTTTATATATACTTGGTGACTGGATAACTAACCAATATATATACATTGTTTGCCGCTGGATCGCGCAAAGGTGTTACTAATGCAAGATGTTAATTGTAAAATGATCATGTATAGAACATTGTCAAAGATTTTGAAAATTATAATGATGATATCTTCACACAAAGATAAATTTACAGGAAGCAAACTTCCAGTTATGTGTCATCAGAATCAGATAATGCAACACTTGAATCTCAGGTACCGGTATCTCCTATGTTTTTTGATTTCAATATAAATTTGAACGATAACGAAGTCGGCGGTTCTTCATCTAAAAGGCCTATTGAGGTGAAGAAGAATAAAGTGAAGAGAAAATGAAGGAAAAATCTTCTTTTGAGATAAATAATCTTAAATTTGAAAACTGAGAGCTTATTGAGTTAATGAAAAAACAAAACGAAGATAGACAAGTAGCTTTTGAAATGACTAAACAAAAGATGGAGATTCAGAGACAAAAGTTGGCTTTGAAGCAATGGAAAGAAGAAATTAAAATTATGTCTCAGGACTTAAATCAAATTAGAGATCCTGGTCGTCGTGCTTATATTGCAGTTGAATATGTACGAATTCTGGAACAATCATCGCATTAACCTCATCAACCAAAACCACAACCAAACCCGTCAAATAATATTTTAGCGAATATTTTACTAATATTGGTGAAAATGAAACTGATCTACCTGATTATTAAATTTTTTGATTTTGTAATTATGTTTTGTTTGTATTTTTTAATTTAGTTCTACTGGTTGACTATTAATATTCAAGTATGTGTGTTTTAATTTAGTTTATCTTTGTTTGTAATTTATTATGTTATTCGACTATTAATATCAACATATTTGCGGTTTACTTATTTGAAGTTTTATAATGGATATTTTTTAATTACTTATTTAAAATATTTATTCATAAGTAAATAATTATAAAGTTATAAACATATAATGAAAATATTTATAAACATGAGACTAAATCTTAAAATTATTATAAAGTTATAATTACTTAAATAAACATATAATGAAAATATTGGAATATTGTTTAAATAACAAAATAAAGAATGAAAGAATTAAAAATGAATGAATGAATGAAAAAAGAAAGAAAAAGAAAGAAAGAAAAAATTGAGAGAGAAAAAAGAAAAAACTGAAAAATTAAAAAATATGAACAGTAATGAAAAAGATGCTACAGTGCCACTCTATTGCAAATTTTATGTCACACTGCAGCATCTCTCCAAAATGGAGGGAAAAATGCCGATATATTGGAGTTGATTTCTCTTCTATTTTGGTATTTCTCCTCCATTTTGGAGATGCGTTGAAGATAGCCTTAGTTTGTTCACTTTCTTATAAAAGCAAAATCAACCTAGAGTAGTTATTTTCTTAAAAAGGTATGATCATGTTGGGTTCAACATCTATATGTGCAACAATTAACAATATTTTAAAATTTGAATTAAAAGTTAAACCATTAAATAAGAGGTTTAAGATTTAAAAATTTTAACACAGATCGTCATAAAATTGAACAAGTATTAAATAAAAATAAAATTTTAAAATATAGCTTAAAGGACAACGTTCTTAATTTAAAATTTAATTAAAAAAGAAGGTTATTAAATAAAATTTAATTAGTATATTTTAGTTCATCTTCATGACACATTGTATGCAAATATATCAAAAACAGTCTCTCTATTTGGTAGAGGTAAGACTGCGTAGTATTGGATCTTCCCAAATTTTGCATCTCAGCGAAATTTCAACTAGATGTTGACGACGACGACAATATATTTTGGTTAATAAAAATAAATTAGTTTATAAAATTTGGCCAACGAATTAATAAACTCATTGATTTTTAACAGCAAGAGTTATTAAAATAAAAGAAAGTTAAATGTGACAAGTTTTTTATCTTTCTTAGCCATGCTTCTTAGTTTATATCAAGAAATGTCTTTATAAACCTACTAATCACTCTCACCTCTATGCCTCACTATCGTCCACTTGGTTCATTAGACGAATCATTTTCGTAGTGTTCAAATACATGTTGTTCTATAGTTCGCAAATTACATATTTTAAGTAAACTATTAGGTGCAAGATACTTTATTTTAATAATTAAAAATAAATTTAAAATTATTAAAATTTTATATTTTTTTAAATTTTCAAGAAACTAAAATCTTTTAAATTTTTATTAAAATAATGATAAAATGCATGTGAAGTACACATTGTACCGTAATTAATTAAATATTGTTAATATTACAACCTAACTTAGTCCTTAAATTCGACTAAAAATAATTAAACTAAATTTAAAATTATAATAAATTATTAATTTGAGCCAAGTTTAATAAATTTGGGTTAAATTTAAAAGTTAAATAAAGTTATTATATCAACAAAATTTGATTCATCCATATGTAATGTTAATGAAATGCCTATTTATTGTTATTTTTTTAACAAAAGTTTTTAAAAAAGAATTTTTACTAAAAGTTTGAAAATTATAAAGTATTTTTTGAAAATTTTTAAAATTAAAATTCTTTAAAGTTACTTAAACTGAAAAAAAATATCTTTAGATTTAACTTATTTAATAAGTCAGTAAACAATGACCAAAAGAACACAATTTAACTTGAAAGAGTTGAACAAAACTGGTCCTTTCCAGTTTTAAGATATGACTGTGCAGGAAGAGCCACAAATGCAAGTTATTGACCGTTAATGTTCCTTTCGTAGAGTCATTAATCAGATAACAACTACAGCATAGTATGGTCAATGTGTTAATATTTTTGGCGTTCACATTGGTCCATACTCTCAACTAAAATCATAGATATTTTCTTTTGGTTCGTTAGCGACTGGGGTAAAGGGACACATTGGACTGACAATATGACCAATAAGTGACAACACGACTTATATATTAAAAGCATCAAATAAAGCCGTTAACCAATTTTAATTTATTTTATTGAAATTTATCAGGTTGCTTTAGAAAATGAGATACGTTGAAGTTGCAGGAACACTCACACAGCCTTCCAGTTCCAGTTGCCATTGCTGGTCCCCCCCAAATGGACTGGTTTGATAAGGATTGCCCTAAAAATTATTTTGTGAAAAGCCGTGACCAATCCATTGTCTTTCTGGTTTCTGATCATGATAAGTCATATGTTTATGTAATGAACAAATCATAGTGTCTCCTGGTGCTCGTGCTGGTCCTTGAAAATATGCGTAGCAACCGTATTACGTTAGACGAAGCCAGGGTTTCCTTGTTAGAAGATGGTCATCAAGATCAGAAGCTTTCAAGGAGGGTTTGGATTGAGTCCAAGAAGCTCTGGCACGTAGTTGGTCCGGCGATCTTTAGCCGTATCGCCACCTACTCTATGCTTGTGATCACGCAAGCCTTCGCTGGTCGTTTAGGCGACCTTGAACTTGCTGCTATCTCCATTTCCGTTAACGTTGTTCTTGGGTTCCAGTTGGGTCTCTTGGTATACGTTAATTACTTCTCCATATCATGGAAACCAATATATTTTTCGAATATCTGCTTTTTCCAACACTTGGGTGTCTTTTTTTTTTTTTTGGTTAGCTGGGGATGGCAAGCGCATTGGAGACGCTATGTGGACAAGCTTTCGGGGCCAAGAAGTACTACATGTTGGGTGTGTACATGCAACGTTCTTGGATCGTGTTGTTCATTTGTTGTGTTCTGCTCTTACCTATGTACCTCTTCGCAACTCCGGTGCTCAAGCTCTTAGGACAGCCTGACGATATTGCAGAGCTTACGGGAGTTGTTGTCCTCTACATGATACCTCTCCATTTTTGCTTCGCTTTTCAGTTTCCTCTGCAGAGGTTCTTGCAGAGCCAGCTCAAAAACATGGTTATCGCATGGGTTTCACTACTAGCTCTCGTGGTTCATGTGATCCTTAGTTGGTTGTTCGTGTACAAGCTTCAATGGGGAGTGACTGGCACTGCCATGACCCTTAGCTTTTCTTGGTGGGTTTTGGTGTTTGGCCAACTGGGTTACACTATGTGTGGTGGGTGTCCTCTCACATGGACGGGATTCTCCATTGAAGCATTCTCTGGTCTTTGGGAATTCACCAAACTATCTGCTGCTTCTGGGGTCATGCTCTGGTATTGAAATTCTCGCCATAGTTGCACGCAGGCTTTAGCTGATTATAGTTTCTAGCCCATGTGTGAGATTTTCACCGTCCTTTTTCTTCTTCTTCTTCTATTGTGTAGCTTGGAGAATTGGTACTACAGAATACTCATTCTGATGACAGGAAACCTGAAGAATGCAGAAATCGCTTTGGATTCTTTGTCTATATGGTACAAATCTTTTCATTTACGTGCTTCGTATGTTCCATATGTCTGGTTAATGATTGTTCTTCAATTATGATTATGACATATATCTGCTGATTTCTGGACTCAAACTTGTTGTAGCATGACCATTAATAGCTGGGAGATGATGATTCCTTTTGCATTTTTCGCCGGAACCGGGTATGTGTATCTCATCATCTCCCATTATGATTCGTCTTCTATATTTTAGAGCGAGTATATATTATAGTCATCAACTAAAGAAATTCAGACAAATTCCCATCTGAAAGAGATTAAAATTTCATGTCTTCCACAGAAAAGACAAAAAGAAAAAGGAGAATCATTATTTGCTCAACTACCAAAGTAGTTGTGCCTAAATGAGTTGTCTCTACCATCTCAGAATTTATACATAAGCAGACGAACACGAATTTCTCTTCTTGAACATAATGTTATTGACTGATTCTGACACTTGAAAGTGATGATTCTGACAATTGAAAGTGATAAAAGTGCTGGAAACTTATTCATATCTTCGTCACTTTGTCACGTTATATAACATTTGATCGTACAAAATTGTACAGCTAACTTCGTGAAATCTGTTCAATTATCTTCAGAAGGATAAAAAGTATCTATCCTTGTTGTGGTAAGGGATCTTCAAATATTTACATTTCTAGCTTAAACCCGTATTCAAATTGTGCACTTAACATTCTAACGTTTTACTTTCTCTATAATATTTCTGAAAATTTTGTGTGTTAAGAAGTAATAAGTCTTTTAGAGGCATCCTTGCTTTTCATCATGAAACCACGTAATCAATCTATCATAACCCTGAGATACAGACCTGAAACCTGCAGTTCACCACTTGAGCTTTGATGATCACAATTTTTGTCCTTCACGTTTGACAAATTAAGCTTTTTGTGTTGATATATGAATCAGAGTTAGGGTTGCAAATGAGCTTGGTGCTGGGAATGGAAAAGGAGCCAAGTTTGCCACAACAGTATCAGTGCTTACATCAGTTTTTATTGGCCTTTTCTTCTGGCTATTGATCATTATATTCCACGATAGATTTGCATGGTTTTTTTCTTCAAGTGAAGCTGTCCTTGAAGCAGTCAACCATTTGTCAATCTTATTAGCTTTTACTGTTCTACTCAACAGTGTTCAGCCTGTTCTGTCAGGTTTTGGGGGATTCTTGTTTTAGCTTTTCCTCTCATGTCATATCAGGTCTATGTTATTTAAATGGTTGTTTTCATTTTTAGTCGTGCTTTGTTCTTGAAGGTGTGGCTGTGGGATCTGGGTGGCAAAAGTACGTGGCTTACATAAACTTGGGTTGCTACTATTTGATTGGAGTTCCTCTTGGTTTCTTGATGGGATGGGTCTTTCACCAAGGAGTTATGGTAAGTAATTTCTTCCTATAACGTCACCTCAAGTTAGGGTTGCTGATTTTCCGAATCATCGGGTTAGTTTGATATCTAACTTCAAAACCTAACTTTCCTTTGTAAAGTTTGACTCAATCCAAAACTTGGTTAAAATCATATTCTACTCATTGATTTCGTATCGGATCAAGCCGAGTTTAAGCATAGGAACAAAGTTGTAAGCTTATTGGCAGTTTTGGACTGGAATTCATCAATGTTCTGTTTTCAGGAGACAAGCATTCATGATCTAAAATTGCAATACATTATCTGTTCTAGCTTCTTTAGAAATGTGCTTCAATCCATATTATATGTTTTGAACCAGCAATATGATCTAACAATGGCACTTGAAACTCATCGAATTCAGGGAATTTGGGCTGGTATGATCTTTGAAGGGACAGCAGTTCAGACCTTTATACTATCTATAATTACAATGCGATGCGATTGGGACAAAGAGGTAACTTGGAATTTCTTATACCCTTCTGTCTGTTTCTGCATAACCTGCTCACATGTATGTTCATCCAAATTGGCATATTCAGGCAGAAAAGGCGAGCATGCATGTAGAGAGGTGGTCAGAAGTGTAATACGAAGAGAAACTGCACAAATTTGAAGTCAACAAGCTGGATTCATCAGCATTGTTCTCCATTTGCTCAATTCCGATGGCCTAAATAGATATCAATTTGGCAAATCAGAGATAAAATAGCTATAAAACCATTAGATATAATTATTGTAATTAAGCAATCTTCGTAATTTAAGTTAAATTTAGATTTATTCCACTGTACCAAAATAAGGAGATTTTAAACGCTTATGCCTAGACACATCAAATAATTGTCTTAAATAATTTAAGAATTTGTGGAATTTTTAGACATTTATTTAAGATAGCAAAATTTGTCTTAAAAATATACTAAAAAAGAGTCTAAAATTTCTAAAATACTTGCTTTTGGCGGGACAAGAAAACACCAAAAGTAAATAATTAATCTTTAAAAAAATCGTTGAATTACAACTGCTCATTTTCTCCTTACCTAACTTTTTCTTTTTGTTTCCTCTGTAACTGTTGCGTATACTTGCCTCTCACCTCCTCTCAACCCTTCTAATCTCTTATTATTCATCATTCTTCACTACAAAAAAATAATACAATCCACGACGTTTTATTGATAAAACGTCGTAGATTGTGAAGACTTTTTGCGACGTTTAAAAAACATCACAACAAGTTTGAATTTTTCGTGACATTTTATAAAAACTTCACAGATTTGTTCCGCGACGTTTTATTGATAAAACGTCGCTTATACCCAACCGTAAATAATAACCTAATCCATCGTCTCCTAAACTAGATAGCCTTTTTTGTTTTTCCTTAATTCTTCTCTTTGTTTGCGCAAAATCCCTAAAACCACGACTAGATACGTATCTCGCACCAGCTCGAGTTGTGGGTCGGCGAGACGATCGACTGTGGAGACGACGATGACGGTGCCAATATATCCCGCAAACTCGTGTACCCACCACCGCTCTGTATGGTGGTCATCTCTACTTCGACAAATGAGGATTGGTGGTTGAAGCATTTGTGTTCAAGGAAGGTCGAGTCGGGGTTTGGATTGGGTGATGAGTTTTGAGATATAACAGTTGTTGAAGGTTCCACGTAAGTTTTCTTTGGCCTGGCAGGTTACTGGCATGAGGATAGTGTTGATTTGGAGAGGAGATGGAAGATATACACACCTCACATTTCCATTGTCTCTTGAGTAGGTC
>JAOQMS010000180.1:2158198-2172657 GCA_027563885.1 Erythroxylum longipes | reverse complement strand
GGCTTCATTGAGGGTTCCAAGTGGGTGCTTCCTCCTCCCAAGGTGTAAATAGCTTATCTTAGGAGCAAAGTTTGTGCCTACACTGCTTCGTGCTAGAGCTGATGAAATTTTTTCTTTTTGCCTTCTTTGTGTCTTGTATCTTGAATAAACACACATAAACATGTGTAATTCTATTATTGTTCTTTTGATGCGTATTGAATTTTCATCAATAACTGATTACCTTATTCTTAAGCTTCTCTTTGCCATTGATATGATGATTTATGTATTTTAAAGGACATAAAATTCTTTAATTATTAAAGTTAATGATATACTAAAAAATTGAATAATTAAATGAATAAAATTTATAAATAATATTGAATAGTTATTAAACAAATAAGATTTATAAAAAATTGAAAAAACAATTATTAAATTAAAATTATTTTCAAAAAATTGAAAAAATAATAATTAAAAGAAAAACGTCGCAGAATGCTTTCTGCGACGTTTCCAAAAATGTCACAGAAAGTCCGATCTTTCTGTGACGTTTTTAAAAAAGTCACGGAATGTCAGTGTTTTCTATGACATTTTTCCGAAAATGTCGCAGAAACTTTTTACCTACACCACATTCCGCGACGTTTTTTATGATGTTTTTTAAAACGTCGCAAATGGTATTTTGTGATGTTTTTTGAGTTTCTATGACGTTTTTTAAACGTTGCCAAATGTGTTGTTTTCTTGTAGTGCTTTGATGAAATACTTTCAATCTTCAAGACAATCTCTCGCTCTTCTTCAATCAGGCTTTGCCATGGCCGACCGCTCAGTTGATCGATACATTTTGCACGGTAACTAGATGTAATTTGAGGTGCCATTCAACCAATTTTAATTTCTATAAGATATTTGTTTTTTATATTAGATTGTTGTTGAATTATTAGAACCTAGATTTCTTGCTGCCATCATTTTTAGGAAAATAAAAAGGAGAAGTCCAGAATTCGCAATCGTTCAATGCATGAAACAAAAAAAATCGTTGTCTGTTCTTTATATGGCATCAGTCTTGTTTTGTGTTTCCGGTTTGTGTTTGGTATTTCATTTTTCATTTTTCTTCTTATATTGTCTGGCTTTACATTTTCCTTTTTTTTCTTCCTTGTTTATCTTTCAGTTTTCTGAAGTTTTGATTCCATGTTAGGTTTGTTTTATTTAGTTCAAATGTTAATTTGGCATCTATTTTCTTTAAAGGGTGTCGTTTGAGTTAACTCCTTATATAAAGTAAGCTATAAACAGAGTACACGTTAGCTTATACAATAACAATAAGTTGCTCGATATTTTCCAACAACAACTAGATCTTCAAGAACTAGTTAGGCTAAGAAACCTTGTCTATTAACAAATCGTTTGTAGTTCCTAGTTCTGTTTGGTGGTGGACTAAAAGAGGAAAAGGGACAAATTGCCTGTTGAATGAGACAAACACCCTGTAGTACCCAGTTCTTATTTTTCTCTATTTTTATTTTTTTTACAGTCTTAAAAATAGATCTTGTTATTTCTTTCTTTTTGTTATGTATTTTTTACATTACATTCTTTTTGCTTTGTTGTTGTTCTGCTGTGAAATCCAATATTGCTCTGCATCATTGTTGTTCTGTTGTGAAATCCAACTGATGATAGCAATGGTTTTTAATTTACTTTTTTGGTAACCAAATGTTTAATAAACCCCTTATCTTATTACAATTTCGTTGAAAACGTGGCTCGTGGTTGCAAGTACTAAGCAGTGGGTTTAACTCAAAAAAAAGAAGAAAAAAAAGAATGGCTAAATCTTGGACTCACTTTTGGTAGTTTTTTTTGTCAACTTCAGTAACTTCCGATTCTGTGTCTAAAAGTCTTACAGGTTGGTGCCATTAATTTCTTGTTTTCTTCTGTTATTTGTATTATCTTTATGCTTTTAAGGAGTAAGATTGATAATGAATACGCTTGCTTTGTTGTGAACTAGTTTTCATGCTCCTTTAACTCTAGGAACTTGAACTTCCAAAATCAGTTGACAGTTTTCTCATCCTTTTTTTTATTGTTATCTTTACCTATTAATTCATCGTTGTACGTGTGAGTGAGTAGATTAACATTTTGGCTTATTTGGCATTTGTATTTATATACATTTCTTCCATTGTAAATTGATGTGGATTGTTATTAATTTCACTTTGTCTATGAGGAAAAAATTATGTGGAATGTAAATTGTTTGTTTGTGTTTTTTAAAAATATGTGTGAAGGTTAATACTTGCGATTCTATAGGATCAATGTCTATGGGTATAGATAAGAGTTGGATAAATCAACCAAGAAATAGCGAGTCTTATATTCAAAGGACTTATGATATCATGGAATTTGCAAAACAAGGTGCACAAAATGGGAAGATTAGATGTCCTCGTAATGTTTGTCAACTAGATAGGAAGAAATTATTCTCACTAGAGGAGGTAGAAAGTCATATTTTGTTTAAAGGATTTTACAAGGACTATAAAGATTGGATATTCCATGGGCCAAACACTCTTGCTGAACAAATGGGTCATATGGTTATAATGCCTGATCAGCTCAGATTGATAGGCCAAGATGATGTTGTAGGGTTATTGAGGAATGTTATTGGATTTAGTATTCCTTGTGAAGGTGAACCTATCTCTGAACCCTATGAGCAACCAGACACTAATGGCATGATGGATGACCCTAATTTGGCTAATGAGCCCCATGATAAAGAACCTGACATATTCACTAGCGAAGAAGAGGCCAAGTTTAAAAAGATACTTGATACTTTATGTGAAGAGCTTTATCAAGAATGTATCAATCACTTTAAGTTGTCATTTCTTCTACATCTTGTTTACATCAAATGCATGTTTAATTGGCCAAATAAGTCTTTCTCAATGTTGCTTAATCTTTTAATCAATGCATTTCTAAAAATAATCGATTTTCCTTGCCTTGTACTATCAATATAAAAAACTGATAACAGATTTGGGTCTTGGATGTGAAACGATACATGCTTGTCCAAATGGTTGTACATTGTATTAGGGTGAAAAGTCAAGGGAAAATTTTTGCCCTTCATGTCATGTCTCAAGGTGGAAGAATGATAAAAAGAACATTCTGGCTAAAGTGATGAGATACTTTTCTTTGATTCAGATATTAAAGATGATGCATATGTCATCTAAGATAGCCGAAGACATAAGATGGCATAATAAGGAAAGAAAAAAGGATGGATTTATAAGGCATCTGGCTGATGCATTAGCTTTGAGGAAATTTGATGCTCGGCATCCCGAATTTGCATGTGATCCTCAAAGTGTTAGGCTAGGTTTGGCTAGTGATGGGTTCAATCTATATCATCTCATGATCACTACCTATAGCCAGGGACGAATTTAGAAATTTTTTTAAATGGGGGCAAAATATTTAAAGTACTCTTATATTACTGAAAAAGATAAAAATATTTGTATATTTGATAAACAAAAAATTACATCATTGTCTTGAGCTTCTTACATATAAGTATATGACCTATTAAAATCGTTCCCTACGAGTTTTCATAGTTCCCTACGAGTTTTCATAGTTTGATATCGCTGTAAAATTTTCTCATTGTCAATACTATTGAAGATATCTTTCTCAGTATATGTGATCAAACAGTCATTCATCCAAGAATCTCCCATCCAATTATGCAAGTGATTTTTCACTATCTTCATTGCAAAAAATACCCTTTCCACCGATGCAGTAGCAATAGGCAAAATAAAAGCTAATCTCATAAGTAAAAACACCAAAGGTTACACAACATGCGTTTTTGTTTCAACTAGCTTCTTGGCAAGATCACTAATCCCATTTAATATCGAAAATTGATCATTAGATTACATATGAACAATATAATTATCAAGTTGATCACAAGAGTAATAAGCTCTACTTTAGAGAAATCAAAAGGATAAAATTTAGCAAGTTGAATCAATTTTTGCTTATCAAAAGCATAAAAAGAGTCATTTGGATTCAAGCATGCCACACAAATAAGCAACTTGGTATTTACCTCATTGAAGCGATTGTTGAGCTCTTAAAGTTGCATATCAATCACAGTGTAAAATAATTCCACTTGATAATGATGCAAATTCGTCATTTTTTGTGCATTTTGCCTTGACCTTCCCTGATGTACAAAATTTTCATCCATATTTGGAATGGCAATATCATGGTTCTCACAAAATGAAGATGTTTCATCAAATAAGGACTGCCACCCATCATCCCTCATCATTTGTAGTTGTCGTTTGGAAACTTTAATCAAAGAAATTGCATTGATAATGTCTTGATCCTTCCTTTGCAATGCTTGAGATAATTCATTTATGATGCCCAAGATTTTTTTCATCAAATGCAAGTTAAACACAAATTCATAAGATTGGATATAATCAAGCAAAGCATATGCTTCACCTTTTTGCTCTGAAGTTGTGCCCTCTTCCATAATGATCTCTAGAACATCAACTATGGAGTCAAACATCACGATTAAGCTTGATAATGATCTATAATGTGTGCCCTAACGTGTGTCACCTAGTCTTTGAAAAGAAGTTTCTTGATGTAAACCTTTACCACTTAAAAGTTCACCATTTTTTAGCCCCTTAACAATCTTACTAAGTTGCTTCTTACGAAGAAGATCTTTTCTTTTACAAGAACCTCCAACTACATTTGATAAGCTTGAGACTGTGTTAAACAACAAAGCAACATGTACATGATTATTCACCACCGCTATAAGTGTTAATTGAAATTGGTGAGAGAAACAATGAACATAGTGAGCTGAATTATTTTCTTTTAAAATCAAAGTCTTCAAACTATTAATCGCTCCTTGTATATTGCTAGCTCCATCGTAGCCTTGACCACATAGAGATGATATACTCAATCCATGGCTTGAAAACAATTCATTTATTGCAAACTTTAGTGATAAAGAGGTGGTATCACTAACATGAATAATACCAATAAATCACTCAAGCACGCATCCTTTTGCATTCACATAATGTAAAACAATAGCCAATTGTTCTTTGATCGAGATATCACGAGACTCATCAATAAGGATAGAAAATAACCCACCTTAAAGATAATTAATAATGGCATTGCAGGTTTCAATTGCAGCAGCTTTGACAATATCCTTTTGTATGTCAGGAGCAATGACTTTGAGATTTCCGTGGGCATTGTTTAAAACAACATTGTTAATAGCTTCATTATGGTCAGCCAAGAATTGTAAAAGTTGAGGAAAATTACCATTATTACTAGAAGTCTCTGATTCATCACGACCACAAAAAGCCAATCCTTGACGTAAAAAGAATCGAACACAATCCACTAATGCAGTGCGTTGGGTATGATAGTCCTTTCGAGCTTGGTTGGATTGATTAGCATACTTAAATATATTGTTTTTGATTTATCAAATCTTGACATTTCTTCCAAGCTATATTGTGAGAGCTATTAGGACCTCCTATATGAATATGAAATATGTCTTTTTCTTTCAATTGTTAAATCCATCAATAACAAAAGTATCACCACTTACTTGACTTCCAATATCCGGCCTAAAAAGATAACAACATAAGCAAAATGCTGCATCTTTTGTAACACTGTACTCTAACCAATTGGTGTATTCTTTAAACCAAGATGGAACAAATCTACGATAAATATTTCTAAGTTTTCTTTGTGGAAAATCATGCTTAAAAGGCTGACATGGACCCTTTTGCAAATAAACTCTTCTTATTCTATCACGGTCATTAAGATGATAATCTGAATTTTTTTTCTGCAATGCTGGATCAAGTTGAAGATCATCTAAATTAACTTCTAAATAAGGATGCTTTAAAGGAGTTGGGGCTAGAATCCTTATTTATAAGTGGCCTTTTGAGAAATTTGTCCATAATTGAAATCAAAGTTAAGTAAATAGAGAAGATATCATGATATACAAATAAAATATGTACATAAGAACATGAAGAAAGAACAATGTTGTAAGAAAAAGTTTGTTTAAGAACCAACAGCTACATTATTATCAAAAAAGAAAAAAAAAGCTATATTTGCTAATCCATCACTGTTTTCAATTAATTATAAATTTCATATTTGATATTTTTACAACCCCATTTTATTTATTTTCCTCAAGCACTCATTGTCTCATTGCCCATTCATCAGTTCAAAAAATTTGTTATTTGCTCTCTTTTCCTTTTGTCTCTAAATTATTGAGAATCATTGAATTTCTCCCTATGTGTTTTGAATTACTAATTTTCTTTTTTTTCTTTTGATTATTTTACTAATTAGTAAAAGAAAATCTACAAATGCTACAATGACTCAATGAGTTTCACATACCCACATAAAAAGATATTATAAAAGTATCATATGAGGATAAATTGAATAAAAAATAAACAAAAAAATTATCTATTCACAAAAAATTAACTAATTAAAACTATTTGAATAACAGTTTATATAGATGCAAAATATGAAATACACAAATAAAAAGTGTGTGTGTGTCTATATATATATATATACAACAATAAACTAAATATTGAAAAGAATAGAAGGGAATCGATTAACTTACTATTTAAATGCAGAATTTATGACAAATGTTGGTAATTACTTGTTACTTTGATGGGCATAACTCAAAGATTGCAACTTGGAGAAGATGAAAGCTTTGGGTGTGGTCCTCGTGGAGTTAGGTGAAGATGAAGCCAAAAAGACAAAAAATAGTGTGCCGTAGAAGCCAAAAGGGTTAAAAAATATCAATAAAAAAAGTTAATTAGGTTTTCATTTAAAAAAGTCATGAGCTCAAATAATAGTAATCTTAATAAAAATGAAATGGCTCAGATTTTAGTTTTTATTTGATATCTTAATATATCTAAAATTTGTATTATTAATTTTTTTGTCACCAATTAAATTAATGGGGGTAAAATTTTATTTTTTTATGGGATCAAAACTTAAAATAATAATGTTTTTATATGAAATATTTTGGGCCCCCAATTGGCATTCGTCCCTACCTATAGCATATGGCCAGTGATCTTGATCCCTTATACTTGCTACTATGGGCATGTATGAAAGCATCTTCATTTATTTTGTCCATAATTATTCCTGGTAGAAATGGACCAAGAAATAATATTGATGTATATTTGCAGTCTTTAGTGAATGAGTTGAAGTTATTATATATGGGAAGGTGCTGATGCATTTGACTCATGTGCCAAGGAAAAATTCAAGATGCAAGCTGTCTAAAACTGAAAAATATCGACAAAGAAAAATATTTAAAAGCTTACACAAAGAATCTAAAATAGTAATGCCCCTGAAAAATTACAAACGCAGGAAATAGATTTTTGACGCTTATTAGATGCGTAAAAAATGTATTTTTTTCGACGCATTTATGTGTCTAAGAAAACTGTCCAAAATAGTTTATGTGAAACTTGTTTTTCGATGCTTTATAAAGCCTCTAAAATTATTTTTAATACGTAATAAAAAGTCTAAAAACTTCACCTTTTTGTATCTTTAAACTCCATATTTTCTTGTAGTGTTCAGAATGATTTAAACAAAACAATATTATTTTAATCTTTAATTTAATTAAATTTTAGATTATTTAAACACAATTATACCAAACTCGAGTACGAGAATTGAGCTCTTATGATTTAAATTTGTAAGTTGAAAGTTCTAAATTGTACAAAAATGGTGCAAAATGCACAAGTTGCTTACCAAAAACACATGCAGCCTCTTGTGCACTCAAAAGTATTATGACCTTGACCTAGTTGTTTTAAATACGCACCGACGTCGTGAAATCTGCTCGTGGAGTGGTCAAGGTTATACAAATTTGGTGTAGTAGTTGGCTATACTTGAAATGAACACCTGTACAAGCTTCAATATTCATTGACATCATTCCTTTGCATAATTTGTAAAAATAAACATGTTCTATTTATTTCATGATCGAAAAATAGTATTCATGTATAGAGTAGTAGAACTTATTGTATATGGAATAGGGTTTAAATATATAAGGTTAGTTTCTTAGGACTTTATAAGATTTAATAAACTATCACATAAAACAAATGTTGAATATTCAAAGTTGCATAATGCTATTATAAATAGTAGTTGAGTTTGATGCCCAATTGATCTCGTCGGAAAAGTCGTCTGAGTAAACTAGGGTTACTTGGCGTGTGAACTTCATAACCAGCAACCTTGTTATATAAATATAAACAAGAAAGGAACAGCTCGCCGATAAGTTTGATTTTGCATCCTTCCTTCTACGTTTCAAAGCAAAGTATTTGCAAGTCTTAATCGGACTTTTACTAACATTTGATGTGTATCAACATCCCTCCCTAGTCCCTACCACGTGAATTAGTAAAAATATAATTGTAAATATATAAAGTATTCATAAATCTTAATATATAAAGTATTCACAATTTGTTAGAGAATCTCGTATTGATTAAATATGAAAATATCAAAGGGTTTATAAGTAGTAAGGGCCAACTATCTAAATAATTAGTTATAGTTATTTTAGCAATGGTTGACATAAACTCAATTCTTATTACTGAACTCTACACTCTACCCTTATTAAAAATTCTAACATGGTATTAGAGCAGGTTTGGTCCGGATTATTAATTTCTCGGTTGTCCATTTAGATGTCCAATCTTAGCGATCCGGTCCGGTTACCATTGCGTTTATTTCAAGTGACAACTAGATGTCCATCCTAGTTGCACTTAAAAGGGAGTGTTAGAGAATCTTATGTTAATTAAACATGAAAATATTAAAGGGTTTATAAGTGGTAGAGGACAACTATCCAAATAACTAGTTCTAATTATTTTGACAATGGTTAATTTAAGCCCAAATCTTGTAATGGACTCTACCCTATACCCTTATTAAAAATTCTAATAAACTTAATTCCAAAACTAATAAAGCAATGTTTTCAAAACTAAATCGAAAGTTAAACAGGTAAAATGAGAAGTTTAAGATTTAAAAATTTTAACCAATATTAGATCATCATAAAATTGGTTAAAAGTAGAATAAAATTGCATAATTTAAAACTTGATTGAAAAAGATTGTCTTTACTTAACAAAATTTTTAAAGTTTAATTTAAAATTATAAAATGAAAACTAATTAGTTTATTATTATTTTAAATAAATAGTTTATAAAAATTGAACGATCAATTAAAAAATCAATCAATTTTAACAACAAAATTATTAAATGAAATCACACAAACAAATTGACTTGTTCAAAATTTTGAACATTAAATTAGCCTATTCAGCTAAGCTTTTAAAACATGCTCTAAAGGGGATCGTATCTCTTATTCTAGTTATCATATTCTATTAAATATCATCCACATATTTACATAAACTCTAAATAAATATATGAATAAGATTTAATAAAATATGATTAAATCGTATGCTCTAAGCTACAAGATTTACATGAATTAAGATTGATAATGGATTAAGTAAGACCTCCGTTATGATTGTGTTTAAGTTTGAAAAAGACTTTCACAACTTGAGTTTAAATCAAGTTCCAATAAAGTAAAATTTAATTTATTCGTTCATTTTAAATTGAGAGCGAGTGAAAAATAACCTTCAACAAGAAACGCCACACCCAATTGTGCTATCCAACAAAACAACAAAGAGCAATTGCTATTTGCCATACAAAAGTCCACGTTAAAAAGGATTTACATGTACTTACAAATCTCATCGAGCATAGGATTCAAAGCACTCCAGTTCTGTAAAACCGTAACTATTCAAGCTAAATCTTGAAGATGAAAAAGCTCGGGAGCCACTGTAACTCAGAAGTCGCTCCGCAAACCGAGCTGACTCGCTTGCTTTCTCTCCTCTTCCCAAAGTAAGCAACAGTCTGCCCTCTTCTCCGTACCCTTTCCCCAATTCAACTTTACCCTTCATTTCGCTTACTAAGCACCATAAGCTCTCTGCAAATGCCCTCTTTCTAATAGATAAGTCAACTATGCCTTCCTTACATGTATCTAATCTTTTCAAAACACAAGCCAACTCGACCGAGTCGCTGAAACTCAAGCAGCTGAGTCTTTCATTGAACTCGTTCAATCGGATCGATAGATCATTAATGGCAGATAAGTGATCTTCACCCACCATGTTCGTGATCTCACCAACCAAGGTGTTGTTTTGCAGATGCAGGCAACCTGGTCTTTGACATATCTCTTCAATTAAACCCACCAAAGAGTCAATATCCTTAAGCAAATCCGAGTTCGTGAGTTCCGCGACTTTGCCTTCTTCTTTATCTTTCTCTGACGTGCTTGAATTTGAACAGAGGAAGAAACCCAACACCCTGGAAGTGGACAAAAGGTGCTCCAGATACCTAGCATACCTGTAATTGTCAACATGGATTAAGAAAATCGAGAAAAGACAACAGTTTCTTAAACACAATCACGTGATAAAAACAGGGAAATGAGTTGTCTTTTATTACCATCTAACCCAAGAAGAGAGCTCCCACGTTATAGGTGTGGCGTTGTCTCTAAAATTCGACAGCTTAAGATAGTTTCTGCCGCCAGTAGAAGGGTAAACAGAGAGCTGATCTTGTAGGATAAAACTACCGTCTCTGATGATGTGATGAATGGTGATTAAGCATTTTACGGCGACGGAGCAATCCTGAGTCGATTGCAGTCGGTCCATGATAGCTTCGATGGCGGCGGCGGCGGTGGCGCGTGAGCTGTGACCGAAGGATAGTAAGGTGGCGATGTGTTTAGGGTGAGGAAGTGTTGAAGGATCGTGGGTCGTGGCTTTGAGGAGAGCTAAGTGAAGAGAGGGGGTCTTGGGGCTGGAGGTTAAGGTTGCTTTGCCTTGAGATGCCTTGTCTTTGATCATTCCTATTATGTCTCTCAGATTTGTGAAACGTCCCATTTGAGGAAGTTAAGGTTTGCAGAGAAATTTGGGAAAGACGACGAAGATTGAGAGATAAGGATATGACTTGAGTGATGAATGATGATGATGAGAGAAAGATAGCTTAATGGAGTTGAGAGGATGCCGATTTATTGTCCGTTTCTCGATTTCTACAGTCAGCTTATTTATGTGCTTAGGTTTTACTTTTTGGTTTGGGTCTGGGTTTACAAATCGTCCCAATTTTATCGTTAAATACTCCTGTTCAGATATATATATATATATAAGAATTTACGTAAATGTGTGGACGAGATTTAATAAAATATAATAAGAATTTTATAACCGGAGATTTTATCCCCTCAATTCTAATCTAAATTATCATCCGTTTAATTAGTATTATATCGTAAGATTAAACAAAAATTTAAAATTAATTAAAAATGTTATTCTTATTAAAAATTAACAATTAATTAAAACTATTAAATAAAATAATTGGTTTGTTTTAGTTTATAAAACTAATTAGTTTACAATAATTAATCTATTAATTAATAAACTAATTGATAACAAAATTTATTAAACTAAATTAATTGAAATACTAAAAACTGAGCTAAAAAGTTGGTCGGTTTAAAATTTTCATCTTTTAAATATTAGAAACGATTTAGTTTTAAAATATTGTAAATTATAAAGCAAAATTTTAAATTAATTATGTTAGAAATAATTGACGGAAAATAAGTTTGGCCAAATGATTTGAGTTAATTGGTTATAAATAGTTTAAACTAATATAAAATTGATTTAATTAAGTTTTAAAATAATGTTATTTAATTTTAAATTTTATTAAGCCACGAACTAAAATTCAACATATTATTATTTTAAAATAGAGAAAATAATTTGTTATATAAAAATTTTATTTTTTAAGGAAAAAAGTTATAGTTTATTTGAATGGAAAATTTTAGATTTCTTTTGTTTTGTATGTGATAAAAGATTATAAATGTTTCCTTGAGATCAACCATTAAGGTTAGTCTTTTAAAACAGTGTTTTAATGTGTAATGAACTTTGCTTTTAAGCTTAAAATGGGAAATAAATCACTGGTTTTATTTTTACTGTTTCAACCTTATTCTAATTTATCTTATCTACACATTTATGTGAAATTTATATAAATATGTAGATGAAATGAACCGAAACAGAGTTGGTTTCAGCAAAAGTGGTACTTTAATTCTTTTGATGTCTTACTTCATTTTTTTTATAAACCAAGACAAATTTAACTTGTTAAAATTTTTACTTAAAGACATTGGAAAAGGTAAATCCATGTGATATCATTGGTTTTGTTTGTTAAATTTAAGGTTTGATGTGCTTTAATTACATATCAAGCATAATTAGTGTATTGATTTATGCATCATTTCCAAGTTTTATGCCCAAAAAATACGTAAATCAACTTGTAGAATACGTGATTTTAAAGATATGATAAGTGGAACACTAACTTCAACACAACAGATTGACATAATACAATGTTACTCGATTTTGTTTTGAAATCTCACCATCAAAAGTTACGAATTACTCCCTAATACTTTTAAAAAATTTTAAATTAGCCCCTCCCTAACTATATTTACAATATCACGTTATACTTTAATATTTTTAAAATGATACTTAAGTACTCTAAATCTTCACTAAGTTAAGGTTTTTGTTATTTTTTAATATATGAGTTATAAATTTAGTTAATTTAGATCTAACAAATGTTTAGATGATTTTTAAAATAATTTCTTTAAGAGTAAATTATAAAAATCAAATTTGAAACTTTATCCAATTTTATAATTCTAATCAAATTCCATTTTTTTTGTTTGTAAAAGTGGTCTGTGGTTAAAATCCTTTGTTGGTGGTGATGAGGTGGATTGTACACGTGTCAATACCTGGCAAAAATTAGATGATGCAACTAATTGGCTCACATATTATCATTGCTACGTGTCAATTTAATATTTTAATATAAAATAACAAAAAATTCCTAAAATATGTACAATTTACACCGTGTCAGTCACGTGGCAAAAGAATTAGATAATTTATAGAAAAGTTATTTTTGCAAAAAACTAAATTAATTAATTTTTTTATGAAAGTTAATTTACAAATTATTTCTTTTAATTAAAATTTAATTAGCCTATCCGTTAAAGATGAATTGAGAGAAGTTGTGTCTAGAGTAGACCAATTAAACTCATAGTCTTATCCTATACTTAAGTCATTTTCAAACTTTTTGACTATCATATGAACTATCCTATCATATGTAGTGTATTTATCTTTGTCATCATTTTCCTTCTTCCTTTTGTTTCCCTCTTGTTTAGTGTACCTAAATGTCAAAAAGACACTCAAGCCATTAGGCAAAGTCAAATTACTTATGCAACTTGTTAATTTTCATTTATATAATTACTAATAAACCCATTTGCAAATTGCAACTCTCTCCTAAAATTAAATTAATTACAAAACCAAAAGAAAATGTCAATTCTTTGACTTATTAGGCCGTTAACTCTACTGTAATATTGTAAGCAAATAGATTAAACAAAAAAATAAATCGATAAATTATAACTTAATATTTTAATTAAGTTCTATACTTTCTTAAAAATTTATAATGATCTTTTTCTATTAAAATTTTTAAAATAAATATATAAAACTAAAATTATTGAGTGTTTATTGATAATTATTAAAAAGTAAAAGAATATATTGAATTATAGAGAAATTAAGTGAATTTAATTTTATAAAATATATGACATATATTCTTCTGTAAATTTAATTAATCTTTAACTGAAAAAGCGCACTTGAAGTTGAACTCTCGAAAGTCATCCATAAGGTTGACATTTGAGTTCCAACTTGAGTAAAATACGAATTCATTAAATTCAAATTTAAAATATCTTTTTGAAAAATCAAAGTCTCGAGAAAAAGCCTTATCTTGGTATAATAATCACTGAAAAGATCGTACGGTGTATTCATTACGACAATGACTATGAATCGACCTCTATGGGTCCTTTTAAAGCACGTTGTGACGGGGACTTGATTCTATGTGTCACTCTATTCTAGCCATTCATTTATGTGAGACCTACATAAATGAATGGTTAGGATGGAATAGCACAGGTTAGCACATGTTGGTGTCACATAAGATTTGGGCAGCGTTGTGACATTGTCATGTTTTAAATAGCTCTCCAGGTGGTCACGGGGAGTAGGCTTCAATCATTCAGAACTACTTCGGAATTCAGAGGGATCGCGGGGAAGAAGAACATGACACACATGTGCCCTCTTATTAAAAAATGTCGGGCAGGTAAGAGTTACGTCCTTATCTATCTTGAAACACAAGGGGATAGGACAAAGGAATAGACCGAGCATTTACGACGCCGTTATGTGAAATTAGCTTTAAGGAAATGTCATGAATCATGAATCATGAATCATGAATTCAGGCATCATGAATCAAGCATCATGATTCATCCTTTTCATAGGCTCCTTGAAGGTGCTGATAGATGTGCCGTTTCTTTCTTTAGAAGGTGGTTTAAGAAATTAGAGGGGATTTTCTAAAATAAACATTTGAGGTTTTGGGTTTGAACTTTGAAGAATTATCAAACACTTCAAAGTGTTTTATAGTTTTTTAAATTATTTGAATTTAAATATTTAAATACATACTTATAAATATAGTAATAAAAATCCAAATTCAATTTGGTTTAAAAT
>JAOQMS010000180.1:2114166-2158098 GCA_027563885.1 Erythroxylum longipes | reverse complement strand
AATTATTTGAATTTAAATATTTAAATACATACTTATAAATATAGTAATAAAAATCCAAATTCAATTTGGTTTAAAATTAATAAGTTAAATTCAATTTAAGAAGAATAAAATTTTAGTTTGAGATGAAAATTTTCAACTCAATTAAGTTTTGATTTAACAAATATTTTTCAAATTCAACTAATTATGATAAATTATATATATTTGATTTAATTGTTCAAGTTTTTTTGTTAGATTATTTGAGTTTAACTATTTAAATACAAACTTATCATCATCAACTCTCACTTGAAATATCGCACAAATGCAAAATTTGAAAAAGTCTGATAATAAGTAGCATTACCTCTGCTTATTAAAAAGGTTGTTTCCAAAAAATACAAACTTATTTACAATAAGTAAGAAAATTGCATATTCAACTTGATTGAAAATTAATAGACTAATTTTGATTTAATCAAACTAAAATTTAAATTTAAGTTTAAAATTTTCAATTCAATTACGTTTTGATATAATAATTTTTAATTCAATTAATTATGATAAATCAGACATATTTAATTTAAGATAAATAAATTAAAATATATTTAATCATATTTATATTCTAATTTAGACCTAAAACATTTTTTGACTCAAATTTGAGTCTTTTCGACCTATTACAATTTTTGTTCAATTAAATTGAATTTGTATTTTAATACTTAATTTATCCATAACATTAAGATATACGTCTACAATATTTGCTTGATTAATTATAATGACAATTTATTTAATTCCCTTCCAAAAAAATAATATTATTTTAAAATATTAAATATCTTTTTAGAGAAAAAATACGAACCGTTAAACCAAGTCTCGGATTGATTATCATTTCTAAACTCAGATTCAAAATTTATTCAATTCGGACTCGCCGTTAATTCGAGACCGAACGGACCAGCCATCTCTATCAAAAAGTAAAGGACAACGTTGACAATCTAACTGCCACCCAAAGGTAGTAGTACGAGCGGCGGCTTGTCAGACCTTGAAGATTTAACGGAACTCTGTCGGGAAACGAACGGTGGGCTCATCGTGAACCGCCATGTCTGCCTCCCTGTACTGCTTCCGACACCGCTCGTATCATACATTTTCCCCCGCCGCCATTCGTTTATCAACCTAGCATTGATCGTCGCCGATCGATTGAAAGTGACCTTCTCTATCAACTGCTTCCTTACATCCTCCGGCAATATCAATCTGTACTTGTCTTCACTCTTTTCCATAGCTATCGAATGCCCCGTAGAATGGGATTTCGTACACATGGCCTCGACCGCCTGATGGGTGAGCTGCGATTCTGGTGATGATGTTGTTGGTCCGTCTTCTTTTTCGTTAACAGTGATAGAAACTTCATGGCTTCTTGTTTCATTGGCTTGAAGAGACGGTGCTCTGTTACCGTTCTCTTCATGTTCCGATGAAGATTCTTCTTGTCGTTGGTTTTTCGGCGATTCAGGGGAGAGATCAGCTCTGCACACGGGGCACGTTATGTGATAGGCGAGCCAGGTATCGATACACTTTCCATGGAAGACGTGATCGCATTTTGGCAACAAGCGTAACGTTTCATCGTCCTGATACTCGCTTAAACAAACCGCGCACTCCATAGTTTCTCTCCCGAGTTTGATCCCCTTTACTTGTGAGTACGTAAAGGACGGGAACGTCTCGATGACGAATCGGTCGAGTCCAGGGGGCTCCCGCGTCGACGTTTGGATTTCGTTAACACGGTAGGAGTCTCCGCCGTCCATGATGACGTGGTTTCGGGAGCATTTGCGGATAAAGACGGCGAAAACGGTGACGAACAAGAAGGAGGCGACAATTGCGGTGATAATCGCCGTAATTGTGGGGTCGAATTTGTCGGACTTGAAAGCTTCGTACAAGCTGTTCTCCGATTGGTCGGCGGGTGGCTGTGCATTGGTGGAGGACCATGATAGCAGCAGCATGAAGAGGAACACGGTGAGCCGCTCGATTCCATGAGGATTAAGATGGGGACCAATCCACCGGTCCAGGTTCTTCTCTCTCATTTTGTTTTTCTCTTACAGATTTCTCATTTGATAGGAGAAAAAATGGAGGCTGAGACGGAACAGACGACCGTGGGGCTAATGGGCAGGAAAAATAAAGAAAGCAGAGGAAGCTTTTCAAAGTTTAGTATTTGGAAATTGGAAATAATCTTTTTTTGGGAGTTATAAACATGGTAAAAAAGTAGATAATATTATTTTGAAATGTTTTAAAAATTAAATCGACTTAATTTATAATAGTTAAAATTTTGAATTGATAATTTTTTAGTAAATTTTTTATTTTTTCGGTTTGATTTAGTTTAATAATTTTTGTTGTTAAAAATTTATCAGTTTATTAATTAATCAGCTTAATTTTAATTAAATAAAATAAATCAATTAATTTTCATTTAAGAGCTGCCGACTTTAGCTATTGTCCATGTACGATTCATACTAGATTTGACCAACTGCCCATCTTATCTTCTCTACGTTTTTTACAGCTCATCTTTGTCTCAGTAGAGTATTTCGATGACATGTTTCAGTCTTCTTTTCCATTACTTAGAAAGAGTGAGCCACCAATTCAGGTACAACATACTATTATTATCGCACAGACAATTAGAAATCCAATTAAACGTTAAATTTTTATAAGTATAATTTTTTCAATCATTTTTAAAATTTTTCGATTTTATTCAATCTTCAACTCGTTTTATAACGATTTAATACTCGTTGAACCTTTTAAACAATAAATTTCTTATTTTATTGATTTAAATTCTCGTTCGGTTCTAAAAGTACTGGTATTTTGTTTTATATTGCATTACTAAATGAAACCAATTTTATGAATATATTATTTCAATTTGTTCGAATATTTTAAAACGATATTTAAAACTTTTTATTAAATTTTGAATTAATTTCTCATATTTAAAGCTTTAATGTAACTTATGCTTAAATTATTGATTTTTGGTTAAATCAAATATAGAAATTATGGAACTTCCATTTTGATAGGGCGACCATTTCTTTACCTAACTAAAAACTGCAGTAATTAATTAACTATAATTTAACTGTATACCGAATCCCAGGAGAGGTGCCATTTTCCAGTTTCCAAAACTGAAACAAAAGCAACAAGTACTTTCTTTTCTTTTCAGCAGTTATGTTGACTGTTGAGTTCTTTTTTTTTTAATTCCAAAGGAATAAAAACCGAATTACACACGGACTCCAAGTATAGCAACATCTGTTATATTCGGAATCAGATCCGCTGTACTCATTATTCTATACTAATTCTATTTCACATAATCTCAGCTATACAAATATGTGGGACTCATATAAGACTCAAAAAAATATATAAATAAGATCGCATAGAACAGAATAAATATAAGACAGTGGGTACAGAAAATCTCATCTGCACTATATTAGCTAAAAAAATATATAGACAATCAGTAGACGGGAGTGGAAAAATAGGTTACCCCTGATCAAAAGATGTGCCATAATTGGCTAGCCAATTTGCGCATTATATGCCGAGGTCAAACTATCCAATCTAATATTCTTCTTCTAATACAGGTTAAACAATTAAAACTTTTCTTAAAAAGATAATTTTGAAGTCAAACTTTAAATTTTTCATTCAAAATAAAATTTATGGTGAATATAAATAATTTACCTAACAACAAAAACGACAAGAATCATTATGTACAAATTTCACTGAAACGCGATTATAGAGAGATTTAATAGTACACAGTCTTACCTCTAACTAGTAGAAAATTTATTCCGAAATTTTTTTACGTAACATTATAATAATTTTCTAAAATTTTGCAGAAATTCAGCATTATAAAAATGCAAGTTCAGAATATAAATTCCAAAACTTTTTGTAGGTATATTAAATTTTGAGTATACTTGAAAAGTTAAACGAATATAATATATTGAATATATATATATAATATGACTCGATATGTCAGAACTATCTTCTTATAAATGTGAATTTCTATTTTTTTCTTAATAAAATTTAAATTTTTTGAAAAATTAAGAACTTGTTATAAATATGAAAATATTTAGTATTTGACACCCATATAATCAAATTTCTATGTCATGTCTAATTATTAACACTAATAATAATAATTTATGATAATGATTTATCCATTTAAAGTCCGAATCACTCTATTAAAATCCTCTTTTTAATATTAAAATGACTATTAAATAGACTATAGGATGTTCAAAATAATATCGTTTTAAGTATTGAACAAATTAGATAAAGTAATATTAGACAGAGAATCCAAACTTTAATCACACATTTACAATTGAATGACACTAATTTTATGCATTTCGGTTCGAAGTTAATAAAGTTAATTCAAATTGGTCAAGCTTAAAGTTGAGGTTGCAAATTAAAAAAAAAAAGAAATTTGAGCTATGAGCTATTCTGTTAAGACCAAATTGGAATCCAAAATTTTAAAATTAAAACTACTTAATTTTGAATAAAACAAGTCATTTTTAAAATTTTAAAATAAAAATAATTAAATTCGATTAGTCAAAACATAATCAGGATTTAAATTTATAAAATTCAATCAAATTCAGATTTGAACCCAAGCATAAATTTTTGAGAATCGGATCCTCTTAGACACCGAAATCCGATCCGTCACCAATCTTTTTTATTCTGCTCAAATTTGATTTTAGCTTAAAACTAAAACGCGCCATAGCAATGCAATCTCATTGGTCCGACTATGAAAAACACGGAACGCAATCCGTGCGCCTTTCTCTAAACAGCTAATGACCGTAGATTTAATTAAATCTACGGATCAGATTCTTCCCATTCAAGTTCCCACCAAGTACTTCGCCTCCCACCCCTCATCTATAAAACAACCCCGTCATTTTTTCCTACTCACCACAGATTTTCCTCGGCTTTCTTGAACTTTCTTGTTATCCAAAAACGTCTCTTAACTTAATTCTCATTTTTTCCAATGGCTCGTACGAAGCAAACAGCAAGAAAATCCACCGGTGGCAAGGCTCCGAGGAAGCAGCTTGCCACTAAGGCTGCGAGGAAGTCGGCTCCGGCCACCGGAGGGGTGAAGAAGCCCCACAGATTCAGACCAGGAACTGTGGCCCTAAGAGAGATCAGGAAGTACCAGAAGAGCACGGAGCTGTTGATCAGGAAGCTTCCGTTCCAGAGACTGGTTAGGGAAATCGCCCAAGACTTCAAGACTGATTTGAGATTCCAGAGCAGCGCCGTCGCGGCTCTTCAGGAGGCAGCTGAGGCGTACCTTGTTGGGTTGTTTGAGGACACCAACTTGTGTGCAATTCATGCCAAGAGAGTTACCATAATGCCTAAGGATATTCAGCTTGCTCGTAGGATAAGAGGCGAAAGGGCTTAATTCTTGGTTTGTTTTGGCGGTTTCAGTCTCTGCCCTATACCTCTTCCTTTCGATATTTACTTTGTATCTTAACTTTTTAAAAGTTTTTTAGGTTAGTACGTGTTGTTAAGAGCGTTTTAACGTGAAAATCAATGGAAATGTAATGGTTTGTATTGCATTTGGTAACGCACTTTATGTGTTTGTGAAAGTCCTCTCGTACAAGTGCATCTTTTCAAGTTTCAATATCCCGTGACCCAAATTCTTCTACAAGCTAAATCTGTCAGAATTTGAATAGTTTATGATGACCAATCTCTATTCTCTAGCAACCTTGCAATTAGGTCAAATTCCATATAGGTCTGTCTTTGATTTGATTTGCTTTTGATCTTTAAATCATGATTTGGAATCAGCAACAACAGGGTTTATAAAATGCCTTCTGGTCCAAAAGGGTTTCCTATTTTCGGTAGACTTCACTTGCTGGGGGAGTTCCCTCAACTTGGCGGTTTACTGTTGTGATTAAATAGGTTATGGAATTAGCCGCACTTCCTATCTTCGTGGATTACATTCCACAGAATGCACAGCTTGATCTTCAGGGGTCTTAGAAAGCGAATGACATACAAGGACGAAAACAGAACCAAGGACTTCCTAGTTATTGTTTGTTCCTTGCAGGGCATGCTTGTGGCTTCAATGGACACTTCCAACTACAGGAGTCGAGTTGGCAATATCAGAACTCATCAAGAACTCCGATAATGAGTAAAGCTCGAAAAAGAGTCGGACGAAACGGCACCTCTGAATAAAATGGTAGAAGGATCATAATTGGAAGACTTGGACTACTTAGACATGGTTATAAAGGAAACTATTAGGCTCCACCCAGTTGCCCCATTGTTGCTCCACATGTCAAACTGAAGAAACTACCATCAATGGCTTCTACATACCCCAAAAACTCGCATTTTCATCAGGACTTGGGGCCATCAGGAGAGACCCAATAGTCTGGTCAGATGCAGAAAAGCTCGAGCCAGAGAGGCTTATGGGGAGTAATATAGATGTCCGTGGACAGGACTCTCCTATATAAGCTTCAGAGGAGAAATCTTAAAAAGAAGACGATAAGGAACAGAATAAAGTAGAGTATTACTGTGGTCATCTTAATGTTGCAATCTAAGGGCTCATTCTTAAATAAAATGAGCTACATCTATGCTAATGTGCTGTAAAAATTGGACAACTTAGCATTCAGCTAAGACATTCTAAATTGAATACCTTTCTTACATCCAACAAAGCTCTCATAGCATTTGATAATTATTGCTAATCAAAATTTCAAGATACCCTATGAAGACAGGGAAAATGAACCCTACTTTCCCATTCAATAATACAGGAGCTGCCATATACTGACTAGTAAAATACTGATTTCGGAAAAAAAGAATATGTTTAGTGGCAGTTGATCCTCATGTTTCTAGTAAAGACATCTTCGGGAGGAGAAATTTTCACCTCTTGTTTTTCTTCCTTGATTTAACTTGCTTCTCTAAACTCCTAAGTCTTTGACTGATAACTGCAGATGAAGATAGTTTCTGATTAGCAATCTTTGGTGGTTCGTCAGTTGATAATGAGGTAGGCTGTTGCTTCACTGCTGTGGATTGTTTGAGTGCCGCAAACAGATTCAAGGAAGGCTGTGGGGAAGAAGTAGGAGGCGCTACTGGAATTTGGGGGATACCCAAGAATTTTTTCACCGATGGTGATTTGAGCACTGAAATTATGATTTAGACGAAATCAGATAACAAAGAGAAAGAAGTACGGGTGTATGCTCATGTTAACATTCTGGCTCTTCTTTGAAATTCACTTTATTGGTTATGTCTGCCAATTGGTAGGACTTACCTAGCCCATAAGTGAGTGAAAACAAGTTGGACGTAACCCAGTAGCAAAATATAGCCTGCAAAATGACAAGCACAAGTCAACTTTACTATAGGCTCCAGTGAAGTTGATTTTCAGGTCTGGAAGAGAGGTCATTTCTGCTTCGACAGAAAGGGAAGTAGGAGAATAGAAACAAACATGAATATGCTGTGACACAAGCTGAAGAACTTGAATAGAATATCAGAGAAGCTAGCAAATATAGTTTGTGTATGAGATGTTCTTAGAATTTACCAAATATTATGCACACATCAGAACATGAGAATACCTTCGGGAAACTCATGGTCAAAGGAACTGAAGCAACAGCCAAGCCCCTTGATACATTCTTCATGGTTCCAGCGACAGGATTTCCTTCCAATCCTTCTTGCATGTTACACTGGTTAAGGGACGGAATTATTGGTCCATCCGCAAAATTAGACAGTTTGAACTCAAAAGCCATATAGCTATAGCTAATTCCACTCCAGCAAAAAAAACCAAGCACTTGTCATTTCTGGTTTAAATGATACAAAGAAGCATACCTCCACCGTGACCAAGAAAGTCAATGCCGTCAACACTGGGAATATGTATAAATTATCAGGGGTTGTAAGATCAATGAACCAGGATGCTCCACCGGTTTTAAAGGACGGCACCTTTTCTGCCATATTTGAAATCTTTAAGACAAAAAAGTCATGAGGTGAGCAAAATGCCAAAATAAATTCTGAAGAGATTTAAGCAGTATAGGGACACAAGCACAACTTACTGCAAGAAAAAAGCTAACAAAGACGGGACCTTGAATA
Organism: Erythroxylum longipes; assembly: GCA_027563885.1. Classification (NCBI taxonomy): domain Eukaryota; kingdom Viridiplantae; phylum Streptophyta; class Magnoliopsida; order Malpighiales; family Erythroxylaceae; genus Erythroxylum; species Erythroxylum longipes. The sequence goes on along the minus strand of JAOQMS010000180.1, from coordinate 2,150,097 downwards.
AATAGCCCCTTCAAAGGAGTAAAAGGACTCACACCATGTCTGCAACGTGCGAAGTTTAATGTTAAAAAACTTGGTAACAACCTAAAGAATGAAAAAGATAACCAGAGAACTCTAGTATGCGCGCATAACTTCATTCCACTGAAAAGCTTGAAAGGAAACTATGGATTTAGGATGTGGAAAAATAATCTCAGAAGTCAGAGATGATAGCAACGAAGAAATGAAAAAGAGAGGGCTTCACCTCAAGCCAACGAGAGTGACATTGTCTACCCATACCTTAAATATTCAAAAGAATTCTACATATATAACTCACAAGTGAACTTCTAGAACATGGCAAATCAAAAGAATTCTACATTTATAAATCACAGAGTTACGGTAAAAGTTATCTTTCCCTTTCAAGCAGTCAACCATCGTACGAATAAGAAAGCTGCATCATAGTAAAAAAATTACATATACCAAGGAAATTTCCTAAAAGAATGAAAGAATTGATAACCCTTACGCCTTTACGCATTCACAGCACTGTAAGCCCCAAGCATGGGCAACATACTCCCTCATCAATGCACATCAAAGTAGCAGAAATCCATAATTCTTCTATATTTGCCTCAGTCATGAAAGACAGAAGTTCTTAGGCCTATTAAAAGTCTTTTACATAATTTAGCAGCCACTATTTTCCTTGAAGCAAAAGAAATAATTTACTTACTCATTAAAAAGCTTCTGCATTTCTTTCTGACCATCAGTAACAGCATTAGGATCCATTCCCTGTAAGAATAGCAATTGAGCCTAAATACTAATAAAAAATAGGATGGTGTTAATATTGAGTGAAACTCTAATATTCACCATTTTACAATCTTACTCTTCTCTCAATAAAGATATATATTGCTCCTATACTAGAAAGCAAAAACAAAATTGCAATCTCAAAGTAATATTGGAGGCAAAGATTTTAGTTCAAATGAAAATTGACATTTAGTCAACAAAATAGGAACCAGTTTCTAGCTATCAGTGAAGTAAATAACTTCACGTGCCATAGTATATAATATGGAAGAAAATATTCTTGTTTTTGAACTTTACCACATTGCCATATTTCAGGCCTAAGATTCAAAAAAGAAAAAGACGAGCATATACAAAGAGACATCATTTATCTATAGGAAAAAGTAACGATGATATCATTCATGTAATGAAAGAACCAAGAACCATACCCTATCTTGCACTCTTTGCTTAATTTCCTCCAACTGTGGCCTTATTATCTGCAGAAATAGCACAAAAATCAGAAGAGAGACAGCAACTAAAGCATTCTCTGGGTAATGAAGTCCTCTGCATAAAAGGTATATGACAAACTTAAAATTGTAATTTATATAAAACCTTCCAGAAGTTTGACAACAAAACTTTTGAAAAAAATATGAACACTTGAAAGTTGAGAAACTTCCTAGACAATAATGAGAATAAGATTACCACATGAAGTGTAGAAACTATCACACTTATTCACAAAGATAGCATATCAAAACAATAAGGGAGAGGGAGAGAGCATAAAATGGCAGCAACTCAAGGAATGATCCAGTTATTAAGCATGAGAAGACATTACTCATCCAGTGACGAAAATAACTTTCCTAAACGGGTACATTGCAATTACTTATCCAAAAACAATCCTTGTATGCTTTGACAAGGTCTTCTATAATGCAGGGAGTTGTTTAAAGAGCATCAGTACCACCTTAGGATTGTATATCCTAATTCGAAAAACTTGGATGAAGCAGATTGTTGACTTTGGGTTACTGCATGCTATCACTGAAAGATGCAAGCGAATCTACATTCATCACCTTTTGCATCATAGTTTTACTACATTTTGGAAGTTGGTACATGCCTTGGTGATATGAGTTATTGGTAGGTTTTTGTTATGAGATTTGGGCTCAGTGAGTCATATGTGCTAAAACAGAGATCCTCATCTGTAAACCATCTCCATTACTTGGAGGAAAAGGGAGACAGTTATTGTAGCTGAAGAAATTCAAATTCCACGATAAAGTAAACAATAGTGCACAATTTGTACAATGGTATAATGGCTGTTTTAAGATCATAAATTTACACCACTAAGTTCTCCATATATATGATCTGGTCCCCTTTCATGGACGACATATATGTACAGAGAAAAATTTTACAGGAGCACAAGCAAAGAAGATCAAATTATAGATTCAGTACCAAGTGCAGAAAAGAAACTTACAGAAAGTTTTGAAGTTGATTTCAGTTGATTTATTAGGAGTGGAATTGTCGCACTTCTTATCATAAGTGTTGTTAAAGCTATTGCAGCCCACCTGGCAGAAGTTCAGAACGCAAGAAAAAAGCTAATCTTAGCATCCCATCTCATACAACTTGGAAGTAGAGTGCATCAACAAGTTATGATACATTGTCCCATTTAATTCAAAACATTTTTTTTAATCTTTTGGACTTTAACCCTCAACAAAACTGCTGAACAGCACTATCAGGTACGTTATTCTTTTTGCTAAAAAAGGAGTACTTCCTTGTTTAAGACCTTATATTACTATTCCCAATCAATCTTTATCTAGTCCATTACATCTATCTCACGAAGAGCAAAGAGAGAGACAAAAGAATGGTACCAGTTTAGGCCAGTAAATGAATGGACAGCATCAATAACATATTGAAGGGCTGCTACAGGAAAGAAAGAATCAGCAGCAGCAACAGCAACTTCATTAACAGCTGGGGCCTGGTTAACCACTGTCTGAGTGGCAGTATCTGTCAGGAACTCAGCTGCATCCACGAGGACATCTGTTACTTCAGTCTTATCTGATGCTCTGTCAATTGTGGTGCTTGACATGTTGCGCAAAAATGATGTGCCAGTGCTCGATGGAAATGACAAAGGCAAGCAATTATTATGATGAAATAAAGCCCTAGTTCCAAATGAATTGTTGAAGCTGGTTCCAAAAGCTCTATGTTGGACATAGCTGCCAATTCCTTGCCTTTGAGATGGACCCTCATCGGCTGTCTGGTCATGTTTTTGATCATCATTGTGGAGAATGTAACTGAAAGATGGATGGTGTCTTCTCCTCACAAGGCTGGCTCTATTGGACAGACTACGTATAAACGTCATAGATAAAGACAGTCGCTTTCAAGTAAGGCAACAGCTGGAACATCAAAAAGGAGAAAAGAAACTCAATAATTCAGGATATTGGTTCCATAGACTGAAAAAATTTGCTATAAAACTACTATATAGTTAAAATCATTGCTTTTACGATAAAAAAGGCCGGATTTGTTCACATTTCAATTGTTTCGATCCCAACTATATATGCTGCATATATAGGTATGACGTAGGGTTTAACACTTCTCATCCCGCGAAATCAAGTCCATAAAATCAATTAACCAAACAATCAATTTCGTAAAGATAACTAACCAGAAGGTGATGGAAAAGGAGAATAACAGAAGTTCAAGAAAACGCGTCGAGACCACACATATAATATTATCATTATCAGTTTTCAAGAAATTAGCTATATATATTGGTGTCTTTATAGAATATGACAAAATGTACTTCATAATTAAACATCCTCTTAATTTAAGTGTAATGTAGGAAATTTGATGGACACATTAGCTTTATTGGATACAAAATCAATATTATATCTATTATACAATTAGATTCAATGTAAATATAATTTTGTTATTTATGCTTGATCAAAATGCTAAATTTGATTATTTCTTACTTGAAAGATAATAAAATTCCCATAAATTTGGTTTCTCTAAGTTTAAGTTGTACTCTTTTTTCGTAGAAAACATTATATAATAGAATCTTTACACTAAAAAGGGGCCATTGAAACTTTTTATTGAAAGATGGGGTTTTAATGAAACGTCAATGATTGAACTTCCAATTATATAATAGGATCAAATTTTAGTAAAATATATAATTGTTAATAAAGATGTTAGTATATATCCCTAACAATTTGATCTAAAAATTTCCTTTTTTTAGGTCAAACATGCATTTGTGTATATTTATCATCCTTCAACTTGTGTAAATATGCACATCCAAAACAAATGCTAATAAAAAAATATAAAAGAGAAATGTAAAAATAACCTATTCTTCTTCTCCTTAACAAGATTGAAACTTGACTTTAGCTTATTGAATTAGGTTCCTACTTTGTGACTTGAGGAACTAAAAATTGTAGTTGATTGATTGTTAGAAATAGCTTTCTACCTTGTCTTTATCTTTTATTCTCTAATAAAATCGTCAGACCAAACCGCGCAATGGATGGTCGGAACTAAATTCCTCTTTGGCTCTACTCAATAAAGCTTGAAATTTAGGATGGTTCAAATAAGATAAACTTTATCAAACCTTCAAAAACCAGAAGAATCCGACCCCTAAAGGATCCCAAAAGACGAAGCTTTCATGATAAAACAGCAAGAGAGCTGTTTTCTTAAAACCCCTTTTCCGGAGAACAATAATCCGCCACCACTTCTCACAACGCCAGAACAAAAGTAGTAAAAATAGGAAATGACTACCAAAATCAAAACCAGATTCAAACAATAGAAATAGAACAACTAGGAGCTCAAACACTAAGAAGGAAATGACCTTAAGGAAATCTTCGGGAGCGACGCCGGGAAGGCAGAAACAGAAACAATAAGACAATGCAAAGAGAAACGCCAAGAACAGAGAGATCCAAAGAACTAACCTGCTGGGGCTCGCCAAGAGGACGCAAGTCACTGTTGTAAATAAACCAAATTCTTCAAGAGGAGGCTTTTGAGTCTTGACGGTGAACGTTTAGGCGTTCGTCTTCAGAGAATCTGTAATCTTGTAACCTAATAGTGACTAATTAATAATAGGGATAGACAAAATGATACATGTCTGGCTGAATTTGAAATTAACGAATTTGATATAAATCAATAGGGGCAAAATTGTTCCGATCAAAACAACGTCGTTTTTATTTTTTAAAAAATTCTAATCAGGTCAAATTACAGGTTGACCAATTAAGGATGGATCCTACTGTCTCTAAAAAACTTTATATATAAAATTATTATTTTAAGTTTTAATCCTATAAAAAAATAAAATTTTGCTCGTATTAAAATTTTGGCTCCATTTAAAATAAAATTTTGCCCCACTAAAAAAGATTTTGGATCCGTCCCTGCAACCAGCTTCGACTTATCGGTCCTGTTTGGCAATTAGCTGATTGCAATAGCTATTAGCTTATTCTATCAGCTGTTAACTAATAGCTGATTCTATCAGCTGATTTGACTAGTGGATTGCATTAGCTGTTTGTTAGAGATGTTTGATAAAATTAGCTGTTTAGTATTAGTTGTTTATGTGTAAAATGACTTATGAGAACATGACTTCAAAAAAATTATAAAAGAATAAATATTATATATCTTAGTATTTTGTTGAATATTCTCATAAGAATTTAGATTTTAAAGAAGTCATGTTTATCTGTACTGTTTCATCATTTATAAAAAATTTATACAACTCTTTTTATTTTTATTTTTATTTAAGGACCATATTTTATTATTAATATATAACTACATAAAGGGTAAAATTGACATTTAATAGTAAAAATTTTAGCTTATTATCGAAATGCTCTTACATAGGAGCGTTTTCTTTTTTAACTGTTTACATGTTAACAGTCGTTAAAAAAGCTCATCACCAAATAATTTTTATGGCAAACAGCCATAAACAACCAATCATCTAAAAAAATAGCTGATTGGCTGTCTACCAAATAAAGTCATCGTGCTATGGGCCTGTCCACTTGCTGTGCCAACCCAAAAGTCAATTTAAGCAAGCCAAGAGCGATCTGGTGAAATCTTTTTGTTCGATCAACTTAGGCTAAATTTGCGTCTGACATTCTTAAATAAACTTACATTAGAGAAATTGGTCTAACTCAAAATTAACAGGTTCAATTATAGTTGATCGTGTTTTCTCGTACGAATTCAAACCTTTTTAATGCAAAATTCCGAAGTCTAAATGTGTCAAGGACATCTTGTTATGTTAATTAAATTAACTAAAAAATAAAAAAAAGGCTTAACTCGAACTCATATCAAACTTGGGACTATTAAAATGTACCTGATACTTTCGTTTACTCACTTTGTATATGTAAAATCTGATTAATTAATTAATGAGTTGTTAGCAAGAATTATTGTTTTGCAAACTCAATAATTTGAGTAGAAAGGACTGGTCATGGCCAAGCTAGTTCATGTAATGTTCCTACAGAATCTGGAACATAATACGGTTAGCATCTACGAATTGCTTCAAGTGCGAGCTCTTGTTTTTGAGAACCTGAGATGAATCATCAATCAGATCCTGACTGTACGTGACACTTGTACCGCTGAGATTACTCGAATAACTTAGATGCATATGTCCAAGTGAAGAAGACAACCACCATGGTCCACTAAACATCAAATTTATCAATTATCAGAAGTACTGAACTGAAGGGTTTGCCACAAATCCATGCAAATGTCAGCAAAGATTGCAATCCAATCGGTCAAGCTACAATACTTTAATTATTAAATAATTTATATTTAACTTGGGGTGAATTAAATTATAAAGTATGAATTTAACTCAAAACCTATTTTTTTTAACAAATTTAATATAATTTTAATCCATTAAAATCGAGATAGTACGAAAGAAAATGAAAAATGAGTCTTCTTCGAATCAAAACAGATCAAGCAAGACATGACACAATAAGATCCATTCAATGTGCCCTACTTGGGGCTCATATGGGGTTTTGATTAGATCAATGGAATCATTAATTAACTAAATAAAGCACAAAGATCAGTGAGTTAGAAATGCATGACGTTTCAATAGTTAGCGTAATTGTAGGAATTGGATGACTATGAATTACTTGTATTTATTTCATTAATTTTTTAAGTTACATCTTTGTCAAGATACGTGAAATATAATTAATGCTTGAAAATAATGTTTGTCAAGACCGACATCAAACTAGTTTTATTCTTTAGATAAGTTAAATTGTATAAAAAATTTCAAATCTTACTTAATTTTGTAATACCAATGTAAATTTTAAAAATAGAGCTAAAATATTATAATTTTCAATTTTTAACAAAAATAATCAGACATTAAGTTATTCGTTAATTTAGATGACGTGACAAACTAAGTCAAATTAGCATTTGCATTACATGGTTACATATTTTGTTTGTCATATAAGAATTTTATTATTTAATAGATTTAAAAACCATAAACAGATTATTTTTAAAAATTTTATGAAAAAAGGAAGAATTTATGTAACAAAAATACTAATTTGATATGACTTTTCATGTCATGTATATTAACAAAATTTTATATGTCAAGTTATTTTTACTAAAAATTGAAAATTATAATATTTTAGTATTGCTTTTCAAAATTCGAGGTAATATTATAAAATTAAGTAAATTTTAAATTTCTTATAATTAATTATTTTTAATCTCTAGAGTTTGGAGTTGATATAACAACAACAACAACAATAATAATAATAATAAAAGATCATAAATTATGTGATAAAGTTCAATGATTAAAAAACTCCAATTCAACTGTAAAAATATTGAATCTTTTTTTTGAAATTAAAAAAATTGAATCTTTTAACTTTTTAGTTCAATTTTTAACTTTCTTGTTCGACTTACTTTAATAACTCTTCTTTTTAAAAATTGATAAGTTTATTAATCGATCGGTTAATTTTTGTAAATTAATAAGTTTTTATAAACTAAAGTAAATTCATTAATTTTCATTTGACAACCTTTTTTAATCAAACTTCAAATTATTTGATAAATAAATATAATTTATTTCAATCATATTTTAAATTCTTTAATTTTATTCAATCTTTAATACGATCTAATAATGGCTTAACCTCAAATTTTTTGTCTTATTTCAGCTTCCAATATAGTTTTAAAAATATTGATGAATTTAACTTAATTAATATTAATAAATTTACGTGTCTTCTTATTCTTTGTATCTCAACTAAAAAATTTAGTAAAAAAATTATATAACCCGCAACTCTAATCCTTAATTTAGAAGGATTATTCGATCTAGTGAGGAAATCTCCTATCACCAACGGAACAAGTCTCATATTAATACCACAAACTGAACTGCTTCTCATTATATTAGTCCCGATACTTGTGAAAACAAGAACTCCTGTAAGATTCATTATGAAATATTCTAATGTCAAATTTGTTATGAAACTCTGGTCTAATTTTTACCAATAATGACAAATTCATCTTGACCACTATTGCTTAAGTGAATGGAGTGTGGACAATTGTACTAAAAAATTTACACTAAATAAATTTTCAGGAAAGATTGAAAGTCAAAGACGGTTCCACTTAAATTCCAATCTCTTAGACAGAATTTTCCTAGACATGTAATTTAATAGTACAATAATTCATTATAACTATACCCGATAATAGCCATTAAATAGATAAATAAAGAACACCAGAATTTAATGAGGTTCAGCCAATTATGCCTACCTCATCAGACACTACTAAATTGATATTTCACTATTTTATGGAAATAATACAAGTGAAATACTACAAAATAAGAGAAGAATTTTGATCTTATAGAAGACAATATTGGGATGCTTAAGATAGGTGAAGGAGTTTTCCTTTTATAACTTAAAAAGAGTCCCCCATCTTTGTAATTCTTCAATATGAGATTTTAAAATATGTCATAAGTCAACAATTCTTTACGGTGACATATTTCGCATCTTCAAATCTCTCACAAAACTCATTTTTAGTAATGTCTTCAAATACGTTTTACAGCGCCCATCTTCAATTTTTAGTAATATTGATCAAGTGCAAACATTATTTAATAGCATGATAATTCTCTATAATTATACCTGACAATAGTCATTAAATAGACAAATAAAAAATACCAGATTTTAACGAGGTTTAACTAATTATGCTTGCTTTTTTAGACACTACTAAATTGATATTTTACTATTTTTTGAAAATAATATAAATAAAATACTAGAAAAGGAGAAAAGAAATTTTATTTTATGAAAGACAATTTTAGGATGCTTAAGATAGGTGAAGGAGTCTTTCTTTCATAACTCAACAGAAGACTCTTCAATCTTTGTAATTCTTCGATATGAGAATTCAAAATATGTCATAAGTCAACTAAGTAGACCACTTATTTAATAAGATTCCAACTCACAAAATTAATATAAAACCATGTTGAGCTGTATAGTGACGGGGTCAAGAACCCACACCCACTCAACATGTGTCTTACAAGAACCTACTCAACATGTCTCATACCAAAAATAAAAAAACAATATATATAAATAAGGGCAATCAAACCTATATTTAATTTCAAAAGTGATGTATTTGGAGTTCGGCTGTTTCATTTCATATTTCCTTAATTTGTATTTTTTATGATAGAATTCATAATTCTTAATTATTTTAAGTGTATATTGAATAAATTGTCTAATGTATGTAACAATTTACAAAATATATTATAAATAATTTATTTGACAAGTGATCAAATCAAGTAAGAGATAAATGATGAGTTAAATCTAATTAATATTTGTAGGGTCAATGTATCTCAAAATTTAATTTATTATTTTAATCATTAAAATAAAATTTAACTTTAATCACATCTCTAATTTGAAACATTTAAATTAATGTACATATGATCAATGTTTTAAAAATCTGATCAGAAGTTAAACCGATAAGCTAAAAGATTTAAGGTTTAAAATGTTCAACTGGTAATAAACCGTCATAAAATCGATTAAAGTTTAAATAAAATTAAAAATTTTTAAATATAATTAAAAGAAATTGTCTTTACTCGTTAAAAAATTTAAAGTTTAATTAAAAAAGTTTGTTAAATAAAAATTTATTTATTTATTTTCATTTGTAAAAGTTGATTAATTTATGAAACCGACCAATTAATTAATAAAATAATTGAATTTTAACAGCATGAATTATTAAAATAAATTAAATAATTAAAACTCGAATTAAAAATTCAAGTATGTACGGTAAAATCAGTTAAAATTTTAATTTTAATGGATTAAAATATCATTGATAATTTTTAATTTATTAATTGTACCATTTAAAAATTATTTTCCAAAGATCACACAATTATTGGGTAGACAAGAGGATTTGCTTGAGTCACAGTTCATCCTATTTCGTCATAACACTAGATAATGTAGAATTGCTAGTGGCATTTAGTGTTAATTATTTTCAACACACTTTTATTAAAAGTATATTTTTACAAAATATTTTTAAATACGCAAATTTTATAAAAATATTTTTAAAAAATTAAAAATGTAAATCAACTTTTTTTAATTAAATCCGGCCTGAGTTATTTAAACTCTGACCTAACTCTTTTAAATTAAATGATATTATTTTACTTTAAATCTCGATTAAGCCTAATCCTAAAGTTGGCTTATTAAAACACTTAATTCTGGAGTTATGAATCGCGAATTATACATAGGTTATTTTATTTTATTTTTATCAAATATGATTTTGCAAAACAAAACTTCCTCTTTTTGCGTATAGTCACTGAGACAATTCCCTGGCAGACATTTTCTGTCTTTCATTGTTTCACTGCTCCTTTCTCTACTCACTAAACCCTTCATTCAGATCTTTCCACGTAAGATATGTACTTGTGTGTTTTAGACTCGAGTCAAATCTCTGGTTTGACCAATCCGAAAGCACTCTTAAAATTTTCTTAATTATTTTTAACAAAGTTGAAGTTGGATTCATGATTATCAAAGCTCTTAAGATTATGCTTCACATATAAGATTATATCTTTAATTAAAAATCTTAAAGTATTGACAGTTAAACATATAAAACATTATAGGCTAGCGTAGAATTGATGATAACACTTATTTTAAATCCTAACCCGACCAATCCATTGTCAAATCTACAGGATCTGTCTACCATACGTACAAGACCTGGCATGCAACTTGGCATAGAAATGGAGAAATAGAAATGATACACCATATTAGAAGACATAATTGATTGAAGCTCTTGTATAATGAAGGTCCCCTAAGAACCCCAAAAGCACCTATTATTCATCATTCAGTATTATATCAGCAGCCTACCTTTTCTACAACTTAGGACAGTCACTGAAATCGAGAGAGACACAGATAGAGAAATGGCGTTAGAAACTGTGATATTCCAGCAAGAACCCTTCAGCTGTGGCTGTTGCAAGGATATCTACATATCCTCTGGCCTGGAAGAAGGCAAAGTTTACCAAGAAACTTTATCTGATACATGCGGTTGTTCTGCATTTTCGGTGGGAACTGTTGTGAAGGAAAGTGAGACCAACTCTTTCACCCAAGAACGATCTGCAGGAGGGGAGTTCTTCACCGGGGAAGTTACTCCGGCCATCAGTCAAGGGCGGAGGAAACGAAGACGTAGCAAAAACGTCAAGAACATGGAACAAATTGAGCACCAGAGAATGGTTCACATTACTGTGGAGCGAAACAGGAGAAAGCAAATGAGCGAGTATTTGACTGGTCTTCGTTCAATGATGCCTTCCCCTTACGTTCAGAGAGTACGTACGCCGTATCCTTTCACATATGTGTAACTGTTTGTTTCCTGGGAAAAATTTTTCCGTCTCATTGGGTTACTTGATGCAGGGAGACCAGGCATCGATCATAGGGGGTGCCATTAACTTTGTCAAGGATCTAGAGCATCTCCTCCAATCCTTGGAAATCTACAAGCGAAACAAAAAGCAAACAGATCATACAAACACAAATAACCCAACTTCTCTTTTCTCTGAATTCTTCTTATCTGATCATAGCAACTCATCATCGTCAACGGTTGAGAAGAAATCGTCAGCCATAGCAGATGTTGAGGTGACAATGGTGGAAAATCATGCAAACGTCAGAGTACGATCGAGAAGGCACCCAAAACAGCTCGTGAAGATGGTATCAGGACTTCACTCACTTCGTCTCACTGTTCTACACCTGAATGTCACAACTGCTCAGCACGTGGTGCTCTATTCTTTCAGTGTTAAGGTCAGTAGGAAATCCCAAAAACACGAAAAAACTTATCACCTTCCATGTTCTTGTTACTGGTGACAATTATGAAACCTGTATTTGGATAATTTGAGGCAGGTTGAAGATGAATGTAAGCTGAGTTCAGTCAAAGAAGTAGCAGCTGCTGTTTATGCCATGGTAGGTAGGATCCAAGAGGAGTCCATTTCCGATTTACCTCGTTAGAATCTGTTCTTTCTAGTTACGTTCTCAATGTTTGTATGTTTCTTTCTGTGTGTTTCTCCTAATTGTTACTGTTTCCTTCAACGTTACTAAAAATTCTGATCATTACTTATAATAATAATAATAATAATAATAATAATATAACAACATCACTTAGGAAAAAATCTACTAACATACGGAATTTGAAAAGGTTCAGTAGTACATAGCCTTATTCTTAATTAATCGAGAGATTGTTTCCAAATGACCAATGTGAAAAAAAATCTAAATTTTACAAAATCTTTTGCTATTCATATATTAAATAGAAAAAATTTATCATTTCGATAACGTAATAACAAAAAATACAAATAAATTTTTGTTATTTTTAATTTTTTATATCTTCATATTTTGTCAATAACATATTATATTTGTCAATAACATATTATACCTTATTTTATTAAAATATTGAAATTTAATAATGTATATTTTAAGTATTCTATTATAAATAAGTTGTTTTTGTTAATCAATTTCTCTAAATAAGGGAAGCTTATTATGAAATAATTCACATTTACGGTATATCCTATGGTTGGGTCCATAAATCCCCTTAGGTTTTGGAAATGCTGAGCAAAAGGTCGACACCTTTGCAACGATCCACTCCAAAAATACCTCTCTTTCCTTCCATTGCTCTTACCCCATATGTTTTTCCAATTATTGGGGTACGAACATTTGCTTTATCCAAATCATGTCTTCTAAGTCATGAAATTTGTAAAATCACATAACCTCCCAATTTAAAGCGTACGTGTTCTAATAATAGCCCCATAAGAGTGGTTGAGTTGATGGAGTAAGAAATATGGGGTCAAAAAGTCTTGTGTTCAAATTCTCTACTTACACTCTCTCAATCGAACCTATCATATAAAGCTTGTCTACTGCAGAATACCCAATTAACGTGATTTGTATGTTATTGCATCAATCCGAAAATTTACTTAATGCGAATCCAAAGAATAATGACTGTCGGTTCTTCCGTTAAAAAAAAAAAATTTAATAATCGTAAGAGGGATTGTAATTAAAGATAACCCGATTCATTCCAATCTAGTTTGAATAAGCTCAATTCAATTTAATTTAAATTGACCTGAGTCGTTTCAAAGTTAAAAATTAATTTAATGATTTTAAAGGTTAAAAACTAATTAATCAAATTAACATTATTAAAATTTATTGTTTTTAAATTGTTTAAGTTTAAGTTTAACTTAAAAAATTTAATTCAACCTATTGTTATTCTTAATTATAACTTACTTAAAATTTAAAAATATAATTAATGAATTACTAATCTGATTTTAAATTATTAAAATTTAATATTAAAATTTAAAATTTAAAATTTAAAATCTGATTTTATCACTTTATTTTAAAATTTTACCTTATAAAAATTTTATTTTAAATAATTGAATTAGGAATTATTATTTATAGATGATAATTTATTCAAACGATCGATTACAAATTTTTTCAATTAAAAAATAGAAAAATTATTGTACTAGTTACTGTTAGAAAATAGTTTGCTAACAAAATTGGCTAGTCATTGAAAGATGGAAGTACTACTCGCTTTAAAAAGTGAAGACATGAGCTGAAATTGGTCAGATTATAAGTGAGATTCGAATTTCCAGGAGTAGAACAAAACATGTACTGATTCATAAAAAGCTATCAACTTAGAAAGAAAAAGCTATAAAGTGGTTTACAAGGATGCAAAGGCAGGGCTGCCATTGACAGCAGCTTTGGAAGCTCCAAGCTTTCCAAGTTCTAATCAAAACCCACTTGGCTTGGATTTACGTGCCAGTAAAAAGTAACGTACGTTTACTATTTATATGTTGTCGTTTTGTGACGAAGACTGAAAAAATAGTATATAATGAAAACTAGTTGGAACACTATTGTGCATTTGTGATAAATGAATCAGGTTTTTGACATGAAAGCCAATGGTGTTGGCAAACTGGGTTCGAGTTGATTTGGGTTTTCAACCTTGAGTTCTGTCGAGGGATGACAACTAGGTCCGAATTAAGCCCCAATAGACTGAATCTGGTTTTTCACATGGAAGCCAATCGTGTTTGCATGTGGAGCCTGGGTTGATCAGGGTTTTCAAGCTTGAGTTTTATCTAAAGATACAATTGAGTCTAAACTCGGTTTGAGCTTATCTCGACTTGAGTTGATCGGGCCACAAATTTGAACTTAGTCTCAATGTTTTGAAATATTTGGCATTCCCCGATCTAACATAAGGCCTAACACTTATTAACAAAATGACGTCATTTTAATATTTTAACTAAAAAAAATATTTGGTTGGGGGCTACAATTGAGCTCCTTGAGCTCGGCCTCGGCTCCGAACCTATTTAACCTATTGTCATTCTTAATTTTGTCAAACTCAAAATGATTTAAATTAGCTTGAGTTAATTTTTAAAAATAATATAATTTTAGTTAATTACGTTAAAGTTAAAACGACATTATTTTTATCTCAACTTGTATTCAATCAGGTTAAGCTTCAAATTGGATTTGTATTGTATATTTTTTTAAAGAACTCAACTCATTGCCATCTGACCTGATTCCATGCCCAAGTAAAACGCCATATGCTAAGGTGTATATGAAGATGGACAGACGCAAGCCAATATGTACAAAATGCAGATGCTCACAACAAGAGAAAGAGGGATCAATACAACAGAAAGTTAAGTTGATTGAGGTTTTATAATAAGAGATAATACTAATATTTCAAGAATTACAAATCACACCTGAACACTTCATTTGATCAAAGATTCAGGTTTATAAAGTTCATTTCATTTTTTATTATGGAATAAAGAGAGGTATATAGGTACTTGGTGGAATGCGAAACTTGCAGGATTTCCTCATTCTGCAAATCATCATTTGAGTTTGAACATGGAATGACCACTGAGAAAAGAAGCTTTCTTCTTATAATGCAAAGATTGAATCCTGAATTCTGTTACTTCAAACCCGAGGAAAAAGACCTTTTCATCGATATAGGCCCCTTGTGCAATGAAATCCCGATTGAGGAACTTTTGATCAGCTTGCGAAAACTTGAATTCCCACTACTTGTGCGCTTGGAGACTCTCTTTGACTCCAAATTCTTGAGCTGTTCTAACTGAGAATCCGAGTTTTCTTGTTGTTTAAGAGCTACAGAGCTGTGAATTGCTGAAGCAGAAGCCAAATCCAATGACACGGACCTCCTCACAGGTTGTGTTTCTGTTTCTATTTCTGCTGCCTCTCTAGTATCAACCAAATCACTTAACACCCTAGAATGACTCCTGAAAACGTTGAGAAAAGAATCCATCTTCGAGTTTCCAACAACTGATTCATCTGCAACTGGCAAGGCAAGAACATTGTCATCTTCACTTCTCACTTCAGTAGTCCCATCATCCACTTCTCTGTTTCTGATCGATCCACTATTGTTCACAAAATTCTCCATCTGGGATTCGTCACTTGAACTTAAACCACTTGAAGTAGGAATTGATAAAGCACTTTGATCATCAGAATTCTCGCACAATATAGGGGCACGACATAAAGGGCAGTTCTTGTGGGTTCTTAACCAAGTATCAATACAAGGCACGTGAAATGCGTGCTTACAGTTTGACAAAAGCCGAAGACTTTCATCTTCTTCAAACTCGTTCAAGCAAACAGAGCACTCTGTACCTTCTATCAAACCTTCATCTTTCTTATACTTGAACACTGCGATTGAATCAATCACAGACTGTTCCAGACCTATGGTGTTGATGTACCAAATAGGGTGATCGACCACCGCTCCTTCATCACCATCAAAAAAGCTGTTTTGGGAACCGAAAAATACACGTGCCCGGCTCATCAATCTTGAATTCATCCGCCTGGAATAGTATATTTTAAAAAGTGTGCATAAGATAGCAAAGAGAAGAATAGCGCCAAGCGTACAGCCCGTGATGATCATACTAGTTTTGATCAGATGATTATGTGCTACATCTTTAGACTTCGGAACCATATACCGAACGTGTCGTGATGGTAAAGGCGGAGGCGGCGGCGGAATTGTTGACGGATCAGGAAACAGAAATTCGTCAACTAAAAGAATCTTACATACGCTAGGACAGACTTTGAAACAAGGCCCAAAACACTTACCATCATGGTTAAGATATGGGTTGCACGGGATAGAACAAAACATGGTATCGGAAAAAGACAAAATCTTCCGGGGAACAACAAGATTTGAGAGCTCAGACTCCATCTTTTCTCAGAAGCAGAGCATAAATCAGAGGAAACAGGGGAGAGAGACTCATACGTCGGTGAGTAAAACAAGTGTGAACATGCTTTTGGAAAAAAATGAGAAAATTAGGGGAGATGTTAAAGATTGGTCCTTCCACTTGATTTTAGATCAGAAACTGTGGGCTCTGGATTGGAAAGTGAGAGTACACACCCAACAAGATTTCTGAAAATTTTGGCTTTCATTAGACGACTTCCTGTGCATGGAGGTGATGTCGTTTGTTTCTGCTTTTCCAAAAGTCAAAATGTACTTATCGTAAATAAATTGTCGTGTCACTTCCAAGCTCTACTTCACAGCCTACACGACAACTTGGAAACTGGAATAAGAACAGAGCAATTAAAGACTCATGGGCTACTTTAAAGAGGAGAAAAAGGGCAAGCTTGGAGATAATTTAGAAATTACATGTTTTAATTTAATATATTAAATAAACAAAAATTTATAAATTATGTTTTGATTTTATAGTTAATATTTTAAATTATAATCAATAAATTCCTTAGTGTATATTGAATAAATTGATGGTTTACAAATTATGTATTTTAAGCATATTATTTAGTCAAATTTAAGTCAAATATAGTCATTAGAATCTAATTAATTATGATTAAGGCCACTATTAATGGCTCCTAACAACTCTCAGGAGTCGCTGCAGGAAAGAGATGGATTCTAACATCACTAACATCTTATACTCTCAAAATTATAAAAATATAGTTTCAATCTTCTCATGTCTCACATCTGAACGGACTTCGTTCAGGTGTTGAAGATAATGTTATGCAAAGTTAATTAAATAATAATTTATGTTAAAACAGTATTTAAGAAAATTATACAATCTTTGGAAATATCGATTTTGTCCTACTTCATTTTCAGGTTGATGTAATTTTGATAAAGCCTTGGTTGGCAATTACATTAATATGCATAACCTGAAAGCTCCACTTGGCCAACTAGTGTCTTCCCTCCACCATCCACTTGTACTTCAACGTGGCGAAGCCAGGAAACGGGTTCTCGTCGGCAACCACTTGGAGGTTATTTTGGACTTTTATCATCGCAAAAAGGTTACTAAATTAAATAAACATTAAAAGATTACAATGAAAATTTTTATTTAATTTTTAATTTTGATTAAATATTTTGATTAAAAAATGACAAGAAACTTAGCTACCAAACTAATTAAATCTGACAATAAATTTTATTTAAGTTAAATTTAATTAGTTCGGACATTTAAATTGAGTTATAATATTATATTATGTCTGTTTCATTATTATTTTTTAATCAAAATTTTGGGAAAGAAATTTTTCTAAAAAGCTAAAAATTAGAAATTTGTTTTTGAAAATTTTAAAGATCATAATTTTGTAAAGTGGCCGTTTCACTGTAAAAACTTAAGCTGTTGTATGATGAAAATTTAATTGTTTTTATTTATTCACTAATACACCCTCTTAAGTGAAAGCCTTTTAGGTTTGAAACTTGCATAGACTCACTCTACCTTATATTAAATAATAAGTGGGTGGTAGGATTTGAACTCATAACTCATAACCACTTGGTCACAGAGGCTCTGATACTATATTAAGTAACCGTTTTACCGCAAAAGCTTAAGTTTTTATGTGAGGCCAACTTAATTGGTTTTATATATTCACTAACACACCTCCTCAAGTGAAAGTCCTTTGAGCTTGAGACTTGCACAGGCTCACTCTATCTTGTGCTGAATAATAGGTGGGTAGTAGGATTTGAACTCACGATCACTTGGTCACAAAGGCTCTCATACCATGTTAAGTGACCGTTTCACCACAAAAATTTAAGCTATTGTGTGAGGTCAATTTAATTAGTTTTATATACTTACTAGCAAATTTATCTTAAAATTTCTTAAAATACAAAAAAAAGTTTAAAGCTTTTAACTTTGAATTAAGTCAAGATTGAACTTAAGTTAATGTTATGTTAGTGGGATTATTTGACTAATTACTGTGTACATTAGTTCAACGAATGCATAATCTTTCTAAGAAAGATATTGAAACCTTAGAAGACAATCCAACGATGCTGGATGTGTAAAGTTGTGACGTAAGTGCTTCACCAGGCTCGCAAGAAAAGAATTTTCTCTTCATCCACGACTACCCGTTCCAGGATTTTTATCTGAAATGTGTACAAGATACTCTACGAAGACTTGCGTTTCAACATTACTTGCGGTACACTCCAAATCTACCTACAAACTGGAACTCCTCCTGAGTTGACACACCAACCCCACCTTTCTTCTAAATATTCTTCCCAAACTCCCCTAGCAAGTTGGTCTCAACCTGCATGAACTGTAGGACCACCAACCATGGCATCCAACATCCACAAGACGAGTTCTGGAGCTTTGGATCAGAATGATGCGTTGATGGGTGCCTTCCTAATGCAGAACTGTGACTTACCCCCACCAGCTAAGGTCTTTTCAGGTTCTAATAAGGTGGTGTTGTCGTCTATGAATAGGGTTTTTGGCATGACTGCAAGAGACGGGAGTAATGATGACGAGAATGAGAAGTTGGAGCTTTTAAAAGCATTGAGATTGTCACAGACGAGGGCGAGAGATGCAGAGAGACAAGCTGAAGACCTGGCTGTGGAGAAGGATTATGTTTCCAATGCTCTGTTGAAAGAGTCGTTGCAACTTCTTGTGTATCGTCAATGGGTGAGGTTGCTTGAGCTTCAAGTTCTGAAGCTGCAATCTCAAAAGGAACGACAAGAGAGGGAATTTTGTTTCGGCTGTGGAAGACCAAAGGCAGTAGAAGAAATGTTGAAGAAGGGAAGGGATAGTGAAGATGGAGGTTGGACTCCATGGTTTGGGAATTTGGCATTTTGTGTTGGCATTGTTGGTGTAGGACTTGCTCTTGGTTGCATATATCTTTTCTGAGAGTTTAACAGTAGAATTATAGATCATACTATGAACACAGACGCCAACAATAATCTTCTTTTCTCGTTATGTTCTTCACTTCCATTGCTGGTTTTGGCAGAAACAAAAAGGTGGTACCTTTCAGTTTGTGTATAGGAATCGCGTAGAGCTATATTAACTCCTGCATGTAGAAAATGGTTATCCAAAAATATTACAGGAACAGACTAGGACTTGTCTTCTGAACATGTTAGATAAGCTTAATCTGAGAATATGAACACAGTAAAGGTCACAATATGCTAATATGAACATACTAAAGGTCACAATATGCTTAAGTGTACAGCCCTCAGGTGGCGATAGCAATCATCACTAGTATTGAAATGCTCTAAACACACCCAGCAAACATGACGACCACACTTACACTCGATGTGATTGCAACCATCTGCTTTCTCGATTGTGTAGCTACAGACAGGACAATCTCTCACATTGTCTTTCCCTTGGCGCCACTCCTCCAAGGATGAATCAGGGTCTTCCTTGTATTGTTTATACCTTTCACAGGAAACGTATGGATGATACTCAAAGTGGCATTTGGTGCAAGTCTCTGCATAACATGCCTCGCAGACAAATGGTTCACCGACTGTTCCAGGATCAGCTACTCTGTAAACAGAAGGGCAGTCCGGAGATGGGCAAAATCTGTAGGTTCCTCCGCTTGATGCAACAAATGATCCTAAGGAAGCCCTGAATAATTCCTCCAACTTATCACTTGACAATAGACACTTCAAATCTGTAAGCAATATGGGAGCTTTGCAACCTCCAGAGGTACAGCAGACCGGGAAACTGTCCAGGTTCTTTATGGCTGATTCGAATTGCTCCACCAAGCACGACCGGCAGAAAAGATGTTGGCAGTTTTCGAGCTGGTAACCATCCTCAACCTTACAGAAGCAAATGGGACAGGAAGCTTCATTTTCATGTAAGACAGCTGAACTCTGTATTGTTTGAGCAAAATCATGAACTATTTCTTCAAATTTCATCTTCATCTCTCTGGTTCCGATAATAGAGATGACATGGCGGCGAGTGTTAAGTGTACACTCTAACAGATCAGGTAGCATCTCCTTGATCCCGTTAAGGTCAGGGCCAAACCTCATAACTAGTTCCTTCATCAGGTAAGGAGGCAAATTTCCACCTCTGAGATGGATCTGAAGTTGCTGATTTTCGTGGTAATTGACAAGGGATTGAATCAATTTCCGCTGGGCTAAAGCAACTTTGTCTGGTGATCCGAAGACCCTAACAGTATTGTTTTGTCTAGTAAAAAAAATATAGGTACCAGTCTCTCGCTGTATTGACTTCATCAGATTGATACCCTGTATAGAGAACAAATGCTGTAATACAGTCGGAGTAAGGCTAGCACCATCTATGATGTGGCCTTTCATAAGCTCTTCTAGAGGTCGTCTCAGTTCTGCAATTTTTCTCGTAGCATTAGCAGTTATCCTCACTCGATAGGAACCGTTCTCATTCCGGTCTACACTGCAATCAACGCCTGCAAAAGACATAATAGGTTGTCTCAGTTCATTCTTGAACCAAAAAAGTTGGGAATTCAAGAAATGGAAGAAATGTCAAGTTAGGCAAAACAGTCCTTCTTTGAACAGAATTACTAAGATATGCTACAAAAGATTACTACATTGTTTACAACATGGTCGCTAATTCTGCTATTTCTGGCCAAACATTTTCTGGTTCACAAAAAGTCACACACACACAAGCGCACAAGCACAAAATGATGTTAACACGATAATACTCCAATCAGCATTTCTAAAAACATGCGGCCATGTTATTGAAAGAAGAAATTACTGTAAGAAAATAATTACTGAGTTGAAAAAATACATGGCACATTGCACTATAAGGTGGAAAAAAAAAAAGAACTGGGAAAAAATATCATATGATTCTGCTAGCAGTACCTTTTATATGCCTCAAGCTTGCAAGTAAAGAATTCAATTGCTTACTGATGGCAGAGTAGACAGAGACAGAACAGGAAATTGAGCTATGAAACAACTGCTTGCATTTTAGCTTTTGCCATGAAAGACATCCCGGCAATACTTTTCCTTCCAGATTCTCCAAAGCTTCTGCCGCCTCTAAATGTAACCTTCCATCAAAAATGATCAAAGCTTTCATAAATGCATGCTTTGAATCAGGTGGTAACACTTGGACACTACAACAGCTAGTATTGGGATACCTCCTGGGAATAAATTTGGAAAGTTCTCTAAGGATTGCTTCTTCACAGGAATGCAGTGGAGGATTTTCTACTTCCTCTCCCCTTACTATGAATAGATCCACAATTCTCCTATTCGTAGCACTTTTCAATACATTTAAGATATCATCTTCAGAAAGCTCCTTATCAAACCCTTTTACAACAACAGAATATGAATCTTTTTTGTTAGCTTCACAATGAATATTCTTTCCTCCTATCACCAGGTTAGCAAAATCACAAACCATGTAACAAACATCTTGATTATCACATTTAACAATTGCAAGCCCCTTACTCTGCCTACGAGGCCAATAAACCTTTGCTCTAACTGCAGGGAACGAACTCATTTTATGGTCACCAACAAATGTTGTTTGTGAAGGAAGTACTTTCAAGACAGAGCCATTGAATTCAATTTCATTAAGCTCAGCAGCTTTTTGAGCAGCTTCAGGAGTGAGAAATGTTATCCGTCCCCATTTTCCTGTTTGATTTCCCTCTTGCCCAATGCTTGTGGACTTATGGATGGCACAAATGCCACCGGAAACATGTTCATGAAGAAGCACCAAAAGTTCCTTATCATTGACTGTACTTAAATCAGAACAAAATATATCCACAGTCAAATATCTCTTCTCCAACTCTAAATGCTTGATCTCAGCACCAGCTCCAAAAAGTGCCATGGAAGGTGTGCCACCAGTTCCGTGATATAAATATTTTTCCATGCATTCATCGTGCAACCACTTCCTTTCATATTCCACAGCTTCTTTTACATGGCTGAAAACCTTGTCCATAGCCTCTGATGAGGCAAATAAGAGAATCTCATTACTTTGAGAGTTTACTTCAACACTGATACGTTCATCCATGAAGGCCGTTCGAATATGTGATAGAAGAGAAAGAATATTACAGTTGGATTTACCACAAAACCTTTTGAGCAGTGTGCTGCCAAACCCAGTCATCACCTTCCTTTGCAATTTCCGCATTTCCATTTTGGAAGCGTCAAACAATGGAGGAGGAAAAAGCTTGGATAATGATTCGTACTCAAATGAAGTTACGCAGACCAAATATTGATTTGATACTGACAAAAGTTCACCAAAAACAACCCAACTTGGCTTCTCACTGAATGCTAGTAATGAACATGATGGATGAAGGAGAAAATGCTTTCCAGTCAATGCCACTTCATAACCAAATTGATCAGATCCAGAGTACATTGCAACATTTTCTGCAAAGGCAGCAAGTATCGCCATTTTCAAATATTTATCATGCTCAGTTGACTTGTAGGGATCCCAGAGCCAGTAAGATGGGATTATAACAGCAAGTTCCTTTTCAAGGCAAAGTTCTAACTCCTTTACTGTGTCATGGCATCTCCTCATGGATTTAGCATTAATTTTGTTTTCCCAACACCATTTATTTCGCATGTTGGCAGGAATTGATGTCCACTCCTTATATACAGAAAGAAGTGTAAATAGATCACCATTCTGATGGCAGAACTGCAACTTGAGACAATCAGCTTTTAACTTATCATCCTGACTACCAACTCTGCAGAATACATTACTGGCATTTGCCATTACAGCTGCCAGAACAAGGCCCTCTCTACCCAAGCAATGACGGAAACAACCAAGAATGAGCTTGCCAAGGCGAGGCTCAACACCCAGTTTAACCAGGTATCGACCTTCGTCAGTCAATTCATAAACACCTTTGTTCAGTGTGATAGCTCCCAACTGAATAAGATTCCTAGTGGTCAAGTCAATGGATTGTGCACTGGGTGCATCCACAAAATCAAAACCCTTTATATCATTGATCCCTAATGCAAGAATCCTTAGAATAGCAACACCAAGATGAACTCTTCGAATCTCAGGTTCTTGATTGAGAGGCATTGACTCATAATCCTGCTTTGAGTACAGTCTATAACATTTACCAGGTCCTGTTCTCCCAGCTCGGCCAGCTCTTTGTTGAGCAGAACTCTGATTGATACGACCTACTTCGAGCACATGCAAACCAGTGCCTGGTTCAAATTTACTTTCTTTAGCCATGCCACAATCAACCACATACCTGACCCCAGGAATTGTAACCGATGTTTCAGCAAGATTCGTGGCAAATATAATTTTTCTCTTCCCAGGATAGTTTTGAAAAACATGGCATTGCTCTTCAAAAGAAAGCTTTCCATGTAAGGGTAATGCAACAGCAGAGGAAGCTTGAAATTTCTCACAAGCCCATTCTATTTCCATCTGAGATGTCAAAAAGGCAAGAATGCTCCCTTCTTCTTCTGTTTTATGAATTTCTGTTGCAACCCTCACAACCTCACAAGCATATGGCGCAACAGTCGCATTTCCCTCAGTAGTGCAAGGGGCATATACAATGTCAACTGGGAACTTTCTCCCTGACATGTGAAATATTGTACAACCAAAATAATAGTTGGAGAGCTGGTTTGCATCAGCTGTTGCTGACATTATTACAAGCCTCAAACAACTTCTCTCTCTGAGTAGGTCTTTAAGCAGTGCCAAAAGAAGATCAGTGTTCAAGCTTCTTTCATGAGCCTCGTCAATAATTATGCAAGAAATCCTTGAAAGATACCTATCATTAATGTAATGCTGCAGTAAACAGTGATCTGTCATGTATATCACTTTGGAATCAAATTTTTGACTTGATGAAAATGTAGGATAAGCGATGACTGAATTGTCTCCATAGCACCCTTTACTTTCTTCTTCGACCCTATTTGAAAGTGAGGTGGCTGCAATCTTGCGGGGTTGAGTACATACAATGCACCCATCAGCAGCTACTCCAGAATCAGAGAGGAATTGGACTAATTGTGTGCTTTTTCCTGAACCAGTCTCTCCAATCAGTACCATTACCTGAACAAACTATTATCAGAAGAAAAACAAAAAACCAAAAGTAGATGCAAGCAGTTTCATTAAACAAAAAAAGCAGTCTAGCTTAACAATGTGTATGCTTGTAAATAGTAACAACCTTGGGTCATTTCTGATCTTAAAACACAAATCTTGAGCAGTTCAGGTACCATCTCCACTGACGAAACACGTGTTCAGGAAATCTTCCCTTGAAAAGGATAAAACAAGTCCAGAACTGACTTTTTGCTTTTGAAAATCGAATATTACCTTGAACATTTACTTGTATACTGGAGAGGAAAAGAAAAGAAAACACGCATTGCAGACGCAAAAAGAGCAAGAGATAAGAAGACTATCATGCAAAGAGAAATAATTCCATATCTAGAAAAGTACGACCGAAGAGATGGTCCCATATGCGAATATTACGGGTGTGTTAGGTTTCTGAGCCTGGACCGTAAAGATGAATTCTTTTAAACAGTTATATTCTTCGTTCTTGTCCAACTTCTTCCGAACACGTTAGTATACTTTAAGCAATTGAACCTCCATAATCCTAACTTCTGTTCCTCCATTAAAAAAATACAACATAGATACATCCAAATTCCCATGTATACACGTAACTTAAACCTAATCACCATGAAGAAACAACAAAGAGGATATTAAGAACAAGCACACATAAAATGAAGAAAGCAAACCAAAAACCACACCTGTTCTCCTTCAATTATCCTCAGAATCTCTTGTCTTTGTGCATAAATTGGCAATTCCTCGTCAAGTCTACTAATTTCCCTCAACGCCAACTTATGAATGCGACCCCAGTTCACTTCCTCATCCAACTTAAACACTGGGATTCTCCATTTTCCTTCTTTTTCAAAATTTTCCTTCTCTGCACCTCTAAGATGATTAAGAATACACCTCAGAGCCCTCTTGAACTCCATTATTCTCTTCTCTATCATGTCTCTCTCCACTTCCAAACCCCGTTTGCGGTCCAACATCTCCGCGGCCTTCGCTAAGTTCAACTTCTTGAACGAACCGGCAACCCGTCTGATCTCCATAACTTTCTGGTCCAGTTTCAATTCCCATCTTTTCACTTCCTCGCCCTCAATAACCTTATTGACGTAATCAATAAAAACCTCTCTGAGTCTCTGCTCAAGCTCTTTTCTTTCTAATGGGTTAACAGCATTGGACTTAGATTCTGGGGTGTAGGAATGGACCCCACTGAGCCGGAGCTCCCACAAGCGTGCTACGCAGGAGACAACGTCGGCCCATTGTTGGAAATATAGCCAAGCGAGTACACAACCAGAGGAACCAAACACAACGCGCTCTGGTTTCGGTGTACACTGCACGGTAAGAGACTCAAGGTCTGGCTTCTTATGAGAATGAGTAGAAACAGAGTCAAAACAGAGCTGAATTGTGTGTCTCCCGCGAAGGCGAGAGCTTGCGGTGCGTGGGGGCGGTGGTTGCCGTTTAGGTTGGTAGCGGTGGCAGGAAAGGTGGTCGGACGGCGAAAACTGCCGGGCCGTGGGCTGGTAAAACTGATTCTTCTTCATCACATTAAGAAAAAAAAAGTAAGAAGCCAACGAGAAAAGCAGAGAAGAAGTCGACCCGCGTGTGTTGCTTTGGGAATTATTTCTTTTTGCTTACGGAAAAAGGAAATTAAACAAAAGAGATAAAAGACGCGGGTGAAAGACTTTGGTGCACTCGTATTATACTATACGTATAATTAAAATTTTAAATTACGATTAAAATAATATATTTAATTTAATTTAATATTTTAAATTAAAAAATCTTTTTTATTGAAATTTTATTCTAATATTAGTTAAATTTTCAAACTTTAAATTTTTTATTTTAGTAGTTTAATTTTTAATCCAATTTAAAATATTCACCGTCGTCGTCTTCATCATCACACCTAATTCGAAATCCCGCAATAAAGCAAAGTCCGGAGAGGTTTGATAGTACGCAGCCTTATTTTACATAGAGAGGTAGTTTTTAATTGACCCGCATGCAAATGTGTCAATAAAAAATGATGCAAATTAAAGAATAAATAAGTAAAACTGACACGTTAGATTATTATGTAAATAAAATTAAAATAAATATATAAATAAAATAAAATAAAATTAGATTATAAAATAAAATAAAATATAACCAAAAGGGTATACTTAAAAATAAAATATAACATGAAGATAAAAAAATATTATAATAATAATAAAATAAAGTAAAGAGTGGTTGATATAAGATTAGGAAAAAAAGATATTAAAAAATATTAAAATATTTAATAACTATGTTTAAAATTTTATAATAGATAAGTTGAAATTGATGACGTAATTAGCACGTATATAAATAGAAAAACTACGAAATATCTTTACTTTATACTTAAAATCTTTTAAAATAATAATAATAAACCATATCACTCACATTCAACATTTACATCATTACTTAAATATTTATTTATTTATCTAATATTGTTAGTGACTAGTGGACCCCACAGCTAATCAGCTTACTGGGTAAGTTAACTGGTGTGCGGGTGACTGAGTGGACCATACTATGCTTTGGAGTTGGAAACTATACAACATTTTCTCTTTGTTTGGAGAGAAAGTTAGATATATAGACAAAGTATAATTCAAATATTCAAGAAATCAAATGCAAACTTATTTACTACAAATGCTATGTCCTATTTTTCAAGGGTGTATTAAATTTAATTATTAAATATGTTCATGTTTTAAAAATTGAAACAATTAGATCAATTTAACAGTGAAAACTTTGAACCGGTTAACTTTTTGAGTCAATTTTTAATTTTTTTTCCAATTTATTTTAGTTTAATAATTTTTGTTGTTAAAAACCGATGAGTTTATTAATTAACCAGAAAATTTTTGTAAACTATTCAATTTCTATAAACCAAAATAAACTGATTAATTTTTATTTAACAATCTCTTTTTTATTAAACTTTAAAATTTTCAATAAGTAAAGACAATCTTTTTCAGTTATTTTTCAAATTCTTCAGTTTATTCAACCTTTAATCAATTTTTTAACGGTTTAATATCGTTTAAACCTTAAACTTACTATCTTACTGGTTTAACTCTCGGTTCGATTTTGAAAACATTAGAATATATAGAATAAATATGTAAATTATATTATTCAGTAAAGGCAATAGTGCAATAAATATTTAATAAATTCAAACTTAAAATCAAGTAATAAATTACATTAAATTAGTATTGACAAAAATAAACGACGTAGGATTTAGCAAACGAACTTGTTTGATTGACATGAATTCTTGTTTGAGAAAGTAATCTTTTTCTTAAAATTTATATTATCACGTTTGGTTCATTTTTTTTTATAGTTGTTAGGAAAGTTTTTGCTTTCCTAATTTAGAAAAAGTAGTAGCACTTTCCTTAGATTCTAAATCTTATCACCCCTTGATATTTAGATTACTTTCCTCAGAAATTTAATCTAAAAAATACGTTAGCCAATTTATCGTTCCTTCTCTCTCAAATTTTATTCAGTTTGTAGGGATATAATTAGAAATACAAGTTAAATTAAATTACATTCCATAAAATACTGTTGTATACTAAACACCATAATAAGAATCCATCTAACTTTCCTATTAAAATTCTTATAAGTATCCAAATATGTTAATATTTTTACTTTTCATAGATTTATTTTCCGAAGAATTATATTCTAAATTCACTTTACTTTCCTGTCAATCAAAAGATCTTAAAACTTTATGATTGTTTTGCATAAATCATAAAATTCCATATTTAAAAGCATTACTTTGAAGGGGACAAAACAAAAAAAAGGCACAGACATGGAGCCTCTATGAGAATTACACACAGATTTGAGCTAATGAATTGAATCTTGGACCCAGTGAAGCCCATGGGCCCAAAACTCTAATGATATCAATTTGCACCTTCTCTTTCAAAATTTTTGGCATTTCTCGATAATTCAATATATATAAAAAGTACGGTATACAAACTTTTTATTATATAAATAAATAAATGTACGTTTTTGTCACGTGTCATTATGATAATTATTATTTAAACAATGTTATTTTAATATAATTGATATGATTTAATAGGCAACGATCATAACAAAATTTTCTTTTTTTATATATAATTTGATTGTGATTTAAAATTTAGTTAAATTTAAATTATTATTTAAACAATATCATTTTGATATAATTGATAACCCAAACAATTGAAATATAGAATTTGGAGAGATCTAATAATATGCAGTCTTGCACTACGTAACAGAGTGATTGTTTCCAACAAACATTTTGATATAATTGATATGAATTAATAATTTTGTGACATTTTATATAATAGGGCCAAATAATTTACATGTTACCTTAACTTCAATTTCAAAAAATTCGTTAGCTAATTATATAATTTTTGTGTTTATGTTAATTGACATTGTCTCTAACGGCAATGGACCGAACCTGGCTCAAACAATTGAGTTCAAAAAACTTGACATGACCAAACTCGAGCTTGATCTGTTGAATTCAAACCGAACTAAAGTGGGATCAAGATTAATTGTTATCTCTAATCATCTTCCCCTTTATACCGGGCTTACTTTTTTTTTCAATATTACTTACCATGTGAAATAGTTTTATAGGAGAAATTATTATTTTCAAATTTAAATCATTAAATTTTCATGAGCTAAATTATAAGAATGTATGACATATTTAGATAATCAAATATTTGCCTCATAAAATATCTTAAAATGTTATAATTATCTTTAAAAATAAGTCAGTCATATCGAGCTTATTATTAAATTTTAATTTATCAATTTATTAAATAATTTATTTAAAATACATACTTTATGAGTTATTACGTGCATTCAATAATTTATTTAATATACACTTAAAAGAATAATCCCTACTAATTTTAACAAATATGAAAGAAAACAAATTTTAGTTTTTTTTATGTAAAAGTTTGTAATTTCTTATCTTATTTGAAATTTCAATCCAATTATTTTAACAAATTGTGTTGTAAAAAACTAATTAATTAGTCAACTTTCTTAAATTAATAAGTACTTGTAAATTAAAATAAATCAATTAATTTTTATTTTATAATTTTTATTTTTAATTAAATTTCAAAATTTTCGATAAATAATTATATTCTTTTCCAATCATAATTCAAAATTTTCAATTTTATTCAATTTTTAGCTAATTTTTTGATAATTTAATGTCGATTAATTCTTTTAAATATTAAATTTGTCATGTTTTCGGTTTATTTTTGTTAAAATTTTAAAATATTACTTTACTCCTAACATAAAGGCTAATTCAGTCACGAGTTAAACAAGTTATTTTTTTTAGATCAACTTATTAGGAGAAAGATCGGAGAAAAATGACAAAACAAAACAAAAGTCTTTATCACAAAAGATTCACAGTTTTCAGATTTAGCTTTTCAGAGCACTCACAAATTGAGAAGTCAAAAGTTAACAAAAGAAGAGCTGCCGACCATTAAGGGCTCTACAACTGTAAAACAATACCACAAACCAAACCAAACCAAAATCTTTTTGATTGCTTTTAACATTGTACTTTCTTCTTTAGTTTTGCACTCTTGCCATATTTCACACATAGACTCCCACAGGACTCTACTCCATACTCATTAAAAGTCAGTTTCAATCATGAAATAGTTGAATCTCCTTAAATAGACTGAAATCAATAACTTCACCGACCAATTTCTAATCATGTTTAGTGTTGGTGTAATGTCTTTGATTGCTGCCTAGCTCTGCCATGGAGTATTTGAAACTCTTATACATGAGATTGGTGACTATAAACAGTTTCTGCTTCCCCAACTTTTATGTCTGTGTTTAGAATAGCAGCTCAAGCAAAAACCATGACAGGAACCTGAATTTGTGACCTTATTAGTATCCCACTAGTCTACTTTTAAACCTCCACAGATGCTGCAAATGAACGGGACTTTCACTGAATTCTTGTTGTTATAAATTAAAACCTTGGCCACTTTCTTGTGAAGAAAAAGATGGGAATTGATCTTCCATTTTCGTCATGCCTAAAGTTTGGCTATACACTGAAACTGACTGGAAGGTATTTGGTGTTGGAACAACGAAAATGGTTATAATTAGGAATGATACATTAATCAGAGAGTGCATTCCTACATATAGTTGAAACAAGTGTTTCTTTTTCTTTTAAGCTTAGCTCGTGTTTTTCATGCCAGAAAAGGTAAAGTTTCAGTTAGCAGTAGGCATTGAATAGTGACTACCAACTTAATCTGAACTCCAGTTATATCTGTATCTGCTGCAATTGTAGTTGTAACTTACAATTAAGGACATTCGATTCGCGAGTTTCATGATGAAAGGCTATATTGACAATTTTTTTAAGTTTTGCTCATAATGTTCAGCAGACACCACCAGTACAGTCGCTGAAGTCTTACTGATCTTTCCCATACCCATTTGTAGTCCCTGAGCTTTTTCTTCTGTCAAATTCACATTTTATAATTGTCAAACTTAGCAGGCGTGTCTAACATGCCTAATAAAACAAATAGTAATTTGCCAATTAGTTTAATCATACTTGCAATCTCCTGCCAATAAATTGGCCAACCATAGGAGATATGCAAAGAGAGAGTATTCATACGGGCAGAAGAAAAATAAAAAAATATTATGTATTTTTTTGTGGATCTAATCTTTTTTCTTGTAATTCTTTAATTTTTTAATAATAAAATTCTTCTATTCGTGCCTGTGATTTTTACCCTGATTTAGGGATTTTCCACATAAATTTGTGTGTCTATTTTATCTTCAATATTTTTAGTTTTGTTTTAGCTGCGATCTTACTCTGTCCGAGTCCTAATTGTTTCTAATAAGTGATATCAAATCCAACCTTGAGTGTGTATATCTGCTTATTGTATGCTCTGTGGTTGCCATCAAGAGTGGATCCTTCACATCAAAAGATAAGTTAGAATATTATTTACCCTGTCAAAGGCACTATTCATAAAACGGTTGTGATAGAAGTAATGGCGGTAAAGTTCGACATTGAAAAATTCAACGAGAGTAATTTCTCGCTATGAAAGCTAAAGATAAAGGCAATCTTGAGGAAAGATAATTGTCTGGTGACCATTAGTGAACGGCCAGCTAGAGTCACAGATAAAAAGTGGAACGAGATGGATGAGAATGCTATGGCTAATCTTCACCTAGCTTTAGCTGATGGAGTATTATCCAGCATAGAGGAAAAGAAGGCTGCGAAGGAAATATGAGATCACCTTACGAAATTATATGAGATCAAATCACTCCACAACAAAATTTTTCTGAAGAGGAAACTATACACTTTACTTATGGAGGAGCACTTAAACACTTTGAATATTCTATTTTCACAACTCACATCATTGGGGCACATAATAGCAATAAGTAAACATGCGGAACTTTTACTTCAAAGTCTACCAGATTCATATGATCAACTCATCATAAATTTAACAACTAATACAAACACTTTAGTCTCCGATGACATTACAGCTGCTATTCTGGAAGAAGAGAGCCGACGTAAGAGCAAGGAAGACAGGTTGGCAAGTTCACAATAAGTGGAGGCCTTGGCAGTAATGAGAGGTAGATCAATGTAATGTGGTCCAAGTGGGAGTCACAATCATGGTATATCAAAATCCAGGAGTAAGAAGAATTATAAATGCTACAATTGTGGCAATAAAGGTCACTTGAAAAAGGATTGCTAGAATCTAAACAAGAAAGATCATGTTCTTCAAGGAAACGTTTCAAGCACTTCAGATGATGTAAGCGCAATGGTTTGTGAAGCAACAATGACTATTGGAGGAAAGAGAAGATTTGCTGATATTTGGTCGTTTGATTCATCCGCTACTTTTCATATGACCTTTGAAGAAATGGTTCCATCAGTATTAATCTGTCTCTGGAGGATCCGTGTACAATTGTAATGATCAAGCTCTTAAAATCGTTGGTATTGGCACCTTCAACTTAAAATTGTATGATGATACAATTCAGACTATTGAAAAAGTGCAACATCTGGAGGGCCTGAAAAAGAATTTTTTGTCTGTAAGAAAACTAGATGATCTCGGTTTCAGATTTGAGATTCAAAACAAGATCATGAAAGTGATTAAAGGAGCACTGGTATTTATGAAAGTAGAGAAAATTTTTGCAAATATGTACATGCTGAAGGAAGCAACTTTGCAAAAAGGAGAGACATCTGTTGCTGTGACTAGTCCATATGACAAATCTATAATGACATGGCATAAAAAGCTTGGACACATGTCAAAACAAAGAATGAAGATACTTACAGAGAAGAATCTACTTCCAGGTCTTACAAAGGTTTCACTTCATTACCCTTTTGTGAGCATTATATTGTGAGTAAGCAACATCGATTTAAATTCAACACATCAAAGTTCAAAAGCAAAGAAATTTTAGAATTGATTTACTCTAATGTATGGCAAGCAACAATTACGTCCCTAGGAGGAGCAAATTTCTTTGTAACATTCATATATGATTATTCGAGGAGATGTTGGGTATTTCCTATCAAGAGAAAAGCAGATGTGTTTCAGTCTTCAAATTTCACATAGCGCGGGTGGAACTCGAATCTGGTAAGAAGATCGAGAGTTTGCGGTTAGATAATGGAGGAGAATATATTGGTAAAAAATTTGATGAATTTTGTAAGCAATAAGGCATCAAAAGGCAGTTCATGACGACATACACTCCTCAATAAAATGGAGTAGCAGAGCAGATGAATGAAACTTTGTTAGAAAGAACAAGAGCGATGTTGAGAACTTCAAGCTTAGATAAGAAATTTTAGGCAGAAGCAGTTAATACCGCCTGTTATGTGGTGAATCAAGCTCCATCAACTATGATTAAGTTGAAGACGCCGATGGAGATGTAGAGTAGTAAACCAGTGGATTATTCCAACCTCCATATATTTGGAAGTTTTGCCTATGTGACGTTCAATGCTCAAGAAACTGTAAACTTGGATCCGAAATCTAGAAGATGCATTTTCTTAGGGTATGTTGAAGGTGTGAAGAGGTATTGTCTGCGGGACCCACTGCCCAAAAGATTGTTATCAGCAAGGTTGTTATTTTCATGGAAGATAAGGATCGAGAACAAGTAGAAAATGTTGGCACTATATAAGAAGAATACCGAGCTGACACTCAAACTATATTATGGAGAGCAATATTGCGTAGTGTCTTTTAACTGAGGACAGGAAGCCATTAACTCTTCAAGAAGCAATGAATAGTTCAGATTCATCTCAGTGGATGATAGTAATGCAAGAAGAAATTGAAGCATTTCATAAAGCGAATACTGTACTGGACTTGGTACCGGATTGGATTTTGGTACGGTACTGTACTGGTACCGGTTAATACGGATATTACTTCGGGTAATTTTTGAAATTTATAAAATAGTCCATAAAATTTTTAGAAATTGAAAAATAGTTCATCATCATATTGTACAGTTGTACTATATAGTTTATAAGTTTACATCAACCATATTTTCAAATATCATAATAATAAATAATAACCGTAATTAATATGAAAAAAGACAATTATTATTATACAAGTATAAAATTAAGAGAGACAGTTGTGTTTTTGGGCAACTGTTTTAATGAAAATAACTTTCCTTTATATATATATGTGTGTGTGTTTGTGTGTGTGTATAGGTGGAACTCATTATTGCACGTATGTTGACAAAATTACAAGTGGCTCAAGTAGTTTTAGCCAACTTGCTAAAAATTTCTAAGCACTCAAGTCTTGACTTCAAATTCATGAACATCGCTTAATTTTAGGTCATCAATTAACTAGCAAAATACTTCACTGTACTTCGTTATCGAACCTAGTAAATCGTGCTAATCGGTAAAGAATTTTGAAAAGCTTGCATCTTTCACCAGGATTTGAACCTGAACATGTACCTGTACCTGTTCCTGTTCCTGTCATTGAGCTTCGAGAGAAAACCTGTACCTGCATGCAATATACCTGTCAAGTAAGGGCCCTTATGAGCTATCCACAGAGAAAAGTTTCAAGCTGACAACTTTCTAATGCCATGGGAGAGACTAAGATTGTCCTGAATTTGTATTTGTAGTGGGAACTTGGGAAAATCCCTCGTGCTAACAACTCATCAGTTTGCCTTTATGCAAGTTAGTGTTGAAACTTGAGAACCCAAGACTTGGTTTCACACTTGTTAACAAAAGAAAATGTTAATGCATGGGTCCTGAAGATCTACGTGAACTGGAAAACCAATAATGCAGCTGGTGGGGTCTGAAATTTTGATGACTATATTACAGCTGCGATCCTGCTTTTGTGTCTGCTTATCACAACTTGGAGTCGTTCTGCTTATATTGCATAGTTCATAATTCAAGTCTGTCCACACAAGCTTCAACTAATTTAGATTGATTACAATTTGCTGAGACATAAGTTTCTTTCACGCTACAGAGAATTAGACATAGAGTGGGTGTAGACTTATTTATTACGGTTCATCTGATCTGAGCTCCATGAAAAAAGAATTATTAATCTAAAAATGATAAATTCAAAGGTTAAAGTTGAATTTTTTTTCTTGTGGGTTAAAAAATCTCTTGATTTTCAAAATTCTTCAAAAAAATCATTTTAATTTTTAATTTTTGGAAAAAACTTCTCGTATATTTTGGTTAAAGATAGAACATATATAATATGATTATTAGACGTACACTGATCACACGTTGTTTACATAACAATTCAACTTAGCTCTAAAAGTTGAATAAAATTAATTAAATCTGACTAAAATTATTAATTTAATTCAAATTTAATTAATTTGATATAAGTTTAAGAGCTTAGTAAGGTTTAATAACATATGATAATTAATCGAATAAAACAAATAGAGCCTTAATAAAAAAATTAAATAGTTTAATCAAATTTCTACTGTAATACTAAGAATTAATTACACTTTTTCAAGTATTGATTAATACTAAGAAATAATCCATTTGAGTTTTACATTAAAAACTTTAACTTGCCTAGGTCGTATTTAATAACAGTGAGCTACAGGAAACCCGAACACTGCTGAAGCTTTCTATCGTGATATTGGTAAACATTGCGAATGGATTTGCTGTCTAAAAACTCCATGATTTGGTT
Source organism: Erythroxylum longipes (assembly GCA_027563885.1). Taxonomy (NCBI): domain Eukaryota; kingdom Viridiplantae; phylum Streptophyta; class Magnoliopsida; order Malpighiales; family Erythroxylaceae; genus Erythroxylum; species Erythroxylum longipes. The sequence continues at coordinate 2,114,763 of JAOQMS010000180.1, read as the reverse complement.
GGATTCATGCGATCTATAAACTGCAAAGAAGAGAGATCTTTTCAGAGCAACAAAGAATGCACCACTTACGCTAATCAGGTCAGGAAGAGAGAAAGGAGGAAGCAAATCATGCATGTTAGGTTTGTTGTCAAATTTAGAGTCTGTTTGGTTGGATGTTAATTAATAGAATAAAACAGAACGGAAGGGAATGATTTATAATGAAATAAAATGTAATATAATGAAAAGTTATTTGGGAGGGATGGAAGGGTTCATAATATAACACAGTAAAAAATTGTTTGAAAGATAGATGAAATGAAATATAATGTATAATAAATGATTATTATATTCCTGATATTAAAATAGTTTTTACAAGATGTTTAATGCTATAATTTTAAAACAAAAATCGTGTTCAATTAAAAAGTTACGCGGCGTGACAAATAAATTTTTTAATATATTTTATTTTAAAATAATAAAAGTTTTATTATTTTATTATTAATAATATACAATTTATTATTATTAATTATTTAATAAATTTTATTCAATTATATGTGATTTATATTTAAAAATTATTTATTTTTATTTTTATTTATATAGAAATATATACAAATAATTAAAGAA
>JAOQMS010000180.1:2095128-2114066 GCA_027563885.1 Erythroxylum longipes | reverse complement strand
TATTTTTATTTATATAGAAATATATACAAATAATTAAAGAATAATTTTTATATATTTTCTATTTTCATTAATAAAAAATTTATTCAATTTTTTATCTTTTATTAATTTTATACAATTTTTATTAATAATATAAATTTATTGTTATTAAGGTAAGGAGAAATGATATAAAAATATTATTTATTATATACAAGGGGCTAAGGTTAGAAGAAATAATTGGTATTAAGTATAATTATTGGGGACATATTAGATAGCATGTATTTATTAGTTTACGATCCATCATAAACTTCAAAATAGGAAGATTCTCATTTTCTTAATCGGTGAAATTAAGAAACCTCTTATTTGAGGGGTTTATGATAAAATGAAACGTAACATGAAACTCTTCGCTTCTATCTCATTACGTTCCATTCTATTTTGAATTCTCAACCAAACGATAAAAATGTGTTATGTTCTATCCCGTTTCATTACTAAACCTCTAATCAAACAAACCTTTAGTCAAAAAAGAGTTTAGACAATCATAAAATAAAAAATTTAAAAATCTTTTCAAATTTTATACAACTTGATTAAAAAAAACGAGTAGTTGTTATTTCTTGTGAAGAACAATGCTTCAAATCAAAATCTGACTAGATTGATGCTCCTGAGAGGAGGAAAAAAAGGACACATTGTGCATATAGTCGTATGAGGATATTGTAGGTGTGTCCTATATTCAAAAGCTAGGAAGTGTCTTTGTCCATTATGCTTTTAACACGAAATTGTGGAAAAAGGATAACCGGTAAGAGAACTAATAAATTTCTCACATCCTCTTAAACGACCACATAATCACGTGAAGCACGATAGACGACTATAGGAAGAGAATGTTGAAGCAAACACTACGACCAATGGATCATTCCAAAAACTTATAGCTTGGCATTGTAATTATGAGTTACACATGAGTGGGATATGATAAAAAATTTTAACATACTAAAATATAGGTAAAAAATTTCATATAAAGAGGTATTTCTCGTTTTTTTAATCTTTTAAACATTTTTCTTACGGCTCTTTTGTTTTATAATTAGCCTCTTTTTTTATTAAGTAAAAAATTCTTTTTTAATCTAACTATTTTTTTATAATGTCTGGTTTGATTTATTCTTATACTTATCTTTTTTCTAATTTGTGTATTTATTTAATTATTATATCTTTTTATTAAACTTTATCATATTTTATATGAAATGTATTATATATTGCATTACATATTTTTATATTTTATTTATACGTATTTATTTATATTTTATATTATCATTATTTTGTATTACATGTCGATCTATCGGAAACAATCTCTTTATTAGATGATGATAAAATTTCGTTGTTGTTGTTAAAAATTTTAAATAAAAAATTTAAATTTATTCGATTTAAAATATTAACTCTAACCAATTCGGCCAGGTCCAATGAAGAGAATAGAAGTTTAGGTTTCTAAAACACTAATTAGGAGTAATTCAAGAAACTAAAAGACAAAACCTTGTTTTCATGAATGAAGGAGTTAAGAAGATGTGATTACATTGGCAAGTGTCGCATCCCTTTAACGAAAAGTTGCTCAACAAAAGAAGTACTCATTTCAATTTAATTTAGTTACTAATTTAACCATTTTCAATATTAAGGAAAATGCTACGAGCCTATACTTTTAGCTTCCAAGAATAAAGTTAGCTCAACTTGGCACACGTTTAACAATACATATGATGGTTAGAGGTGCAAAATTAGTTCAATTTAACCGTAAAAATTTTAGACCGTCAAATTTTTTGAAGTGATTTATCTTATTGTAAAAATTTTGGACTATTAAAATTTTCAGCTTGATTTATTTTAATAACACTTATTGTTAAAAATTAATCAGTTTATTAATTAATGGATATATTTTTATTAATTAATAAATTCTTATAAACTAAAATAAATAAATAAATTTTTATTTAACATTATTCTTCAATTAATCTTCAAAATAGGTAAAAATGATGTTTTTCAACCGTTTCAAATCTTTTATTTTATTTAATCTTTAGTCAGCTTTACGACGAAACCTTTTAAATGTTAAAATTCTTGTCTTATCGGTTTAACTTCTGGTTCGGTTTCTAAAATTTTGTTTTTAACCATTATCTTTTGGAATGTGTAATATGTGGATAGAAGTAACAATTCTTTTAAAAATTTTACTTTAAAAAATAATTTAAAATTAAGTGATAAGTTTATTTCATTACTTAATAAATTATAATTTAGAAATAAATGATTTAATTATTTATAAAATAAATAACTAGTCCATATAAATCATCATCAACTATTTATTAAAATATATAAATCATCATCAATTATTTATTAAAATATAGGTAATCCACTTATTTTTCTGTACATGATATTGCATAATATTATAAATAATCCATAAATTGTATTAATTATTAAAGCAGAAAAATTCCATAAAATCGCCGATTAAACGCACCGACCAAACTGTAGATCGTAAATGACTGTGTATACGATACGCTGACGCCAAACGGAAATATACAGCGGCTCACATTTAGCCGAGCCGTATATATATATATATATATATATATATATATATTATATAACACACAACAAAAAGGCAAAATATCTCTCACTATTAAAACGGTCCACGACATAAAACCTCGAAATTCTCATTTGAACTGAATTTTGTGTTCATTTCATTTGCCGAAGCACTCGTCAACTTGCACCTAACCCAAGTCAGGTTCTAACTCTCCATCTGACCCCAGTTTGTTTATTTAAAGACACTTGAAATTGTGAGTGGCCAGCTGGGTTGTGAACTGGTTTACTCTTCTTCTCCTCCTCTTCCTTCCCACACTCACATTTCTTCTGTGGATGATCAGTCCTAGACTCATTGTGTGTATAGCTTAGCTTAGTTGGTTTTAGTTAGTGATTTAAAGAGGAGGGTGTTGTTAGAGAGGAAGGGTTTCTTGAATTGGTCACCTTCTCGTGTGTATGTGATGGGGTTTTGTGTATTGGCATAGCTTGATTAAGAAGTTTTTGGTTGTTGGGTTTTCTTGGGGTGGTTTGGTTTGTTTTCTTTTTAGATGGGTACAGAGGGGGGAGAAGAAGTGTTGAAGAAGGAGAAAGATGGGAGAGCCAAGAGAGATCAGTGGTTGTACAGTTGTATGATACAGAAACAGTATTGTACAAGCTGGTCTTGCTTTTTAAATGAGAGTTGTTCCAGCAAGTGAAGAAAGATTCAATCTTGTTTACATAACTTACACTGCTCTGAGCTCTTAAAGAGATCCCATTAACATCACACAAAACCTCACTCGGGCCCTGATCTAGCTACAGAAGATCTGTTCTTTGTTACAGTCATGAAGAAACTTGGCAGCTCAGATTCTCTTGGAGCTTTCATGTCCATGTGTCCAACTACAGGTCATTAACCGACACCAATCATCTTCCTTTTCTTAAAATTCTTTGTCCAAAATCCAGACAACCCATCATGTGATATTCCTAAATGCCTTAGCTTTTCATTTTTATGTTCAAACCCCAACTTCCAGTTTTCAAAGCAGTATACTTTCAGCTTTTGGATTTGTCTGGTTATATAAATTGCGCGATCCACTAAAACTAAAAAAAGTGTTTTTCTTTTTCTGTTGTGTACAGACGAGACCAGTCCGAGGAACAGCAACCGCGTTTATAGCAGGGATTTCCAGTCCATGTTGGACGGTTTAGAAGAAGAAGGTTGTATAGAAGAATCCGGCCATGTCGCTGAGAAGAAAAGAAGATTAAGCGTAGATCAGGTCAAGGCCTTGGAGAAAAATTTCGAGGTTGAGAACAAGCTTGAACCAGAGAGAAAAGTGAAGCTGGCTCAAGAACTTGGGTTGCAACCAAGACAAGTCGCAGTTTGGTTCCAGAACCGCCGTGCACGTTGGAAGACCAAGCAACTGGAGAGAGATTATGGTCATCTGAAAGCAAATTATGAATCTCTTAAGGTCAACTATGATACACTCCAACATGACAATGAAGCACTTCTCAAAGAGGTATGAAGTCCAAACTTTTTATTCACTGAACAATGCGAGTTAGCTAAAGATTCTTACTTTGGAGTTTAGGGATTGTATTATTGTTCTGATCAAGTTTAAGCTTGGTTCTTTTGACTCAGATAAGAGAACTGAAAGCGAAGCTTAAAGAAGATAACACAGAGAGCACTGTGTCTGTTAAAGAGGAGATTATCCTTCAAGAATCGGAGGACAAAGTCACTGAACAGCCTCCACTTATTGGCTCTGTTAGAGTTCCAGAGACTATGGACTTGAGTTACGAGAACTTCAACTCCACAACTAACAGCAATTGCAATGAAGTAATAGCTGCATCTCTTTTCCCAGATTTCAAAGACGGGTCCTCGGATAGTGACTCGAGCGCGATCTTGAACGAAGACAACAGTCCGAACCAGGCCATTTCTTCACCTGGGATTCTCCAAAACCACACGCAGACGCAGGAACTCATAATGTCTCCACCCTTATCTCCATCGCTCAAGTTCTCCTCTTCTTCCTCACTGAACTGTTTCCAGTTCTCAAAACCATGTGCCCTATCCTCGTTCGTGAAGCTGGAAGAGCACAATTTCTTCAGCAGTGAAGAGGCCTGTAATTTCTTTTCCGATGAGCAAGAGCCTACGCTTCCATGGTACTGCTCAGATCAATGGAACTAGCCCTAGTGTCTTCGAGGATTCAGGCCATAAAAACAAAAATAAAGCTTCAATAAGAACAGTATTTAAGTTATAGAGAGAGCTCCAAGAATTTTGTAAGTTAGTACGTATTTGAGTATCTCTACGTAATTAAACCCATGTTTTGGTCTCCATTTGTGTAAAAGGTTAGAATTGGAGAAAAAGATGGTGATGGTCCATAACATGGATCGTGAAGAAGAAGAAAGAAGATGGATTGTAATGGTGAAAAATGACAAAAGGAAGTTGCAAAGAGGAAGCTCAAAAAAGGAAGTGGAAGATTAATAAAAAGCCATAGATAAGAGAGTGAGAAACAGTTTTTACGTGGGGATTGTGTGAAAGATGACGGTAAATGCTCTCCTGAATCGTGCGGGTAATGATTAGGTTGTAATTGGAAGACTCACTCTGTGCTGTAAAGGGTTTAAAGAAAAAAGAAAAATGGTGGAAAAGCTAGTTCCTGTAATGGAGAAAAACAATCAATCCATAACCATAATGGCTTTTCTTTTCTTTCTCTCTTTTATGTTTCTTCTCTTCAATCCATGCTCTCTCCTTTTTCCTTTTCTTCTCTTCTTTTAATAACAGTGTAAAATCAATCACCAACTTTCTTCCAATCTTTCCCTCACGAGGGTTCAAAACATTTTCATGTTTGAGATGAATTTTCAGTCAGCTTTTCGAATAATTGCAGGCTTGATGTTAGTCAGAAAGAGTGATGTTTGATCGATGTGAAAGGACTGAATTTTACATTTGAGCATAAACTCTTTTTTTAAATTATTTTAATTTACTCAAAATAATAAGCTTTTTTAAATCTTTAATAAAAATTTTCCTAAAACAAATAAAAAATACTATTCGTAGTAAAGTGTTGTGTATATTATAACTCTCTCAAGATTCTCAAAAAGTATGAAGTCTTGTGTAAGTTAACTTATTTTTAATAATTCAAAAAATACTAATTATTATTTAACTATATTAAAATTTGTAAATATTATATAAACGGAGGCATTACAGATCACTTAAATTAAAAATAACATTTAATTATTGATTATTAATTATTAATTTGGATAATTTTCTCCTAACAAGTCAACAAAATTAGCAAATTAACTTGTGTGAACAAAATTATAATTTTAGTGTTCATATTGGTTTTTGTTATAATTTCCAACACAAGGTGAAAAAAGTTAAAATTAGTAAAACTTTCCATTTACTAAAGAAAATACCAAAAAGGTTAGAAAACAGATGGGAAAAGGGATGTTTTAAGGCAGAAATGATTGATTTTCCCAATGCTCTCAAAAGTTGGAAGACATTAATAATGAAATTGATGCTTTATACGAAAAAGAAGTGTTTTGGTTTTGGTGCAGCCGTAATATTCTCGTCCTTTACCATGACCATTCAATGTAGTCATTTTCGTGTTCACATTACTAATGGGAAATAATAAGCACTGGTTCAATTAAGTTTATCATTTAATGATGAGTTAAATAACTTATTAAAAATCAATAAATCTCGTGGAAAATTATATTGTATTAATTACAAAAAATTTTATTTTACTTAAATTTATAATAATGTGAAATTTGAAAAATATCACTAAAATACACTTTTAATTTTCAAAAATCGTTACTGTAAATTATAAGATGAATTACGTTAAATTAATATTTTTACGACATAATTATTATATATTATATATTAGTCAGTTTGATCGATTCAACTGTAAAAATATGTTAAATTATCCATCTTTTCGGTTTGATTTATTTCAATAATTCTTGTTGTTAAAAATAGATAAATTTATTAATTAATAAGTTTTTATAACTTAAAATAAATCAATTATATTTAACAATTATTAATTAAAATTAAAATTCTTTGAACAATCTCTTTCAATTATACTTAAAATTCTCTAATTTTATTTAATTTTTAACTAATTTTATAATAATTTAATACTAATTAAATATTTAAAACATTGCTATTATATATATATATATACAAGACGAGTGCTGTTAATGATATTATATATTTTAAGATTTATCTCTGGAATAATTCAATTTTCATAATTTTTAATGCATACGGAAACGGGTCATCATGAAAATTTAATAAGCCTGTTAGAGAATAGGCTAATCTGCAGAAGAAGCCAAAGAGGCCATGAAAACGAGGAATGCACACGTATGTGCTCCTCAAAAAACTAAATAGTAAACTTTTTTAGTTTATTCATTTCTCTGACGTCCGGATATTTTGGCGACAAGCGAAGACGGAAGGGAGGCACTCATCTCTGGTAATCTGACATGCTTTTCGTGATTGTGCGCTCTACACTTACACGTGTACGGCGATTGGACCTTGACTATGACTATCGATATCCAATTAACTTGATTAGAAGTTTTATAGAAATTAACAGAGAAAATTCTATTTTAAATGTTAAACTTTATTTAATGTTATTAAAAAACAAACTTAAAAGTATTTAATCTTTCAAAAAATTTTAATTTAGTATCAAAATTTTAAAAAAATTTAATTTAATAATTAACCTTTTTAAAATTCAGACATTTAATTTAATACTAAATTAACTTTTAAAAAAATTAGACAATTTTGAATCTGGTGTCTCAATTTTATAATATAAATTTAAAATAAAATACCAATAAAATAAATAAATTTTAATTTATTGTAAATATAGTACAAAAATTAATTAAAAATATAGTTCAAGGGTTCAATTCCATCAGTCCTTCGTGTTATAAATGAACCTATAAACTGTGTTGAGATGCGAGGTTTAGAGAGGTTTTGTAATATACAACCTTATTCTTAACTAGTAGAAAATTATAATTATAATTTAAGAGGTTTTAGATAAATTTAAATTTTTAATAACCTGTATACTTTAAATCAATATTATAAAATTAAGTAAAACAAATTAAAATTTTTAATAATTTGTATATTTTTAACTACAACAATAATTTAGTAAAAGTTTCGCTTATACGAGAGATCTGGAAAGGTTCGATAATGAATAATTTTATTCCTAAATAGTATTATAAAATTAGTAAATGTTTCTTTTTGTTAAGCAACCGTTTTATCACAAAACTTAAGTTATAGTGTAAGGTCAACTTAATTAATTTTATATATTCACTAACATATTCCTTTAAGTGAAAATCCTTTAACCTTAAAAATTACACAAACTCACTTTTCTTTGTACTAAATAATAGATGGATGGTAGAATTTGAACTCACAACTATTTAATTATAGAGACTTTGATACTATATTAAATGACTGTTTTATCATAAAATTTAAATTGTAAGGTTAATTTAATTAATTTTATAAATCCACTGACACTGTTACTTGTCTTTTAGATTTGGACTTGACCAGTGCACTGAATTTACAGTTTATTTTTAAGCTATGTAGCAGGTATATATTTTTTTATTTTCTTTTTCTGATAGTGCTTTGTTGTGGGAAACAGAACAACAGAGAATCCAATTACTTTTGCTTCCAAACAAAATAAAAAGAAAAGGAGAAAACTGTTCATATCAAAAGGTTTTGGTCCCCTACACTTTTCTTAACGTGGTCCCCTCTATTACAGTTTCCTTTTGTTCGGGGATTGGCGGAGGCATGTGATGTGGGGCCCAGTTGATGTACCCATCAAACTACGGTCCTTCTCAACGTTGTCTCTATCATCGCATTGAAATTTGCAGGAAAGCTAAGGGAGGAAGACTTGGGAGGATTTGATAGTGTATATAGTAATGTACAACAGATTGTGTACTTCCTCTACCTATTGGCGCCCCTTGATTGGTGATCAGAGGTCGTCCCATAGATAGAGAGCTTCATGGGAAAATCCAATACCGTGTGCTTTGGTCATGTCGTCCCTCAATTTCCTTCTAACGATATCCTACGTAGCCTTAGGATTTTCCAATATGTTATATTTAATTTTATTCACAAATTTACGTCTAATTTACGTAAATGTATTGATAAAATTTAATAAAATAAAGTAAAATTTGGTTAACAAAAATAAGGAATCTATTCTCAATTTCTTTTAACTGAAAACTTTAATGAGGACAATTTTTTAAAAATATATTGATAGATAAATTAATAATTCTTTAAAATCAAGTAATTTATGGGTTTTTAAGGAATTCCATAAATACAATTTAAGCTTCAAAAATCAAAATTTATAATTTTGTGAATATTAGATTTTAAATTTTTAATTATTTTAATAAATAACTAATAATTTAAAATCCTAACCCTTAACAACTCAATTAAAATGTTAATTATATTGGTATTTTATTAATTTAGTTAACCAAACTTATGTAGATATTTATATAAAACTTTAATAAATATGTAAGAATCAGTGTGAAATGGCAGAATTAATATTTTGAGATGAATTTTTAATTATCTAAAAATGAATTCACTTGGTTGAAAATGCCTAAATTTTTCGGATTTGGATTATTTCTAAAGGATTTAAATGTAAATATCAGTGAAGAAAGAGAAAATTGAGCAATCCAAAAAAAGCCAGTATGATTAGCTGAGGTCTTTGTCTAGCCAAAATGGACAAAGTGGTCGCTTTCCAGTTGATGTGGACACATGTGGCTTTTCTTTTTCCATGAGGCGTGAATTGGTTGCATGAAAGTAAGCTTTTCGTCTTAAATGGGCCCAAACTTTTAGAAAAAAAATGGAATTACTTTGTTGCCTCTGTTTCCTCACTGCAGCTGCTACACGTTAACTTATTTTATTTTTGCCTAACGTTTGACCCCATTCTTAAATTTTGTAAAATAGTATTTTATTAATTTTTTAAAAATACTGTCAAAGTAAATCTGTTCCCTTTCAACTTAGCATTTTCCAAGCAGCTTACTTGTAGGTTGCCATGCTCAACTTTGTACACACTTTCTTTTGGCCTAAATGTTGGTGGTACATTGACAGGTAAAAGTTTAAAAGTGGACGAAATGTTTTTACTGTTAGGTTCGGATTAAAAGGTTTTGATGATTTTGTAAAGATTCGTCGGAATAATAGATGAGATGTTCGGAGGATTTTTCTGTAGTTAGTAGCATCAGGATAGGATGAAGTGTTACGAGTAGTCTTACGATTAGAAATGTTGAGTGGCATGAATCACTTTTAATTTGTTTGAGTTCCTTCTTAGAGAACTATGTCTACAATAATGTTAATCAATATATCTTCTTAAGTCCAAATCAAATTAGGATGTTTGATTGACTAATCGTTTATGTAGTTGTTGGAATTGAAAAGATATAACATCAATAGATAATAACCATGATTTAGGTAAATTAATGACTAATTAGTTCCATGATATTTTAATTCACTAATAAAGTTACCTGAACCAAACACACTTCCTTTATGTTTTTATATAATTATTACACCTAATTAAATCTAATTACATTAATGAATAAATAATTTATGATTTTGACTTTCATTTAATTGTTTTAAAAAATTACTTATAGTGTATAGTATTGAAAGTTACAAATATTAAACATATTACTAATAGTGTATAGTATTGAAAGTTACAAATATTAAACATACACTCCTTAATTAAATCAATTTTTTAGTTTTCTTATATTAATTTATTGTGTAAAATCATGATAAAACTTAATTACTTGTAAACAAACAAAGGAATTTAATGCCAATAAGTTATCATAATAATAATTAACTAATTAACATAAATCACATCAAAAGATGGAAGAGAGTATGATTGTCAAAAATTAAGATTTTATATTTTGTAATTTTCTATATAATTAGTTATTATGTCTTGCCTATTTATTATAAAATGTTGCATTATCCTATATTTTGATATATCTTATCAACTTTTTTTTTAATAGAGAACCGTAGTCATCATTATTTAAATTCGTAATGGATAAACTTTCAAATTGATGCAATAGCCTGCAAATTACGTCAATTAAGTACTTTGTACTAGAAAAATTTTATATAACAGGTTTAATCAAGAGAATGCAAGTTGAAGGATTTGAACACATGACTTTTTGATCGCATGCTGGTTCACTCTACCAACACAATCACCCCTAAGGACCTTGTCAACTTATTCACTACATAATCAAAAAGATAAGATTAATTAATTAACTGGTATATATACTGATAGTGTGATTAATTAATTAACAAATCGTATTAATGATATGCTCTGTAGCTACGAACTTGCATACATCGGCGATATGATATATAGCTAGAGTGTCGCTTTTGAAGGTCAAGGTCATTATGTAGCCACGTACTATGTCTTCTAGAAAGTACATGGCTTGTCCTCGTCATAACTCAAAATAGTATTAACGACGGTCCTGTTAAGCTGTAGTTAATATGGTATTAAAATTAATTAGATTGTGGTTTATAATGTTTGGAATCCATTAAAGGCATCTTGATAGGTACAAAGCATCAGACGGATATTATTTAAATCAGAGTTTGATTGATTATTGGAACTTTGATTACGACGTGCACCATCAAGATCAAGTGTTTAGGTTGGACCAAGTACATTTACTACTCACATTATTGTATTGGAGTTGTTGATTGAGCAGACTCTTCTTAATTAAACTTCTTTCATTTTTTCTTTATAATAAACCAAATTAAGAAGCAAAAAGCAAATTGATGTGAACTAATTTAATTTAATGTTAAGATTTTAAAATTTTAAATTTATTAATTAATTTTATAAAACTTGTAGAAATGAAATAAAAAATGGATTATATCTATCAAATATTACATAGATATCTATCTATTAGTCACACCAATAAAAATAATATTTTGATTTGAGTTATATAAAAATTTTGAAATATTAATTGTTAAATTAAAAATTTTAATATTAAATTAAAAAATTAAAATACTACAATAACAATATTTAGTAGAGGGCCAGAAGAATATAACCTTCATTTTAACGAGGCGTTTTAATTGAATTCAATTCATGCGTTTGGAATGCTAAAAAAGAGATGACTTGAATTCAACCGCGTAATTAAATCTCATTTTCTTTACGAATTTAATTCACAAATGACGTGAATTGAATTCTGAATTAAAGAGTCAGTTCTTTTCAAAACATTAAAAATTCTTTTTCCAAATATACACATCATAAATATACAAATTACTATAAAATACGCACACAATAGTTACATACTATTTTTAGTTAAGGATAAAATAGTCATATAAAGTAGTTGAATTCGTTTTTATTGTATTCCAAACAATGTAATTGAATTCAATTATAATATTTATAGATTTATTCCATACAGTGTAAATCGAATTTAATTCAATCTCACAAATGTAATTGAATCCAGTTCGTCAATGAATTTAATTCGAAAGTTTCCAAACGACCTGAAAATAATAGAAAGGAAATTTAAAAAGTTTAAACTAACTACGCACCTTTGGCTTTGAAATTAACTTTCAGAAATTCGGAAAATAATAATATAAAGACTAAAAAAACCTCATGATTCTCGTGACGAGAAGAAAAAATAATAAAAAAAGGACACGAAAGGGAACAAAGGGTAGGTAAAATCGGACGGTCAGTTTTCAACAGGGGTGGCGTGGAAGGAAAGAGCAAACAAGGTTGGGATGATGTGTTTGATAGAGAGTGGAAAATTGAAGCGGACGGCGCGGTTTGGGAAAAAACTGTGGGTGTGGGTGTGAAGGAAAGACGAAAGAGTGTTTACACTTTCTGATCGTCAACATCATTGACCGAATACATCACCTTCATTGATGGGGAAAGTCGGGGCGACTTTGGTGGGATATGCTTTTTTGGAGCCTATATTTATCAAACACGTGTACTACCTTAAAAGAAAACTCAGCCTTAGATCGAATGAATTTTTAAAAGAGATAAAAACTTAAGGGCGCGGGTGAGTTAGTAAGAGGCTCTTTTAGCTTAAGTGAGGTTACGGGTTCAAATCTTCCTCATAGCCGTTTAAAATTTAGGGTCAGAACTTTGCCTCTCGCAAGGGACTTACCCAATTTCAGCGGAGATTAGTCTGAATATGAACGATTTAAAAGTGCCTTCTCATAATTGGGACCTGCCTAAAACACCTTGTAGGTGAAAAAAAAAGAGATAAAAAATTATACATTTTTTAAATATTATAATTTTCAAAGTTTTAAATAATGTCTTTTAAACTTTTCATTGAAAAACGAATAAACGTTAATAATATAAATATTATACACAGATTAACTTTTTATTATAATTATTTCAAAATTATAATCTTTTTTTTTTTAGATTTTGAGGGAAACCACGCTGGGGTAACCTGACCATCGAATTCCTGATATAGCCCGCCACTAGCAAGTAAAACTCCTGACTGTCCCAAGCTTTTATAAAAAATGGGCCCGCATGGAATCTGACCTGGGAACGACCGAAGCCAACTCCAGCTCTCAACTATCAAGCCACACCGCTTGGGGGCATCATATACATCTTTAATGAAAAACTAAAAATTGATTTAAATTATTACACTTCAAATCAATACAAATATTTAGAAGGTACAATAATTAATAATTAAGAGCGCATGCAAAAGTAATGACTTGCATTCCCTAATTTAAAGTAGGAAATTTAAAACTATTTACAGCAAAGGTTTGGTGAAACTTTAAGTGATCGAATAAGACATTTAAATATGATACTTCATCAATGGCCTAAAGCTTTGGCGAGTTTAGAGTTGGGTAAGATCTTCCCCCTGCAAGCAATCCATGAAGTGAAAATTATCAATTTTCTAGACATTTCAAACTTTGAAATTTATTAACACTATTTTTTTTAGAATGGATGAATCCACAATCGTTATTTCTATATCCGTACTAGATAAACCTCCGGAATGATACAATAATCTACAAATTATGTCAATCAGGTACTTTGTTAACACTACGATGACTGCCAACATCTATACGTTAGAAAGTATATAATTGGCACATAAATTTTAAAATATGTAGTTATTATGATTTATATTAATTAAATTACTTTTGTATATTATCAATTAATTTTTTTATGTAGCAGAATTATAACTGTTATGTTTTGAATGTATATTGAATAAATTGTCTAATATAATAATTTGGAAATTATGTATTTTGAATAAACGTAATTATTTAAATTTAAATGTATTTCTAATTTTGAATAACTATTTTATTTTACTGTGACTAAAAAAGTAATTCTAATCGATTTTTTTTTAACGTAATATTAGCCTAATTTGTAATGATATGATTTGATTGTAATTAGCTTATATTTAGCCTAATTTAATGCTAGATTTCCTTATTTATACCTACAGCTCATGTATAAATAACTTATTCATATACATTTTACAAAAACACCTCAATAGCCAATGCACTTTTCTCTCCCTCTTGTCTACATTCTCAATTCTTCTCTTAGCTTTTATAACATGGTATCAGAGCTTAGGTTTTTTTTCCTAGTCTCTTATCGTTCTGAAATATTTTTTTTTCCATTTGTTGATTTCTGGGCTTCACCACCACTAGCCACGTCAGCATCTAGTCAATTGCCACCTGACCTGACATGTCAGGTTTGACATGCCACATTAGCAATTAGCTTCCACGTCAGCACTGCTCCTACCATGTCATTGTTGACCATAACCTACCACGTGTTGTGCCATATTGACCGTTGACTTTTCTGTAAGCACATCTCTTGCCTAATTTTGGCATCCTAAATATAATTTTGCTTTCTGTTTAGCCTAATTTTGCCTTGAAAAATGGAGAAATTGGATATTTTCGGCCAATCTCAACAATTTTGGAGGGTAGCAACTATAATTTGTGAGTCTAGAGTATGAAGTACTTCCTGGTTGGATGGCATATTGTTAATTATGACATTGTTTAACCAAAACAGAGTCCAAATGAAAGTGATACCAAATTTGCTGAATGCTTTGAAGATTGGGATGTCAAAAACCATCAAATTATCACCTCGTTTTACAACACCTCCATTCCTGATATCTATGTCCAGTTTGAAACTCTTAATACACCAAAAAAGGTTTGGGATTTCTTAGCAACATATTTTATAACTTCTCATCTTGCTAATTATTATCAATTGTGGACTACTCTTCATTCCTTGAAGCAAGCTCCTTGCCAATCCATTAATGCCTTCCTAGGCCAAATTTAACCTATTTGGAATAAGATCACTCAAGCTAAGATCAGTGCAGAACATCTTCAACTAATTTAGGTTCTTATAGCTCCTAATCTTTCATACGAGTTTGTCCATTCCTCCTTACTGCATCACACTCCATTGCCTACTCTAAATGAAGCAATCAAAGAAATTATCTTTGAGGAGACTCGTCTTGTCCTAGACAAATACTCTCAATCTAATGTTGCTCTTGTTGTTGTCGCCCCTCATCCTAAAAGTCAAGTACTCCCCTTTGTAAAAATTGTCGACAGTCCGGACATCATTTTTCTACCTATCCTAAGATTAAATGTCGTTACTGTCATAAGATTGGACACATTATTAGCAACTGTCTCGTGCGACCACCAAAACATAAGGAAGGTTCTTCTAATATCGAAGGAGTTGCCTTTCAACTTGGTTCTTCATCTGTAGCTGTTATTGCTTCTGAGTGTTCTACCAATTTTACCATCAAAAATCGTCATTCCTTAATTAAATAGGTTATCTCTACCAATTCTTCTCCCGTTGCACTCTCTGCACTCTAGGTACATATTGGCTTTTTGATTCAACTTCTCATAAACATATGACCTCTGATTCTTCTGTCTTTTCCTCCTATTCATACCGCCAATGAAACTCTCATGCACATTGCTCATGGATCTAGTTCTAATCTTAGTCTCCCTGACACCTACTGTGTACCTACCTTAGCCTTCAACCTTATTTCTAATGGACAATTATATGATCTTGGGTTCTATGTTATTTTCTCTCCTTCTGGTTGTCAGAAACAAGTTCAGCAAGCGGGGCAGACTCTTGGGATGGGGAATAAGGTTGGAAGATTGTTAGAACTTGTATCTCTTCAGCTTCCTAAACCAATCTCAGATGTGACCACCTTCAACCCCTCTCTTTATCAGTGGTATCTTCGCTTAGGCCATGCTTCTACTGGTAAACCTCGTCCTTTAGTTTCTTTTGGATTGTTAGGTTCAACTAAAAATGAGTGTTTTCAGTGTCAACTAGCTAAACAACTTGCTCTTTCCTTTAATAATAGTACATTTGTTTCACATTCTCCTTTTGATCTTATTCATACTGATATTTGGAGACCTTCGTCTGTTTTATCTATGTGAGGTTATCAATATTATGTGATCTTTATTGATAATTTTTCTTGATATACTTGGATTTATTTTTTGAAACAAGATCTGAACTACCACAAATATACATCAAGTTTGCCACCATATTCAAAACCTAGTTTTCTCATACCATTAAAAACCTTAGAACATATAATGAAATGGAATATAAAAAATCTTCTGTACTCCTCACTTTCTTGGATAAACAAGGTACCATATTTCAACATTCTTGTCTTAATACATCTTAATAAAATGGTAAAGTTGAACGAAAACACCGCCACATCCTTCATTTTGTCCGTGCCCTTCTTCTGTCTACCTCTTGTCCTGAAAAACTCTGGGTAGAAGCTGCTTTAACTGTTGTTTATACTATCAATCGCACTCCCATCTCCATCCTTGATAATCTTTCTCCTTATGAATAGATCTTCGGTAAGCCTCCTAACTACCATTTTCTTAAACCTTTTGGCTGTGTTAGTTTTGTTCTTCTACAACCCCATGATCATAATAAACTAGAACCCCGTGCTTGTCTCTGTTGCTTTCTTAAGCATGGGATAGAACATAAAGGTTATCGTTGTTGGGATTCGATCTTTAACAAAATTTGTATTTCACGACATGTTACTTTTTGGGAAGACACCCCATTTTCCTCATTGTCCAAATTTCATTCATTTCATATAAGTCCTTCTAAATTCTTTACTGACAGCTCTGTAGCCTTATTTTCAAGCTTTGAAATAGATTTGTCTCCTGCATCCGACCATCCTCTGCTTCCTAATACTGCATTTGTAGAGTCTGCTTTGCCTGTTGAAACTATGCCAACCTCTGTTATTCTGCTTCAACAATCTTCCTAGGTAAGGAAGACTGCTTCTCATTTACAAGATTATCATTTTTTCTACTATTGTCAATATGCATGAACCCAAATCTTATCAAGAAGCTAGATCTAACCTTCATTGGCAATAAGCTATGAACAAAGAACTTCAGACTTTTGAACAAACTCATACTTGAGACCTAGTTGATCTTCGTTCAAGCAAAATTGCAATTAGACGTAAATGGGTTCATAAAATCAAAACCAATTCAGATGGTTATATTGAGCGGTATGAGGCTCGTCTAGTGGCTAAAGGCTACACCTAAGAGTATGGGATAGATTATAAAGAAACTTTTACCTCAGTTGCCCTTATCACTTATGTATGCTGTCTTTTAGCTATTGCTGCTATCAAAGGATAGAAACTTCTTCAAGTGAATATGAAAATACCTTTTTTAATGGGGACCTGCAAGAGAAAGTTTATATGTTGCCTCCACTTGGTTACTCTCGACCTGCACATAAAGTCCATAAGCTACAGAAAGTCTTGTATGGGCTAAAACAAGCACCACGGGCTTGATTTGCAAAGTTCAATTCCACCATTATCCAATTTGGCTTTCATTCCAATCTTCACAATTCTACTTTGTTCATTCGTCACATTGACCAAGGGATTGTTATTCTTCTTCTTTATGTGGATGATATGGTCATTATAAGGGATGGTACTGCTTGTATTACAAAGTTACAAGAATACCTTAGCCACCACTTCAAGGTAAAGGACCTTGGTCCTCTTGGCTACTTTTTGGGTATTGAAGTTTCACCTAGTTATGATGGTTATTATCTCTTGCAAATAAAATTTGTGTTTGATATCATATCTCGAGTTGGCATCACTGACAGTAAAATTGTCTCCATTCCTTTGGAACATAATGTCAAATTGGCACCATCTGATGGTACCTCGCTTGAAGATCTCACTCTGTATCAACAAATTGTCAATAGCTGTTTATCTCATATGTTGTGCATTTGGTTAGTCAATTCATGGTTGCCTCTCGATTCTCTCATTTCTCTGTTGTCCTTCAGATTCTTCGATACGTCAAAGTCAAACTATTTCATGGCCTTCATGTCTTTGAACATTCTTCTCTTATTTTGTTTGACTACTCTCATGATGATTGGGTTGGCGATCCCACTAATCAATACTTTACCGTTAGATATTGTTTTTTCTTAGGAGATTCTCTTATTTCATTGCAAAGCAAGAAACAGACAATTGTTGCCCGCTTTAGCACTGAGTCTGAATATCGTGCTCTTGTTGATGTCAATGCATAACTATTGTGGCTCCGTCGATTACTATAAGACATGGGTATCACTTCATCTTCTGTTACTATTTTCCATTGTGATAATCGCAGTACTATTCAAATTGCACATAATGATGTTTTCCATTAGCGTATCAAATATATTGAAATTGATTGTCATTTCATGTGTTATCATGTTGCACAAGGCACTATCTATCTTGTATCTGTCTCCTCTTCCCATCACACAGCTAATAACTTTACCAAGACACACTTACTTAATAGACTTCAAGGTCTTGTTTCCAAACTGAAGTTAGCTTCTATTGTACTACCTTGAGTTTGAAAAGGGAGGTATTAATGTAATATTAGCCTAATTTGTAGTGATATGATTTTATTGTAATTAACTTAGATTTAGTGATATAATTTGATTGCAATTAACTTAAATATAGCCTAATTTACTGCTAGATTTCCTTGTTCTTACCTATGACTCATGTATAAATACCTTACTTATGTACACTTTACAAACACACCTTAATATGCAATACACTTCTCTCCTCCTCTTGTCTACATTTTCAATTCTTCTCCTCACTTTTGTAACAATTTTATGTAAAAACTTATAGGAGTTACAAATTTTCTTACCCCAAACCAATTTAAATGTACTCTAAGCATATTTTGCTTAGTGGTTTTACTTATATTTTTTATGAATAATTTGAATCACATATCCATAAGCTGCTTACTCCACAAATAGCTTTAACAACCTATGCCGGTTGTTGAATTTACGTTTTACGTCGTTTCAGAGGTTGCACATTTTCATGTCCCTGAAAAAAGAATCAACCCAAGTCTAACCCTGCGTTTGCTTAGTGTCCTCAGAGGTGAGGACGGTGGACAAAGACGCAAAAGTTCTGTCCTTCGTCCTGTTTGCTTGCTGTCCTCATTTATTTTTGTTCCGTCTTCAAAGGACGAAGACGGAAATTTTTGTTCCTTCCAAAACTGAGGTACAAAAATTCTTGTCCGAAGGACAAGATCAAGAAAAGACGAAAATAGCCTCATGTAACGTCTGAAACCTAAAACAAACAAT
>JAOQMS010000180.1:2045240-2095028 GCA_027563885.1 Erythroxylum longipes | reverse complement strand
ACATTTTGTCCTCCAGACGAAGACAATTTTTTCTGTTCTGTCCTTCATAACCAAACAGCTTACTGTCTCCAATTTTTATTCTGTTCTGTCTCTAAATTTTTGTTCCGTTCCGTCTGCATCTTAAGGACAGCAACCAAACAGACAGTAAACAATGCTCTCCTTTTAATGCCAGTCATGAAGGACGCTCGCCAGCCACCGAATCTCGCATGTGCACCGCCGGTTCCTCCTGACTTTGTCCTTAGTTTAAATAGCTTTCCGTAAAGAAAAATTATTACTAAAATATGCCAGCCTGAGCCTGAACCTCCACAGTTACCGATAACAAGGACGGGCTTTGTCCGGCGTCTTTCTTGTCTCGAGAATCTGAAAATATAGTTATATACGTTTAAAATACCCTGGAATATCTAGTTAGGAGTCCCAAGATCTCGTGCTTTGTCTTTAACCCTAGAGTCTAGACAGCATCATATTTAGATTAATGGGTTAGTCTCTCTTTTCTTGGTTGAGATCCTAAACTATGGTTTGTTTATGACTATTCCGAGACAAATACATCTCAGTGCTTCGTAACAGCCGATCCTAGGATTATTCTCTCCTCCAACAGCTTCAAATTTCGATACCCTTTTCACTAAATTAAAACTAAACGAACATATTGGTATTATTAAAACCAGTACGTGCTCATCATTAAGTATCTAGGTTTCTTTCTGTTCAGAAGAGACAAGGAAGACACAAACAAAGGGTACCGTCGAGCTCTGTACTACAACAATAGAGATGTGTGCATGCATATTAAGAAAACAAATGGTCTTTGTTTATTCTCCTCAGAGAATAATTACATGAGTTTTAAAAGGTTCAAGGCCATGGAGTAAGAGTGGGTCCCATTTTTAGGCATTCTAAAAGACCGAACATCTTCTGTTTCTAATTTTGGTGTGTCCTTTGTTCCAGTTTAATCCTAGTTGTTTAATTGCTTTATTTATTGAATGTATACATTTTTATAAAATAGAGTCATAACAGGATAATGAGAATAAATTATCTGGTTCTATTATATATGGAGAAGCTGTAAGGAAACTTTAGGTGAAAGTAATATTCTCATCAATATTTTGAAAATATTTAATAAAAAGGCCTTTTTGGTTAATAATAATAATAATAACAACAACAACAACAATAATATCAACGTAAGACTTTAAATACTTGTGTTGAATAAATTAATTTTTATATATAATAACATATAAATTATTTAATAAATTAGTAATAAGAAATTTAATGACGGGTTTAATCTAAATAGTAAATAAACAAGTGATGAATTTAATTTAAATAATATTTTAAAAATTTTGCTTATTTTTTCTATTTTTTAAAAATTGAAGTGAATTAATCCTAACATAAAACCCGAACTTGCTTGAAATCAAATTTAAAAAAACATAACATACCCTAAATCGAATATGTGACCTTTTGGTCACAAAAGGATAACTTTACTAGTCATTCTAAGGCCTTGTTTAGCAATCAGTTGATTGCATTAGCTGTCAGTAAATAGCTGATTATATCAGATGATTTAACCAGCGGATTGCATTAGTTGTTTGTTAGAGATGCTTGGTAAAATTAGCTGTTTAGTATTGACTGTTTATGCGTAAAATGACTTATGAGAATATAACTTTAAAAAAAATATAAAAGTATGAATATTATATATCTTAGTATTTCGTTGAATATATTTAGTAAAGAATAATAAATCATTTAATAAATTAATAAATTAGAGTTAAAAAAGTTTTTAAATCTAATCAAAATTTAATATATTTTTGTTTATGATTTATAAAATTTTGAATTATTAAAATAAATAACAAAAGTTAAAATGTTTAAATTAATAAAGAAATGGAAAACAAATTTTACAAATTAATTATTATTATTAATTGTTGGATGATGAATATGAGTAGGATTTGAGTCTAACAGAAAAGGAATAACATGCCTACGTAACTTCCAAAACAAATGGCTACAAATGGTATAGAAAACAAGAATTAACTGAGGGCACAATCGTCAGTTAAACAAATATTTAACAGTTGAAAACATAAAACGTTACTCCTTTTGAGCTTTTTAAAAATCAACTGATTAGGTTTAATCAGCTGATTACTAAACATTAAAGACAATTGGTTAACAAAATCAATCGACTAAATTTATTCAATCAGCTATTTTTTAACTGATAAGCCAACAATCAAATAGGCCTAAGACTCGACCTCAACTTAAAATCAAATATAAGTACGTAAAAGTAATCTAACGTCTAGTCCAATCTAGTAAATTAATGATAAATTTCTCCACGAAAAGAAAAAAAATTAAGGTGTCAGGTTGGGTTTAATCGGGAAATGACATCGCCGGTGGCTTGCGGCGGAGGCAGGAGGACTTGAGCGGTGGTTTTTTCTCTTTGTTGTTTTTTCTGAAATGAAATTCCTGTGTGCTGGCGCCGGCAGTACTTTTCGAAAAATGTTGCTATCTTATGTGAGCCCACGACAGATCTCACACAAAATAGGCCCAAAGAGCCGGGACATATGGGTCCATTCAGAGCAATCCTTGACCGCCTTACCCTTTCCTCACGATATCTCCATAGTACCGCGCAGTAGCAGCGCGTGACAGTGACACATTTCCAATAACTGGAAAAGAGAAGATGGAAAATTAACCAACTAATATTAGAAGCCTAGCAATAATCCAGTTAATTTGGGTTTTCTATTTAAGATTAGGTCAAAGATGTGTCATATTAAGCTCTTTGAGTTTGAAATTTCGGTTTATATTTTATATTTTTATTAGACTCAAATTATCAATATTTTCTAATAAATTTAAAATTTCTAATATTTTAAAATTCAAATCTTATGCTAAAGTTTAGATAAATCTAATTTTATCTGTTATTTAATATTTTCATAATTTATTAAATAGAGACAAACTTTTTTGTTAATTTTATTAAAAATATATTTAAAAGATATATTTTGAAGGTTAAAAACACTGGAAAATTATATTAAAAATCTATTTAAATCTTCAGACCTAATTTTTTATTATTCATGTCACATTTATATGTGAATATATCCAAAATAATCTTTCTATTAAATAGGAGTAAAATTATGTATTTTCAGACTTTCTTATATCCTACATTCTCAGATCCTGTATTAGTGCGAGATTTCACATGAGTCTTAATGATGATTGATGACGAAGATTTTAAATACATTGAAAATTTTTTAACTTAACTTTTTTTTCAAAATTAGTTAAAAATCGCTTAATAATATTTGTTATATTTAGTACTCTTTGTTTATTTTTAAAAAATTAAAATTAAGATTAAAAATCTTATTTTAGATCAAATTAAAACTTTAATAAATTCAATCCAATTGAATCTGATTTAATCTAATAATTAAAAAAAATATAATTTAATTTCAGATTACCAGCCACAAAAAACTTTAAATCCAGATTGAAACAATCCCAAATCCAACTCAACACGTCATATTATGAAACCTAACTCCAAGACATAAATGACACTCCATTGTTTTTTGAAGGGGGAAAAAAAGAAGAAAAGAAGAAGAAGAAGAAGGAAATATCATTCTCAGTGCACAGATCCCAAAAGCATCTTCCTCTTTTTACGTACATCTTTCAAAAGTGTGTGTATAAAGCAACCCATTGCTTTGTTGGGGCATTGGGGCTCAGCACTTTGCTTTGGCCATCACCGAAGCTTTTCCAACTCTCGGCTTTAGCCGCTTCTTTCTTTATACATACGATCCAGTCATATATGTGTGTGTCTATATATATATATATTGTAAGTTACCTTTTGGTAAAAGTTTATGAAACTTTATAAAATGTTCTTAATCTTTCAAATTATCTATTTTTTATTTTTTATTTTTTTAAAAAGAACATTCTACCCAGTTAAAAAAACTTTAAAACATGCATAATATAGGTACTGTATGTAAATTAATTAAATGTCACCGATATACAATATTTTAAAAATTGAACTGATTTAGCTAATTTAATAGTAAAAACTTTGAATTAAATACCTTTTTGGTTCAGTTTTTAATTTTTAGTTTGATTTAGTTTAATAATTTTTGTCGTCAAAATTTGATTAATTTATAAATTAATCGGATATTTTTCATAAGTTAATTAGTTTTTATAAACAAAAATAAATCGATTAATGTTTATTTAACGATTTTCTTTTTAAATTAAAATTTAATTTTTTGATAGATAACAATAATTTTCTTCAATAATTTTTTAAATTCTTTAACTTTATTCAATTTTTAACAATTAAATCTTTTAAATCTTAGATCTCTTGTCTAACCGGTTTAACTTTCAGATTAGTTTTTAAAACATTGTCAATACGATAATTTAACTTAACTCTTAAACCCGATTTAAATTAATTAGAATTAAATTAAATTAATACTTTAAGATAATTATAGTAATTTAGTTAATTTGAATTAAAATCAATTAGTTCGATTCCGAATAAGAGATGAAATGAATCGCAATTAATTGGTATAAAGATTTATCGTTATTTTTTAACAGAAGTCTTAGAAAATTTCTTACTTCCAATTTTAAAGATTCAATAACAAATGCTAAATTATCATAAACTCATCAAAAAAATTTAAACTTAGATATGTATATACAGAAGCTTGTTGGAATGATAACAAATATTAGGGATGTTAATAAATCGAACTGGGCGATGAAACAGGCTATTGGAAGGTCGGGCAGGTTGAGCGAGCCGGGCCGATTTTGCCATCTTAGCGAAGAAGCATATTCGTGCAGATAAAGTGTTAATTTCTGGGACGAGGAAGAAGAAACGGATACAGAACTTGTAAGCTCTACCTAATAAAGAAACATAGCTTTTGGAGTCCTAGGTTGGGTCCAAAAACTTTCAATAGTTATCTAAACCATGAACATGAAGATCCAAAAGTGATGCAGAGAAAACATTGCAAGTTGCAAGTCATTCAAACCTATCCATTATCGCATAGTATACACGTATGGTCTAATGTTTGAAATGTGTGACAGTTGTGATCACCCACCTACGTAAGCAAGTACTAAGATGCTTTACCTTTTCATAATGTTGATTAAAGCTAGAAAAAACATGTCGGAGTTGGACCAATGTTTTGTATTTACTTTTAAGGATTAATGTGTACTACATATAACTCATGTCAAAACATTGTTTTTGATAATATGTTTGATAAATAGATATTTACGTGACATTTGGTGAATATTTCACGTACTAAAAATAACATTTTGACTTAAATTATATAAAATTTAAAATCCGTTGCTAAATTAAATTTTTAAAATTTTTAATATTAAATTAAAAAACTTAAAAAATTAGTCATCTTTTAATTTGTTATCCCAATATTTTAAATTATGCCAACTAAAATTCATTTCGCACTTTCGAAACTTAAAAACTTTTTACTACTCGAATTAAATAATTAGTGGTAAGTTGTAACTTAAACTTAGTTGGACCGACTGATCCACAAGGAAGCCCAAGCCATGTCTCATAAGATCCAGCTTCATCTACATTACCGTTAAGACTAAACCTTAGATCCCACCATGTGTGGATTAGCTCCGAAGCCTTTGGAGTGGATATAGCTACTCGTGTCTCGTGTCGGTTAGAGATCTGATTTTTTTAATAAAAAAAAATCATTCATCAACTAAAAAAACTTGAAACACTCGTAATCGTATCTAGAGATAAAGGATATAGATTAAATCCAATCGGATTTGAAGTTAGTAGAATTAATTAATGATTAAAAAATTCAACTGATTCGATCGGTACGGTTGTAAAATTTTTAAACTATTTAATTTTTCGGTTCAATTTGCTTTAAAAATTCTTATTATTAACAAATTGATTATTGACTTAAATTAAACATTGACGGAACGTGCAAACGGGCCTCTTCCGTAGCTACTGCAGGTCGTCTTCTCCAGGATAGCGAAGGCAACTGGCGGGGAGGATTTACTCAAAATCTTGGCTGGTGCACTCCAGTCTCTGCGTAACTCTAAGGAGTCTATACCGGATTGACCCTCGTGTGAAATTTGGGGTATCAACGGATCGAGTTTGAAGTGGATTCCATAGCGGTGATCGATATCTTATCTTTCCCAGATCACCAGGTCAGATCTCTCAACTCTATAGTTCTAGGCATTAATGAACTGTTCAATAAGAACTGGACTGTTATTCATTGACACATATATCGAAAGAGCAACAGATGCGCCGACTGACTTGTTAATTATGTGGGTCATTTTGATGTCGGAGTCACTTATTTTGACATTACACCTATCGGGTGCCACATGATCCTTTTAGAGAATTTATAGGGAACCTGTTTCTCTCGTCTAGTTGTGTAATTTTGGTTTAATTTCCCTTTAAAAAAATTGATTAATTTATTAATTAATCGATCAATTTTCGTAAATGTATAAGTTATTGTAAACTAAAATAACTTAATTAATTTTCATATAATAATCTCTTTTTTTAATTAAATTTTAAAATTTTCAAACATGTATCAAATTTTTTAATTTTATTTTATCTTTGACTTATTTTAAAAATTAATTCTTAATTCATTAGAATTAATTTGAGTTAATCAATTTTTTCATTTCAAATCATACTTGGACGTAGACGTGATGGGAATTTGGACTTACATGTAATAAAATTCAACAAAGTAATCCTACTTCTCAACTACCTTTCTCACTTCTCAACCGTGGTTCTTTCTTCTTTGTCTTCTTTCGTCTCAAGTTGCTGGATGAACAAGTCGTCAACTCCGTAGCAGTAATGGATGGATGAAGAATCAGGAACACTTTGCTGTGATGGACAGTTATATTCGCTTTGCATGACTGTAACACTTCTTTCTACAATGTTCAACCTTCTCTTTATCACTTTTGCTTGCATAGCGGAGATGGGTGAAGTATACGTCAAGTTTTCGCCAATGGTAAGCACCATACATATACTCCAATATTTTACCGATTTTAAAAAATTAATTTGGTAAAATAAAAGGTTTAAAATTAAAATAGTTAAATCGATTTTAAATTGTCATAAAATGAATTAAAAAATGAGTAAAATTGGGGAGTTTAGAAAATGAATATAAAAGAATATCCTTACTTATAAAAAAATTAAAGTTTAATTAAAATAAAAAAGTTAAATAAAAAATAATTAATTTACTTTTGTTTTTAATAATTAATTAATTTAAAAAATTGACTAATTGATTAATAAAATGATTAGTTTTTAATAACAAAATTTATTAAAATAAAACTAAAAAATAAAAAATTAAATTACAAAATTTGGCACCTCAAAATTTTTATTATTAAATCAGTTGAACTGTAATTTTTAAAACATTGAAATTCACTATAGCGTAACAGCTTTCAATACTTCCAATGTCCAAAAAAGATTTTTTATTGTGCATATAGAAAATGAAGCAATGCATAAATAAGGATCCTTTTTGGAGTGGTTGAGTTAGTAGAGTGAAAGGCATGAGGTTAAAAAGTTATATGTTCGAATCCCTCTTGTTTACATTCTCTCGATTTAGCCTGTTATATAGGACTTGTTTAATGCAGAATACTTTGTTGGCGTTATTTGCAGCCCATTGCGTCAATTCAAAAATTTACTTAGTACGCTTTCAAAAGATAACAACTGCAGATTCTTTCGTTTAAAAAATAATAAAAAAGATAACACACAAGACTTGAGTTTGATTAAAAATTTATATTTAGATTTTGAATTAAGTTTGATTAATTTTTAATAAATTTTAAAATATATTATTTTATTTAAAATAATATCATTTTATTTAATATTTTTAAGTTTTAAATTAAGCCGAATCGGATAACCCGAACCTAATTCAAGTTTGTTAATTTCAGACGAAGTCAAGTTGGACGAAAATTATCATCCCTAATCACACGCTTGCTTGCTTGTTGCATGAGAAGAGTGGTAACAGACAAGATCTTGGTACGAAAACAAACAAATTCTTTAACATTAAAGACAAATTAACGTACCAAACATGCAACCTTTATTCTAATCTTGTACACATTGACAAATTCGTCCTCTCTCACAGATCGACGGTTCTCGATCAACATGAATGGACGGTGATGACCGAGTCCCACCATTTCGCTAATCTTGGTCGTCTGTTCAGCCAACATCCCCTCTTGACTGCAATTGTCCCATATCACATTAATTGTTTCACCTAATCAATTTAATAACTCCAAGATAGAACACTAATAATTGTGTAAGAATCCTTACCTCTCAGGATAGAGGATGAGATTTGAATCAGATTGTGTGGAATAGAGTTGGTACAGGATGGTGGGTACAGAGAATCTTTGTATGGATAAGATCGCGTGGAACAAAGTTGGTACAAGGTAGTGAATACAGAGGATCTGATTCCTCAGGGTAGTATAAAATTAATACTGATTAGGTTTTGGCTTTGAATTTTATGATTATTAAGAATTTAATAATTATATTTTTGTTGTTTATTTTCAATTAATTTATTAAATATCTTTTAAAAATACAGAATTTATAAATTCATTATGAATTAACATGGATAATTAATAATGAAATTAATTTCCAACTTTTTAATTGGATTTACTTTAATAACTTTTTTTATTAAAAACTGACAAATTTATTAATTAGCTAACTAATTTTTATCAATTAATTAGTCTTATAAACTAAAATAAACAAATTAACTTTTATTTAATGGCCTTTTCTTCAGCTAAACTTTGATTTTCTTGATACATAAGGTCAATATCCTTTTTAAAATCCTATTTGAAATTATTCAAATTTATTTATAAGAATTTAATCCTGATTAAATTTTTAAATTTTAAATTTTTTATCTTATCGATCTAGTTTACTGTCTATTTTTTTAAATATTGGTTACTACATTTCAAAAAAATAAAATTGAGTGTCAATATTTAATTTCTAACAAATATGGTCGATGTCTTCTAAGAAATTTCTAAAATTTCTAAGTTAAGATATCAAATATTCAATCATGATGAGAATTATAATTTACTCCACGTTGAAATAGAACTATTAACTAAAAGTGTAAACATTAATATCTAAAAGTATAATTAGAATTGAATTTATTATGAATTGCTAATTCTTATAAATAATTTGTTTATGGTAACTTATTTAATATATATTAAAAAATATTAATTTTAAAATTAAAAAAAAATTTAGCTAGTTATGCATTCAATGGAATTTATGTGATGAAGGGTCCAAGAAGAAACCCTCGTGCGGCTGACTTTTCAGTATTCATATCCCCACGTGTGGCTCGAGATAAAAAGGTTGATAATAATAAATAAATAAATAAACGGCATTTATTCTTTTTTTGCAACCCCCACGTGCACTCTTTGACGCGTAAACTAGTTCCCATGTTATGGTGGGCCCTACGTCTTCCAAGTATTTTAACTGTCCACGCACGCAATCAATGAAAACTCGGAAGACTCGTTAGTGTCACAGAGCTACGCTGCCAACTTTCAACACTTTGCGTCCACGTTTCGAATAATGAAAGACCGTGTTCGGCCGTGATTCGCAGTCCTTGCGTCACCCACCCTGTGGTTGTAGCTTTGCTTCCTATTTTTCAGGGGAACTTCTTGGAACTAACGTGTTTGTGTTTTTTTATATGTATATAAACGAGATAAGAACGTGTAGAGACTAACATCGCAGGAAGTGTTTTTGGATTAGTTTGATAAAATCGTAGAAGAGATCAGATTAGATGGGGTGGTCGGAGACGGAGCCAGCTTGTCGGAAGCACCCAAACGATGATCAAGGACAAGGGATATGTCCGTCGTGTTTAAGGGAGAAGCTGTCGCAGCTTTACTTGATTCCACCCTTCACCAAACCTGCAATGGTCGCGCCGTCATGCTCGTCGTTGACTTCTTTCTCCTCCTCTTCATCTTCTAATCAGCAGGGATCTTCGCCACCGCCGTCGAGGCGCCGCTGGCATCAGCGGAACGCGTCGCAGACGGTGAGATGCGGAAGTTTTAAGATCGTCGGAGAGGGGTTGAAGAAGAGCAGATCGATGGCTGTTGTTGTGTCGAGAAGCGCAGAGGGAGAGGTGAAGAGTGAGAAGAAGAGAAAAGGGTTTTGGTCCAGGTTGCTTCATTTGAAGGGGAACAAGGGGAGTGCTGCTTTGGCTACCAAACAGATGTGGAGCTAGAAAACAAGAAATGGTTTCTATAGATTTGGAAAAGAAAATAAGTTGTGTATAGTATAGCTATAAGTTTACCAGTTGAAATGGATTCAATTTGTTTCGTACGAGGATGTGAATCCTTACCTGAATTAGGTTGTTTTGATCGTTGCTCATGTAGATTTTGGATCTGGTTAATGTAAGTTTTATTCCTTCTTCCATACTTACACCATATTGGAAGAACATAACAGGCAGAGTTCGTGTACTTTTCAACCATATTTTGCAATCAAAGCTTCTTCCCAACTTAGCATCACAAGTTCTAATTACAGTCCTAAACTTCTTACCAATTTCTTAGCATATCACACCATGATTGATGGATCACTCAAATCACATAGAAATAAAGAGCTGAGATTGAACTTGCTTTGGAAGATAAACAGTGGATGTACCAAAATAAAGAGTCAACCTAGTTAATTACTTGGTAGTAACGATACTTGGCAGAGTCATGATCGTAAATTCAAGTAGAAAGAGATATGCACCAGTTTTTTTGACAAAACCAAGGGCTAGGAAAAATGTAATTCCAACTATCACCATCATACAAGTTCAGTCCAAAGAACTTTTCAATGTTACAACTGAAGTCACTAAACTCAACTTTTACAGATTGCTGATCTTCACTTTGTAAATATGAAGCTGGCTCTTTTTGTCTTTTCTCTATGCACCATCTCGATTTTTTGGATTGCTGATGCAACTTCTACCTTACCTCCAAGTCGCAGAATTGGTGGACAATTTTCTCCTTTCTCGTTATATACGAAATTATTGATTGTATTTTTTTGACTTTTCAATAATTTATTAGTTAAGTTACGTAATTTGATTTAAATAAGAGTAATAAAATGACCTAATAAATAATCTAAATTGATAGGTCAAACTTTTTAAAAAATAGATCATCATTAGTATAGACCGAACCCATATCAAGCTTATGATGAGAAAGTTCAATATGAATGCTATATATAAAAGTTAAGGCCTTCTGCAGTTGAATATATCATTCGTAAACATACGAATTCTCTAATCCTTTAAGAGCGCTTATGTATTGAAAAAACTGTATAAAGACGTTAACCACGTATCTGTAAACGATTGCCGTGAAAGTCTCGAAAAATTAGAGCTCATTTTGGCCACGAAAATCTCTTCGAAAGTCAAGATGGAACCGAAATCAACTATTCGCCCTTGTTCTAGCCATGATCGTTCTAGAACAATGTACACAAGAAAATCATATCAAGAACAACGTTGATGATAAATTAAGTTTCAGGTGTACTCTGAAAATAGTGTTTTGACAGCATAATGTCTACTAGGCAGTGAAAGAAGGAACATAGTCCTAAAACACTACCTTTTTGTAGAATAATTATTCCCGAAGAATCAAAACCATCAGTATCATCAGCCTCCGTTTGGAACTTAAATCTCTTCCAGCTCCCAAGGAAACCAATTACACGGTCAAAGAAATTGCTTGCTACCAATAGGGTGTACACAACCATTATAAGTGGATAGATTCTGTTGAACCCGTCTCCAAGGAAAGAGAGCATCGCCGATTTTCCCCATGTGCTGCAAGCAGTGTAGTAATGAATCCAAAAGAAAATGAAAACTGGAGACTAACTTTTCATAGGGGAAAACAGTAAACAGATGACTTTTACTGATAGAAATTAGTGAACTCTTCAGGAGTGAAGCGAGATAGAAAGACAGAAAAATTAAGCTCAATTAACAGATGATGAATAGGATTAAGTGTACATGACCAAACAGGAAAGTTGATCACAAAATGAGGTGCTAAAACAGAGTAAGAAAAGAAAGAAAGGAAAACCATCCAGAAGGACATTGGTATCCTTTCCAGCCTTACACCTAATATTCTACACTAACACTTTTAGATTACACAGAACATAACAGCTTCTGAGATTACCAAGCAAGATAAGAATTGGTCCTAAACTCAAGACAAGTAATTTATCTTTTCAAAGGCAAAGATTTCTTCGAATGAAAAAATGAACATTAAGTGATCATGTATTGCATTTTTTAAACCTATAAAAGCAAATAAATATCCTTACATGTCAAAGTAGTTTGGGTCTGAATGAAAAAGGCGGATAAATTATTCAAGCCACTGAAATGCAATCAGAGCATTTCCACAAGTTTATGCACTAGGGGAACAAGATCAAGGAATGCTATTTATGACACCTGCAATGGAATGCCAACAATTTCAAGTAACAAAATCAAAATTATTCAATCACTCTCTTTTAATTAATGTACAGAAGTAAGCAAACTGACAGGAGAATTACCTTTTCAAAAATAGTTCTCTTAGTCCCAAGATTAATAAGGTTGAGAAATTTGTAGGAAATTGGAGAAGCATATCAAGCAACCATCCTGAATGAAATAAAAAATACAATCAGAGCATTTCCACAAGTTTATGCACTAGGGGAACAAGATCAAGGAACGCTATTTATGACACCTGCAATGGAATGCCAACAATTTCAAGTAACAAATTCAAAATTATTCAATCACTTTCTCTTTTAATTTATGTACAGAAATAAGCAAACTGACAGGAGAATTACCTTTTCAAAAATAGTTCTCTTCGTCCCAAGATTAATAAGGTTGAGAAGATTGTAGGAAATTGGAGAAGCATATCGAGCAACCATCCTGAATGAAATAAAATTTGACATAAATATTGTTTCAGTACTGTAACAGGATTGGTAGAAGTTGTGGGGAAAAATACTTACGAGCATATCATAAGCAAGCTAACTGAGCTTGTCTGCCTTGGTGTTAATGAGTAAAACATCAGCATCCCAACTTTGAATAAGGAGTAGTAGGTGCAAATGCACATATACATCAAAAAAACAAAAGCTAACACCTGCAGGCCATGTTAAATAAATGTAGTAAGTAATAGCATGCCATTAAAAATAATATTCACAAGAAATAATGCAGAAATCTCAAATAACAACTAAAACCTGCAAAAGGAAAATTTACCTGCACTAACACCTCTTGTCTTCCTGCAGAATTTATAAGTATTGAGAAAGAGACAGATTGATTCCACTTGATAGTACCGTTGCCTCTGCAAGAAGAATTGCAGCAGACATGCTAGCTAGAAAGATAGCCAAGAGCTTTTCAAGTTGCTTTCTTAGAATGCATCGCCAGAAAAATTCTGAAAAAAGCAATCACCATTACAACCATTAGAATAGGCCAGACAACTTTTAGAATAAGCATGTGTTGCCTTCTTAGATTGCATCGGCAAAAATTTCTTCAAAAAGCGATCACCATTATAACTATCAGAATAGACCAGACAACTCTTTAACCATTTCATAGTAACCTAAAAACCAACAAACAACAGTTAGGAAGATAATCAGAGTAACAATGCCATCATGTGTCATGACTTTGCTTAAGATTCAACCAACCAATCAGAACAAGTATATCATCTTTTGTTTCATAAGTACAAAAGGCAAGTTATTTTGTAATTTAAACAGACGAGCAAGAACTCTGAGATAAAAAAAGTTGACGACAACAGAAAGAAATTGAAAGCAACTAACGCGCAAATCTTTTTCTAAAGCAAAGATTTAAAGGAGACAAATGTGTTTCCAAGATCTGGTGATTACCAGTTGTGTCCAAAAGAGATCCAAATTTTCCATTCCAAGCAGGCCTGAAGCTTGAAATATATTTCCTGACATAGTTGTAGGGTGCATGGTAAGGTTGAGAGAAAAACTTCCAACATATAAGAAAAAAT
Source organism: Erythroxylum longipes (assembly GCA_027563885.1). Lineage (NCBI taxonomy): Eukaryota > Viridiplantae > Streptophyta > Magnoliopsida > Malpighiales > Erythroxylaceae > Erythroxylum > Erythroxylum longipes. Next base: position 2,081,219 of record JAOQMS010000180.1, on the reverse strand, counting down.
CTACAACATAATTAGGAGCAAACCATCCAGTTGAAGTTCCATGTTCATAACTTTTAATTGTATCTTCCAGTTCAAGGGCTTCAGAGATATATGATATATACTCACTGCAAAACAGAAAGTGCAGCAGATAAATGAATCAAATTGTGAACCCCGTAATGAACAAAATCGAGAGCCTTGTGGTAGTCTCCAGAAATGTGGCTATCATGCAGAGAAAAGAAAAGGGAAATTATTGAGGGTTGGTTGAAATATCATTCACTAATGAATCGACCACGTGACATACCACCATTAACCAAAAGTTAAATGCAGGTCATGTGACACTTCAATGAAGAAGGTAAAGAAAAGTGCAATACGGACGTGCAAACAACAAAATTTGAAAGGGATAAATACACAAATGTGTCAGAAAGGTGAACCAGTGGCGAGTGTTAAGCACAATGGAGGATATTACTTGGCAAGGAACAAAAAGTAACAGATAAATTGCCACAAGAACAAAGAAAACAAAATGTTCTGTATTGATCATTAAACTCAAACTAAAGAAGCATATCATAAACATTGCATCAATAAATTACATATGCAGACATTTGAAACTACGACTTCATCTGCCGTAGTAGCTCACATCTCTGTAAAGCAAATGCACATACAAGTCCATGTACTTCTTCCTTTTCTCAAGTGAAAGAGATATATGAAAACCTGCTTTCACATCTACAAACACAGTAGTAAAAACCTATCATAGACATCCAAATCGGTGAATGTCTTCAGAGTTCATGATCTAAGAAGTACTACCCCCGTTGACAGCATAACAACATAGGCATAGAATAACTTGATGTTGCAAAAGATGCATGCTGCCATTATGGATTGAAAACCGTTATGGCTAATGTGGAGTAGTATGTATGACCAGTGCAAAATATTTAACATTTGCTGATAGGAGAATACATATGTTAAGAACAAATTATAAACCTCGGAAGCTAGCATTTGGCATACCTTTTTTAACATTAATACTGCTCTCTAGAACATCGAAGATTACATCTTAATGATGCCATTGATTTTTCATCTGCATCATAGTCCATATCATTTTCTCCCAATTGGCCACCTTGTGGTTTAAATGAGGGATCTTGCCTCAACTGTGAGTTTAAAAGGAATTAAAAAGAGCATCTCACCAATACAAGTCCCATATAGAAAGAAAGAGATAAAGGCATGGAGAAGAAGTAGGAGCGTGGTCGATACCATTTCAGTCAGCATATTGTCGATAACATCCATGTAATGCCTTAAGGGATCATGCTTGGACATCTGATTTGATGTTGCTTGAGCAATCTTTTGAAGTAAACAAACATCGAGTCACGTGTAAGCAAGCAATTGCTACTGATAGAGTAACATTGCACACAGCTATAATAGGCATTTCAAACATCTGTGACTGAAGATGAGCGTCAAATTTTTAAAAAATAAAACATATCCAGTAATTAAACTAGGATCCATGTAGCAAAATATGAATGTCCATAACTCAACTTACTTGTTTTAAGCAAGACATAGCCTAACTTTAATGGAACTAGTGACAATTGCGAAGTACATTCAAGTACAGACTCAAAATTTGGTGATTTGGGCTTTGGGCTTCTAGGGTACCCTTGATATCAAACTTGACAGTAGACCATGAGCATCAATGCCTCACAAAATTTCATAATGAGATAGAACATCCAATAATTCCTTTCAGAAAGCTACAATGTGATATAATTTATTACTGAGAAGACGTAGGAATTAATAATTCCTTTTATCAAAACTATGTCTTCATATTTACTCAGAAGACACAAGGAACTTTACAGAAAAGATTGTAGTTTCTTTGGCAAAAGGAAAAAGGAAAATTGCACGTTGATAAATGATATAGCAAGCATAACACAAAAAATTGTCAGAAAAAGAGAAAACATTTCATTTTTGTGTCAAGAATGAAAAGAATCGGAGAAATAGGATAGGATCCATAAGATATATTTCAAAAGCAAGCTACACTTCAATGAAATGGACGACATCTATAAAATCTGAAAGACGTGTAAACTCATCAAGTAGGATGACCAATATGAATTGGACTCTACAAGAGTTACACAGCGTAAATCCCAGCATAAAAGATAGATCTAACGTACTAATAAAGTTCAGAATACTTACAACAATAGCATTCGAGAGTTCTTGATGAGCCTCATCAAGTTTCACAGCCATTTTGGCAATTTTGTGAGACAGAACTTTTTGGCGAGTTGTCCAATCTGAATTCTTCCAAAGGCTCTTCGGAATTTCACTCAAGCCAAAACCAAGAAGAAATACACCAGTTACAAGTCCAAAAGTATTTGAGCAGGCCATGGCAAAACCAAGCACTCCACCACTGCAACCAATAAAGATCGCAAGACTGAGATGTTATGGTGATCGTGCAACATTTAAGAATTATAATATCTACAGCTCCACAAGAAAACTATTCCGATATATAATATGAATGAATAAACTACCAACAAAGTTTCAGTGTAAACAGCAGATAGAAGGCATCCAATAAACAATTCAAAAGAAAGAAGCAGGAAAATTATAAGAATATACAGCTTAGTTGTGAACAAATAGTAACTGTAAATACAAATTTAAGAAGCCAAGGACCTTGAAGAAGCAAAATTTTAAAATGGTTTAAGATAGGGACCTTATCTTATTCAGCATTATGAGGAGAACAAGTCCAAAGAGGCCAATGGATCCCACGATTAAATAAAACACTAAGTTAAAATGTATACTAATCTTCAGTCGTTCTGTCACAGTGAAATCTCCAGCATCTTCAAAACCCTGAATAAGGGGCAGCACAGCCCTGCTTAGAGATAAAATAATTAAAATGACATGAGGAATCAAGTGGATATAACCTACATAGGACAGAAATGGAAAATGTAGCATGTGCCAATTTCTTCAAGGATGGTGATCTTAACCAAGCACGATGTCAGTTTTCATAGTACATTATTTACAAACTAGGACCAAATAAGGAGATGATGCATGCACACGAAGATAACGATTTCTAAATGTCAAATGATGCACCATCGATGAATAAACATGACTCTATCACATAACAAAGTTGATGCATTTCTGCATTCGGGCAGTGAATCAAAAACTATATGTAGAAATGTATGAATATCCCTAACATGAGAAGCAAGGGGCCATTGACCACTATATATTCTCAAGAATATACGAACAAAATAAACAAGATCACAAATGACTAGGACAAGTTAACCAAATGGAGCATTAAGCATTTCCAGCTCAAGAAAAGATATAATTACCAAGTGAGTAAGAAAGTGCTCCAATACGACCAATTCCAAAAGAAAGATAGGCCTCCATCAAAATTTGCCTGCAGAAATGAGAAGAACAAGTAAAAACACCGATTCCCATTTCCGATAAGAAATGTTTCGCCATATTGCATGCAAATAATTAGGCATTACCGTCCAAATATCAGCAGGGACGAGCATGATAATGGAGAGAGAACAGAACCAGGTGTAGCCGACGGTGAAGAGTATATAGCGAGGAACTTCCGGTCTGGCGAAGAACTTAATGGTCAAAATCACCATGCCTAGGGTTAGAGGCAGCGAGATAACATAAAACACCCACATGACTCCGCTCTCAATCTCTACAATTTCTTCTTCTTTCTAGTTTTACTATTCTCTTTTACAGTGTCCTGACCTGACGCGCTTACCGTTGTACATGGCGCGCCATGGTCGAACCAATGTCCTGGGTAGCTCGGACTTTCATGAACTCTGTTTAGTTTCTTCAAGATTTAGAAATTTTGATTTTTAATGTATAAATCAGTTTAATATTTTAATTTAAATGTTATTATTTGGCTTATTGAAATTTAATTAATACATTATTTAAATATATTAAAATTGAGTAATAAATTTTTAAGATTTTTATATAATATAAAGAAGCAATTATAAAAAGTCATTCACTTTAATGCAATTATTAAATTTTATCTAATCTTTAATAAATGTTAGAATCAAATTTGTAAATTATAACTATTTAATTTTTCATAAAACTTTTAATAATAATAAATTAACATCTTTAATCTTTATTTAACACCTACAATTATTTATTTTTTATGATTATATTAATTATCTATTAAAAATAATGCGATTGTGTTTTAATAAAAAATCAATTAAATTATTGAAACATATAATATGATGCATTAAAATAAATAATTAAATAAATCATAATATAGCTCTTGCTTATTAAGAAGCTTTTTAATAATTTAAAAATATGTTTTATCTTAAATTTTTATTTTTTTTATTGATGATACTTGATTAAAGTTAATATAACTAATGTACACGTAGCTTTTTCATTGAATTTTTACGAAAAGATTATTTCTGTGACTTCAACTATAACCTCTTCGTTATAAAGGATGATCCTTGCTCTACGATGTTTTACATATTTTTTCACATTAATTAGTATTATGTAACTGTTTTAGACTTCTCAAATTTTTTAAATGTTAAAAATTAGGTATTTATTTTATATTATTGACAATATATCTTTTAAATTAAATTCATAATAAACATGTAATAAAAATAAATAATAATTATAGATCTTTAACAAAAAATTAGATGATAAGAGTTTTAAGTTTTAGTTTAATTTAACTAAAATTTAAATTTAATTGAATTGAATCTGATAATTAATTGAAATTCGATTAAAAAATTTAATTCAGAAATTTTATAATAAAAATAAAATAATATTAATATATTATTATTTTAAATTGTAACTAAAATAATATTATTTCATTCAACTCAAAGTCAGCAAAAACCTCGTCTGATTGGACCAAGTATGTTCTTACACGAAAAGCTTCATGTATTTGGATAATTTAGAACATCAAAGGTAATTAATGTGTTCCAATAAGGCACTTAATAAGTTAAGGGCGTTTAGTACATTTCTGTTTTTCTATTATAATTTTTAACTTTTACTTTTAGTTTTTATTTTCCTTTCGAATAAAAATAAAATATGTTTAATTGTATAGTTAAATTTTTATTATTGATAATAATTAGATATTAGATAAAACTTAAAGATAAACTAATTTTAATTTTAATTTATTATATAATATTTATTAATAAATTATCTTTAAATTATTATATTTTAAATAAATAATTTAAATTTTATTTAAAATTAAAAGTTATTTTAAATATATTTTATTTATTTAACTAAATTTTATTTGAAATTTATATATTTTGAAGACATTTTAAATTTAATTAAATTTATTAATAATTATTTAATTAAATTTATTATTTAAATTAAATTAAATTATGCATACTTTTTTAAATAATTAATTTAAATTAATTAAATATATAGTATTAAATTAAATTATTCATATTTTTGTTAATAATTAATATATCAAATAATTAAATAATATCTATTTAGTTGATACTAAATTAGATTATGAGAAAAATAAAAAACAAAAATCAATTTCTGTAGTTTCTATAAATTTTGAAAGATAGAAAAAATTAAAATAAAAAACAAAAATAAAGACTCAAATAGATTTTTTATTAAATTTAAGAACAAAACAAAAACCAAAACAAACCCTAAATATCTCCTAGTAATCACTTCCCCTTTACATGCAACTAAGCAAGTAAATGAGTGCGGTCGTTGGACCACAAAGGTCCACGCATCCATTAAGCTTCAATGCACCAGGAAGGAACGGCAAAAGAAGTCCAGTCCAATCCAGTCCAGTCTGACTCATTATATCTAAAATTAATTAGAATATTTTAAATAAAGTTTGAAGTTTTTTTAATTTTAAATTTCATTTTAAAACTTTAAAATTTTATATAAAAGGATGTCGTTTTAAATAAAATAATATTTTTTAATTTTTAAAAATTAAAATTTTATTAAATAATCAACTAAACTTCATACCGAACTCAAATTTGGCCCAACTCAATTCAGTGTCATCATCATTGTGGAGCACACACCACTGGGACTTGCCAATTTGTTTTTGAAATTTTGAAGTTTCACTTGCCCTTTTTCATCATGAGACGCCACTCTTTTGTTCTCTATAGCTTTTAATCACTGCTTATCCCCTCTTTTGACTCTTTTTATTGGGTATCTGCTTTAGAAGACTTGTCACACACACACACGCACTAATCTAGCTTTTTGCACTTCATTCCAACCTCTTTGTATTGGAAAATTGAAAATGATTATGCCTTTAGCTTCTTTTCCAAACCCAAGTAATCAATTTCCTCGCCATGTTCTGTTTTGGTTTCCTTATCACACCACACGTGCCTATTCCTTATTGATAAAACAATTAATGGTTGGACCTAATCAAAGACCATTCCAAAGTTGGTATTGGATCTAATCGAATGATTACCAAGTTAATGAAGAAATGCCTACTTAAGACTTCTTTTGTGGTTGAATGAGAAAAAAGGGTCTCCACTTAATAAAGATATTGTTTCTTTCTGACTTGAATTTGAACACTTGGATATTGCTAGACTTTTGATCCATCCTTAAGATCGCTTATAGGTAAAGGCAAGAATTTATCCTTTACTTGGATTAAAGACCGCGCCTTTTCGTTCCTTGGCAGCCATTCACAAATTCTCCGTACCTTTTGGTAACTTTATTTTAAAGTCAAAGTTGCTCATCTTACATAGGAAAAAAGACACAAATTTTTTATAGTTTAATTCATCTAATTTTTTTTTAACTTTTAAAATAATTGATTTTAAAAAAACTCTTCTTTTAGATTTTTTAAAAATAATAAAAGATAATAATATGCATAAACTAATTTAATATTACAAATATAATGATTCAATTAGTTCGTAAACTAATAATAATTTGTTTTAATTATCTTAATGTATTAAGTTAGCTCAATTTAAATATGTTTAGGATGAGTTTTAAAAATGTGATGGGTAATTTAATTAAGAATATTAAATTAATCAACGTATAATATTTATGTTTCGTGCTTTTTATTATTATAAATAAATATTTTTCGATGAATTTCAAATGTTTTAAATAAGTTAAAACTAAAAAAAAATATTCCATGTCTTTTACCCTATTGGTTACTTGTAAAAATTATCTCAAGAACGGTAAAGAAATCTCGATCGTCACTAACAAAATACCGATTTCGCTTGGTGGGTTGAAAATACCTGACTTATTAATTCATCCGATAAACTAATAAGAGTTAGAAATTGCTAAAAGCAAATCATGAAGATAAGGCTGGCAGCTTTCAAAAGACTTTTAAGTACCAAGAATTTAAGGAATATAATGTTCATGAGACAATAGCAGTCTAACTGCTCCCTCGAATACTATCCATCAAGCAACACTCAACACTCTGCAATATTGGTGTTTAATATAGTGAGAGAGGAGGAAGTAGCTAGTAAAGAGACGGAGTATACCGTAGCTCCCTCTTGCCACCCCGGACTACCGTCACTGTTTAATAATGACATCATAAATAAAATCAAACAATCTAGTTAGCTTTCTAACAATAATAACTTCTAGTAAAAATTTTGCTGAGACGTAGAATTTAGAGAGATCTAGTAATACGCAGTTTTACCCAATTACTCTTAATTAGTAGAGAAGTTTTTTTCCAAATGACCCACATGAATAAATAAAAATAAAATAGGAAAATAAAATGGGAAAATAAATAAATTAAATTAAATTAAAAACAAAAATTAATAAAATAAACATAATAATAGTAGTAATAATAATAGTAGGGAAAAAAAGATAAACATAATAAAAATAACTAATATACATAAATAATAGTAAAAATAAAAATAAAGTAATATTAATAATAATAGAAATGCGAATGATAATAATAATCATACTAGCATTAATAATCACAAACATAACATTAATACAACTAGTTAGCTTTCCATGTAACCCAATAGTCCTTCATGTCCTATATATGCATAATTCAAATCGTTAAAAAAGAAAATAATCTCAAGAATGCAATTCTATAAAATTTGGTGAAATGGTTTGTAGGAATTCTCTTTAAAATGCCTCCGAATTTTAAAATTTTTAAGTTTAAATTATTATAAATGTGTTTAAGTTTTTATATTATCTTCTTTAAATAAAAACTCTTTCTATGGACGACTTCATATTTAATACATTTTTAAAGCATATATCATTAGTGATGTTATCGGATAGGTCGGAGCCTAGACCAAAATTTTTATAAGGGCAAGAACTTGACCCGAGGCTATATCAGACTTGAACAGTCTAAACTTTGTTTGTGCTCCAATTAAGTTTGATCACTATTTTTAATTTAAAATTTAAAAATAACATCATTTTATTCAAAATTATGCTATTTATATTTGATACATTCAAACTTTTGTCCAATTGAGTTAGACAAAACATGAGCTTGAACTTGATTTAAGACTTAAGATTTTAAAAAAATATTGTAATTTGACCAAAAGTCAAATGAATTTGGATTAAACGCGTTAATTTTACGTCAAATTGGGTCGGGTCCGGGTTCAAATGCCATCTTTGGATGTTGTTACTCTCTCCTATTAAATCATTGAAATATTTGAGTTTTTCTTAAAATTTATTCAATTTTTATTTTTACGTTCATCTTGAAAATGTGATTTGAGATATATCATATATACTTGAAGTTTATTCAATAATGCCACACCTTATAGTAACGAGGAATTACTTAGATGGAATAAACTTTTTACTTAAGGCTCTCCCTTACAAGAAGTTTTGAGTTCGAGTCACGTAAAATGAGGGGAAATGAGAATTTTTCTCTGTTGATGATCCTCTAGCCTTCTGGGTAAAGCTCTTTGAGACTTTGATCGGCTTAATTATGGACGTTTCGCTTTTGACGGCAGTGTAAGAGTTGAAGCTATTAAGAAACTTGAGGGCTGTTAGGAACCTGATGCTGAGCAGAGCCGGCAATCAATCAGCCAACGATCAATCAATAGTTGACTAATCAAATATGTGACGATTTCTTGTGTGCAGAAGTGTAAAAGCTACATAGAACCTGAAGAATCTTAGGATTTTAGATTTATATCCTCTAAAATTCTTAAGATAGGACTTTAGGAGTTTAAGATTAGTCTAACTACAATGAAATACGTAGCGTAATTTAGAAAAAAAAAACCCACACCTCATCTCGTGGTTTAAATCATCGTAACGTAATTTAAAAAAAAAAACCACACCTCATCTCGTGATTTGAATACAAAAAGGCTGACGTGAATCGTCATAACTTGTCTAAATGAATTTGTGTTGTTGGATCCACTATATCTGCCGAAATGTCATATTCTTTCAAGAAACCAGAAAGCTGAAATTGGTATGTATAATAATAACGTACTGAGGATGTGCAGACAACGAACCCTTTTTTTCCCCTCAAGCGTGGGATTTTCCTGAAAAAATAAGGTTGTCGACAAATAATCGACGATGACACTGCAACGAGACAGCTGTTTCTGTGTGGAAAAACAAGTTGCATGGGCACGTTCTTAAGGTCTGAACAATCGAAACATGACAAATATATTTAAGACACGAAAGTTGCTCTAAATGTTTTTTTTTAAATCTCAACTAATTTGGCATTTTGTGCGTAACTTATTATGAAATAATATCTTTTTTGCATGGGAATGCTTGATAGGAATGTAACTTTCTTTCGGTATCCTAAACCTGAAGCTGTTAGTCTTAATTTATGGTCTGACGTTGCAGGCACGGGTTTTATTATTTAGCACGCCTCAGGTTTTGATTCTAAACAATAATAATTAAAAAATTCAAGTTTAATTATAAAAATTTTAAATTAGTTAATTTTTTAATTTAAATTTTAACTTTTTTTGGATTTTTTTATAAATCAAGAAAATCTCTTTCAAGCAAAAATTAAAAATTTTAATTATATTTAATCTTTAACCAATTTTATGATACTAGGGATGACAATAGGTCAAGTCGCTCCCTAACTCGCCTAGACCCGAGGCCCTTAATTGTGCATGAGGTAGTAGATCCGAGTTCAATCCTTATAGAGCCGTAGGCGGCCCGGCCCAAACTCAATCCTTACTAGCCCAATTTTTTTAAAAAAATTAAAATACAAAACGACGTTTTTTGTTTTTAATGGTGAGGTCTGGACAGCTGGAGTTCGAATTCAATCAAAGGTCCAATTTTTTGAAATTTTCTGGTCAAAATAGGGTTGATCGGGTTAGGTCAAGTTAGCAAGGCTTGGACTCATTTACCATCCTTATAACAGCCTTTAAAATCTTAGACATTTTATATTGCTGGTATAATTTTGGTTCAATTTTTAAAATATTGCTAAACAATCCCCCTCTGATTTTCTTTTTAATTTTTGTAAATCAGAAACTTTAGAACCAAGACATTGAGTTGAGAATATTAATGGATAAGAAATGGTATATAACTCATTCCTTGTTAGTTTTGGTGATTAGAAAGTGAAAGAAACTTTATCTCTTAAGAGAGTATTAGATATATTTTTTAATTTAATTAGAAAAACCCCTTTTCTCCTATTTTTAATATCAAGCATGAATGTATCACTTTGATTGTATTAACATTTAGATTTGGTCATTCCTAATTTTTTATAGGCTTCCGGTTAAAAAAAAAAACTTTATTTTGTCTTTTTTTTCTTTATAAGTGTTAAAAGTAGACTTTTATTAAAAAATCATACAAAATAAGAACAAATCAATGGTAGACCTTTGGCTAGTGTCTTTCTTAACTTAGTCCGGCGGGGCTGATTAAGACTAAATGATATCATAAAAAGCCACTACCTTATAATTGGTACATATTTTGACCATTTTTATAAAGAAAATAAATTATAACATAAAAGCTGTATAATTTGTTATCAATTAAAGATCAATTTTATTGATTTATTAATTAAAGAAAGTCATAAAATGTACTCAAAATATATAATTATGGTTAAGAACTTATTGCATGAGAATCTTAATGAGCATCAAATCTAATGATTGAGCTAATTAAATGGCGATCATTACACAAACCCTTCAATACATAAATGCAAAACAGATTGTTACGTGACTTTATTGATTGGTCCAAGAAGTAAGCAAGTCCCCATGTACGTGGCCAGCTTGTGATAGAATGTGTAATGGAGGTTTCGTGCAGGTAGTGGATAACGTGAATGTGACTGCAAATTGTTCGGCTTTTGCCACAGATATGGCCGAGGAAGCAAGTGTAAGAAAAGACATTCCTCTGAGGTCTTAGCAGCAGAGCAGTTACAAACCATAACCGTCCCACCCCCACATGGGGATTTTGTTTTCCTCAGTCAACGTTAGCTGCTCTCCAACTGTCAACCACACCCTCGTCCTCCTCTCCGTCTCTCTGTCGTGACAGTCTTTGTTTCATCGGAATGTTTTCTCATGCCAGCAATAAATAATATTTGTCATCCATCGTTTAAGCTATTTTGTTAATTAGAAAAAAAATAAAGGACGACAAGAAATGGTTTTGTCTGTCTTGTTTCGGTTTTGTCATACTTAAAATTAATTCGTCTAATTGGAGTCGGTAGAATTTTGGTCCAACTATGCCGCATTGTTACAATTCTCGTAAGAGTTTAGGGTAATCGAGGGTTTTATCTGCTAGGAGTATTGTTCGTTGGACCCTCTATTGGAGGTGTTACTCGTTGAGTCATTGGTCATTGGGCCCTCCCACTAAAAGTGTTGCTCATTAGGGCCCTCCATTATAGGTGAGATGTTGCTCCTTGAGTTCTCTAGAAAAAGTTTACCTGTACTCTAAAAAAAAAAAAGAATTTCATATCGAACTCGAATTTTTCAAAAAATTTTAAGTTTTAAGTTAAGTTTAAGTTAAACTATTAAGCTCAACCAGACTATAAGTTCAAAAATGTACATAAAATAACGATTTGAATACAATTATATCATTTTTAAAATTTTTAAAATTTAAAAATAATTTAATTAAACTCGACTAAAATTTATATCAACCAAGTTTGATTAGGCTCAGGCATGTAACATTAGAGACGATTGAGTTTTAGTTCATACTTAAAAATAGAGTTCAAAATCCTTAATCTTTTATTCAATTCCATTTCTAGTGAAATTTGTATAATTATAGAGAAAATATTATTAAATTCTTTAATTATAGAAAGTGAGGAATAAAAAAAAAGTTTGGTGAAAACAAAATTTGAAATATATTATTTTTATATTTTTTGATAGCCTCTTTTTTAATGGAATTTATTTATTATAATAGGAAAACTATAGTCATTGTATTTGAGATATGTTCTGATTTTTTAATAATATATATATAATTATTAAGTATATTTATTTTGTATAATAAAATGATGAATTTGATTTAAATAACTAATAATAAATTTTAACTAAGAGCATCTAATATCACTCAATTAAAAATACTTTTAAAAAATAGATTCTTTCAAATAGTTTTTAAAATTTTAAAAATATTATTTTTAACTAAATTGAATATTATATTAACTATTAATTGATTTATTTTTAAAAAATTATAATATAACTAAATATTGTGTTTGTAAGTGAACTTTTGTATTATTTTACTTTCTAAAAAATGTTTTTTTTTATTTATTAATTTCACAAGATATTTGGTGATGTATACTAATAAAAATATTTATCAAAATTAATAAAACCAAGATTTATAATTTTTACTTTAAAAAATCTAATTAAATTTGGAAGAGCTCCTCTTTCAATCATCATTACTTTTATTCAATATATTATATATCATACTTAATCTGCCAAAAGGATCGACATCGAAGTCAATGGTCCCGTTAAAATGTGTGGAGATAAGTGGGACCAGACCAACCATCAGTGCCCCGCATCGGATCAAATCTGTCCCCATCCAACGGTCCAGAGCCAACCACCCGCATCTTAAAAACACACAAGCTTACCTCCTCCCACGGAAAATAAAAAAAAAAAGAATCGGAGTCGGTCACCTCACCCACTTTGCAATACCGGAATCACTTTACATGTCGTTCGCAGGCACTCGCACTCGCACTCTCACTCGCACTGCACGCCCACACTCACTCACGACGCGTGTCAACAACCCTCCTAATACTGGAACTCTGCGTCTCTGCCCCCTCCGTAACGCCGCCAATGTAATTCCGTGAACTCACTGAAATTAATATTGTATTACTGTTCTCGAAATTCCCACATTAAAAAAGCCCAGCGTGTATGTGTACATATAAACACCACGTTGATTCCGTTAATCTTCTGTTAGCTTCCATTTGCTTCCTCTATTTCTTCGATGACGACCCCCGACGAGACCACTGCTTTCCCCGGTAACTAATCGAGTGATGGCAGCCGACATCGACGTCGTATCGCAGACTTTCCGTGCTCTGGTGGAGAGCGCGGACCGTAAGTTCACTCGAGTGCGAGACCTTCCGCAGTACGGACGCTCGCAAAACCACTACCTGCAGAAGGTGTTCAAGGCGTACATGAGGCTTTGGAAGTACCAGCAAGAGAACCGGTCGAAGCTGGTTGCTTCAGGTCTGAACCGGTGGGAGATAGGGGAGATCGCGAGCCGGATCGGGCAGCTCTACTTTAATCAGTACATGAGGACGAGCGAGGCCAGGTTCTTGGTGGAGGCGTACGTGTTCTACGAGGCGATTTTGCACAGGAAGTACTTTGAAGGAGCCAAAGCCAAGGATCTAGGTGTGAGATTTAAGGAGTTGAGGTTTTACGCGCGCTTTTTGCTGGTTTCGCTGATTTTGAACCGGACCGACATGGTTCGAGCGCTTGCTGAGAGGTTTGGAGCTCTCGTTGATGATAGCAAGGCAAATTTCCGAGTGAGTTGTTCTTTCTTTGGTTTAATTGTTTATTCATTTATATGGCGGAGAATGTGTGTTCTATCTTTTGTGGTTCCGGCTGCAATTTGTTTGTATCTTTCTTCTTGTTTTTTTGGTATTTAGAGTTCGTATTTCAGTGTTCTTTCTTTTTTTCTGTTGTTGTTCTAATTAATTTAGCGTTGAAATAGTAACTGAGAGAGTACTAAAGCCAGCATGGTCATTGAGCTGAGTACTCTGTTAATCTTTTTGGAGCTCGAATTCTTTTGTGATCTCTCGCAACTTGAAATGGGAGAGTTTATGGAATTGGTAATGGTTTATGAACTTTTGAAAGTTGTTTTTGTTTTTTTTCTTTTTGTGTTTCGCTTAATTAGAAGTCAGTTTGTCGTTTGCTTGTGATTGGAGCTAAAATTAGCTTCAGAGCTGAACTTCTTAGAATTGAGTGAATTATTTATGAAATTTATCAGTTTTCTAGCTGGTTTTTCCTTTTGGGATCGTGTCTTTAGGCTCGTTGTTTGGAATACATGTATAGTGAACAGATTTTCTCCTTTTGGTCATTTTAATCTGAGGAGAACGTTTATTACTTTTTGTTTCCAAGACTTGCGTTGGTAAGCTATAGAATTCTTCTGTATCTAATCTTTTGCGAACTTTTACTGGCTCAGCTGTTTTTGATTCTCTGATAAAGAAGATATCACTCTTTGTGAGTCCTCTGTTTAGAGCCATTAAATAGGTATTACAAGGTCCTTTTTAGGTAAAGTTGTAGAGATTTACACTTTTTCATCTTAAAACTATGGGTGTGGAGTCATGCTTATTTTGAGAATGTCTGTTGATGGTGGAAGGTCCAATTTGTTGGAGACTCTTGAGAACTTATTAGTTAAATGGCTTTCCTAACGTTATTCTCTGATAATAACTCTTAAATTTACATTCCTCACATGAAAATGACCATTGGTTTTCCTTCTGCTGCATGCTGGATTAGATGTTTGTCTAGTAAGTAAGTTAAGTTAGAAAAATGTCAATTCTGTTATGAGTTTAGTGTTGTATAGAACTTCTGGTGGTACTTGCATGACCAGGGTGTTCATTTTATTTCCTGTCAGGAGATGAACTTTAAAGAATGGAAGCTGGTGGTGCAAGAAATAGTCCGTTTTATGGAAGTTGATTCTGCTTTTAAATATGCCAGGCCATTTCGTTATTGTGGCTTGTATGATTCTCATCCAGCTTCTCGTCCTTATGTGGCTCGCTTCCATGCAAAGAAAGTTCTAAAATTTCAAGATGCTGTGTTGACAAGCTATCACAGAAATGAAGTAAGTAGTTAATGGCTTACTTTTGTTTGATTGATTGATTCACTTATAATCTCTTGAAATTATCATGCTTATAGAAATATTCATTTTCACCCATTTTTCTTTACAGGTGAAATTTGCAGAACTTACGTTGGACAGTCATAGAATGCTTCAATGTCTGGAATGGGAGCCCAGTGGATCCTTTTATCAGAAGCATACAGCAGAGTCAAGCTTCTCAAATAATCTGGTTGATCCAAAACAGAACGGCACAATAGTAGATCATTCTGGAGCTTCTGGATTAATAGATATAAATCTGGCTGCAGCTTTGACCGATCCGAGTTTACCTCCAAATCCTAGGAAAGCCATTCTTTATCGGCCTTCTGTTTCGCACTTGCTAGCGGTTAGTTTTAATATTTTATGAGGGTGATTTTTGTTTATAGCTTGGTTTCTGTAGAGGGGAGGTTGGTTTCTATGGTGAATTTTCTGTTTGAATGATGGGAATGCTTGATAAATAAGCCACATATATAATATGTCATTCTGTAAAGTCATTTTCGCATACAGGTAGTACCATCATCTAATTTAGCAAATCCTCGGGACAAGTTAATACAATTTGCTCATATACATGATAGAGTTATGTTCTTCTCCTTTAAAGTTGGTGATACTACCCACAACTAAAGTATCCCACAACCTTGTTAGTGATGTTGCACTAAACCTTTGAATAAGTACTGGCTATATACAGCTTCCTGCTAATATAGCATCTGTTGACCTAACTCTTGAACATTGAAGCCCTTGTTATGAACTTTTGGTGTCCTGTTCCTGATTAAATGATGCAATACAATAGGCTGAATTTTGATTAAATGTCGGCAGGTTCTGGCAACAATTTCAGATGAGCTTCCTCCAGAGAGCGTCATGTTATTTTATATATCGGCTTCAGGTTGTTTTAGCCTCCCCTTTGGCTGGTTTCTTAAACCAATTAGTTTATTTGGGTCTAACATCAGTGTTCTATTCAATTCAGGGAAGGGTGGATTAAGTCATGTTTCTAAATTGGAAAGCTCTGGAGGATCAAAGAAGTCTTCAAGAAACAATGCTATATCTGGTACATTAAGTGAAAAGAATGGCTTTGCTCCTGAAACCCATATGAATGGCAAGAGAGAATCAAGTGACTATTATGACAACTATTTGTGGTTAGGTCCTAAGGGAAATGGTGGTAGGTGGCTATGCCTTTTTTATGCTTTATTATTACTCCAAACTTTTATGGGTGGTTAAAAGCTTAGGAGAGTTTGTAGATCATCTTTTGTTGCTCCCTTCCCATACTATTGCTATTAATTGAATGGTCTCCTTTCCAATATTCAGGTCCAAACGCACTCTACCCTGGGGATCTAATTCCATTTACTCGAAGACCTCTTTTCTTGATTATTGATAGTGACAGCAGCCATGCATTCAAGGCAGGTTTGTCATAACTTTTGCATAACTCAATTCATGGTCATGCATCATATTACGTATTATAGTTCTAGGATAGTAACTTGTGCGTAAGGTTTTCTTTGGTGAAATTTCGTGAAATTTCCAAAAATTTTATCATCAGTTCTAATAAAGTTGATTATCCTTGTGGTCGTGGATTCTTCATCAGCATGGTTCCTCAATATGATGAAACAGCAAGTTACTCAAGTAAATTCTGGGTGATTTCAGGTTTTACATGGTGCAGAAAGAGGAGAGACAGCTGCATTACTACTCTCACCGGTTAGACCAGTGTTCAAAGCTCTACCTAACATTGGTACGAAGCATTATGGAAGTCAGTTTACCTTTTTCTTGACTGCTCCTCTACAAGCATTCTGTCAAATGGTTGGCCTCACATTTCCTGACGATGAAACAGTAAGTTGATTGCATGGCATTTTGGGTTTTACAATGTCCACATCTGTTTGCTTTTCTAATTACTGAAGAATCCTGGTTTTAGGATCTGTATAAAAATGCCGAAGATATTCTATCCACTGCCTTTTCTGAATGGGAGGTGATACTTTCTACATCCAAAAACCTGGACCTGGTTTGGGGCCAAGTTCTATCTGATCCATTTCTTAGACGGCTTATTTTAAGGTACAACTCTTTCTAATTAATTGATGCAGTTTCTCATTTAACTTTGTGTAGCATCAGATGTAGATCCATCGATCTCATTCTTACAATGCTCAACAGGCAGGATTATGACGATGAAAGCGCTAACTTCTAAATTTTATCTTTCTTTCTTCATTTTCTGGGCCCTTTTGGGCTAGGATGGCATTGGGCCGGCCTATGGGCCGGTCTCGCTAATTTTTTAAAAATAAAAATAAAAAGTAAAAAGTAAAATATTTATTTTAATTGAGTTCGGATTTGAGTTGTCCAAGTCCAGGCTTACCTGAGACCTATTTTTTTTAAACAAAATAATATCATTTTGTTTAGAAAAATTGAATTTTGAATTAATCTAGGCTTAATTTGACTTATAAGTCGGTCTATTGAAAATACTTAAATTTAGGCTATGGTAAGGTTCATTTTCATCTCTACCTTGGGCATGACGAAAATCATTTTTGTACATTTGAATCACATTAGGATTTTTCCATCTGTCATCTTATGTTTCATGTGATCTTTTATCCAGATTCATATTCTGCCAATGCGCGCTATCCATATTCGACCTTTCAAAGGACGACGAGCGGTGTCTACCTGTTTGCCTACCCTATCTTCCAAGTTCCGTATCTCCAAGGTCTGAAGTTGTGCAATCTGCTGTCCTCAGGCTTGCAAATCTCCTGAAAGTTGCAACACATTTTCACTTTGATCTCAAGTAATTCGTGCCACAAGTCTCTGCAAAAGCTTTAGATAAAATTGCTGCTTTCCGGGCCTCAGAATCAACGGAGTAACTCGCTTTTGAAACCAAAAAGAGTTGACAATAGCAGTATTCATAGAATTGTAGTTTTAGATGGGGTTCAACCTGCTAAACACACACGCTTCCTCAACAACTCTAATTGTGACCAATGGAATCATACAGTGGCTTCCTAGTCTGGTTTGGTGGATAATGACTTGCATATTAGCTGCTTAGTTGTCGGGTGTTTATTGGTGTATAATGTTATTGTTGTTGATTTTTTCTTTTTCATAATTTGGTTACAGCAATAGGTAGTCGAATGGGATTTTTTTTTTTCCTTCTACGTCTTATAGTAGCAATTGTTACATATTGTAATGGAGAGGTAAAGAATGTCAGTGAGTACTAAGGTACTATGTTCTCCCTTAGGTTCATTTTGCTACAATTTGAGTCCTCTGGAATACCTTTTACCCCTATTCTTCTTTTACATGTAATTCATCTCTCATGCATAGTGATTGTGGAGTGTAAATTTTTTTTAAAACTTGGCATGATGGAGAGAATTCTAAAGTTTTTTTTTTTTAGTTTGGTTCCTCAAAGTCAATTAATAAAGTATAAATTAGGATTTTGAATTTGAGAAGTTCAATTGAATTCGACTTAAATTGATTAATTTGACTTAGAATTAGATTTTGGATATGTTCATGTTAATTACCTAGAAAATAATAATTTTTCATTAATTTTTAAAAATAATTTAAGATATTAAGGATAAATATATTTTAAGTTTTTAATATTTAACTTTTAATTATTAAAAATTAATTAACTATTTAAAATTCTTATTAATGCATTTAATTAAAAATTTTCTTGATTATGGGATATCTTTTAAGAATATTAAGAAAATTTAAAATTTTAAGATTTAATTAAAAGTTGAAGAATTTAAATAATGAATATATTAATTGGTTGTTGCATTCAATGTCTTAAAAATATATTGAAAGTTAAGCCGGTAAGACAAGAAACTTAAAGTTAAAAAGCTCAATCAGAATTAGATCGTTAGTACTAAAGATTGAATAAAATCAAAGGATCTAAAATTTAATTAAAAGAAATTATGTTTATTTATTAAAGAATTTGAACTTTAATTAAAAATTTGTTAAATAAAAATCAATAAATTTATTTTGGCTTAAAAAATTATTATTTTATAAAATACAAATTAATTAACAAATTAAGTAATTTTTAATAACAAAATGATTAAAATAAATTAAAAAATTAAAAATTAGCAAATTTAAAATTTTTATAATAACATCAATCGGTTGAGTTTAACCGATTTTTAAATAATAAGATTCCGAAATCCGAAGCCCATCCATATTATTTCAGCCTGATAAGTCTTACCAAATCTGTATGGACCTTCTCAAACGACATTAGCTTAAGGACAATCACTTTAATTCTTAGTATGAATCGACCAATCAGATTCCAGGATTAATCCTTCACGATCCGCAACTATCCTAAAACATATGATCTCAACCATTCATTCAGTCTGAGAAAACACAACTTCACATTGCCTTTACCGTCCGATCATCAACTGTAAAAGCACACGGATAGTAAATCCTATCCGTTGGATTCCGAAATCAGTTTCTTTAAATACCGCGTGACAACTTCCTGTTTAAGAATTTTTGTTGAGAGAGCAAGCACGAGGGACGGAGATAGATTCCTGAAGGTATTTAGAGGTATGTTTTCCGTTTATGTGTCTTCTGTTTGGATTTTAGGTAGTTGTTTAATTAGCTAAAATATGAGTATGATTAGGGCTTTTATGTGTTTGATATGTTTTTTTTCCCCGACGTTGATGAGATTTTAGGTGGTTTCTGGATGTTGGATTTGGTTGATTAAAAGTTGTTCTTGTGGTTTCTGAATGTTAACAACTTAAACTTGGCCTTCTGGGCTTCTGAGTTTATGATACCCTTTTTGAATTTGGGCGCCTAGGGTTTATAAATTGTCGGATCGTTGTGAAATTCTAGGGTTTGTAATTTGGAAATGATTGGTGGGCTTAGATTGTTACTAGGGTTACTGGTGATGATATTCCTAATTAGTGATCTACGAGGTCAATTTTGTTATGACTTATTACATTTGGTGGTGGGTTCTCTGCCATTGTCCGTTAAAGTTCAGACAGGGCTGTTCGATGTGAAATATGACGTTAGAGATGAATTTTTACTGTTTAATTTGTGTCTGATTCTTACTTGACTGTTGAAAAAGTGTTCTTGTTATAGGTTAAAAGGTTGAATCTTTTTGTTTATGTTTTCTTTTGTGTGCAGATGGCCCGTACCAAGCAAACTGCTCGTAAGTCTACTGGAGGAAAGGCTCCAAGGAAGCAGCTCGCTACCAAGGTTAAGTGAAATTTCCATGTTAAATTCTTCTCTGTATGTTGTTTGGCTTGATTGTTAGTTGCTGATCAAGTGGTTTTATTATTTCCAGGCTGCCCGTAAGTCTGCTCCGACCACTGGTGGAGTTAAGAAGCCTCACCGTTACCGCCCTGGAACTGTTGCCCTTCGGTGAGCTAAAACTTTGTCTTCTTCTTTTATGTCAAGTATATTTGTTTCTGTGATAAAACAGTTGCTTACTTGTTTTTCCCATGTGTTCTGATGCTGTGCAGTGAAATTCGTAAGTATCAGAAAAGTACTGAACTTTTGATCAGGAAGCTTCCATTCCAGAGGCTTGTCCGTGAAATTGCGCAGGATTTCAAGGTAATAATCGCTTTTTCATGTGCCTGCCAGAAGAATTTTATGCATTGGTGATCAATGATTTGTATTTTCAAAGACATTTACTAGAGACTCACTTGCGCTTTTTTTTTTTTTTTTGTGTGCAGACTGATCTGCGTTTCCAGAGTCACGCAGTGCTTGCACTCCAGGAGGCTGCAGAGGCGTATCTGGTGGGTCTCTTTGAGGACACCAATCTCTGCGCCATTCATGCCAAGCGTGTCACAATCATGCCAAAGGATATCCAGTTGGCTAGGCGTATCAGGGGCGAGCGCGCTTAAGCTTGTTTGTTGTGTTATATGTTTTTTTGGGCATATTCTGTTATTTTGTCCAGTGAAGTTGTCTAGATAGATAAATAGGATGGTTCCGAGAAATTAGTTAGGATGTGTGGATTTTCCATTGCTCTCAATGGGTCTAAACTGATTGAATATATTTGTTTCAAAATGTTTTCGTGACATCTGCTACCACCCTCAAGTGTGGTGTCTACTGAACACAGCTATTATTTGATCTAATCTAGTTTAGCGTATGTTGGAACTTCATGTTTGCATCTCCTTCCAAGTCTCCGAGCTTCCCTGTTTCTCTCTTCCCTGGTACAGAGCGCTGATCTGCTTGATTTGTGACAATGATAGCTTGAATGAATCACCAATTCTTAAGTAATGCACTCTCCCGTGAGCGGTGTATAACTTTTCATGGTGCAGGGGATGAATTTTATTGCTTGTTAAAGATTAGTGAAAATGTAGTTTTACGTTTTATAGATTTGGATTTGGTTTTCACCCGATATTTTGTTGAGAAATTCATCCGACGTGCTAGGTTGGTTTTTATATCGACTTAAAGGGCCTACGATTTTTGAAATTAGATAAATCATCCTTTGATTCGCGAGGATCACACAAATTTGAGGCAGAACGTCAGAACTTGATGAGGGATAGTACTTTCTATGAGACAAAACAAGAAACGTAAACCGTGTGCGGTACACAGGGCACATAACTTGATCAATGCTTAATGCCCAATCGGTAAATGACACAACACGCGAATTAGTGATAATATTCAATTGACTAACATATATATAATTATATATTATTTAATTCTGTCTAACTGATTATCGTGTATACAGTTATATATTATGTATCTTTTGTTGTTAATTTTAATAATTTTAAAATTAAAAATTAATGAATTAAATCAGGTAAGGCCGTGTCAGGATTCAGGAAAGCAAAACTAATATTATCTCATGTCTAAATGCCGCCTTTGAAAATCAATCTGAGCCTCTGAGGCCGTTGGCTTTTGTCCGCCAACTTCGGGCATTCTCACATAACCGAACCACGTCTCTCTCTTTGGAGCTCAGAACTTCTGTTCCTCTGTCTCTGGAAATTCACAATGAAATGTTCCTTATTTTGAAAACTCATCTCCTTACAGAATACATTGAGGAATAACACAACTGTTTCCAAATCTACGTCTTCCCTTTTTTTCTTTCTGTGTTCTGTTCATGCACATTCCTGTCGTGCCTGCTTAAGATACTTCTTTTATGGCAATTTCTTGTTCTGTCTGTTCACAAATTCAGCATTGATTGGTGATATTACGCGTGCAATATCTGATATGGATCTGGGTTCTCGACGAATCATCGGAAATATCCTTGAGTTCTGTATCAAAATAACAGAGGAGGAGATCCAACAACACAAATCCATTCACAGTTCTGTGTCCATGTCGGGAGTAGACTTTTGAAGATTAACCAATCATGGGTAATGATCCTCATCTCTGTTGGGCCTTTTGCTGTTTTCCATTTAATGTTTCCATGTGTGACAGGTTTTTGTGTAGGCCAAATTTGAGGTCTGGTTTGGAGAATTAACATTATGTTCTTGGACTTTATTACATGAATATACTTCCAGAGATGCAACAAAAAGCAGGGGAACCAGAAGAAGAATCGATGGACCCAATGGATAGATTGAGGTGTGCAGAAAAAGAGAGAGACAAAGCTCGTGATGAGTTGAAGGAGATGAAACAAATAGTTAATGAAGCCAACGCGAGGGTGACAGGAAGCCAGAGAAGAATTCAGGAACTGGAGATAGAACTAGAAAGAAAGAGGGAGATGGAAACAAAAATGTCTCTTTCATTTGCCTCTCAAACACGGCAGCTTGAGGAAACTATTATATCCCTTGAAGATTCAAAGATGCAAGTCTCATTTTTACATGAGAAAGTCAAGAAATTGGAGGGTTCTTCTCCGCGAGCAGGCGATGAAGAACAGGTTTCAGTGGAAGAAGAATTGCACATGGTCAAGTCTGAACTTGAATTGACAAGAGCGAACATGGTAGGCCTAGAAGAGGCTGAGAAGCAATCTCAGTGTAAGTTCAAGAGCTTACTTGAGGAGATGAACTCGCTTAGAACTGAAATGAAACAGGCGATTAAAGCAGAAGAGAATAGCAAGAAGGCAATGGATGATTTGGCATTAGCTCTCAAGGAAGTTGCAACAGAAGCCAAACAAACAAAAGAGAAGCTTATTGCGACCGAAAAGGAGGCAGAAGAGTTGAAGGAGAAGCTGAAGGATATGGAGGACAAGACCAAGACCCTCTTGTGTCAAGCAAAAAAAGATACTGATATATACAGAAACACTGCAGAGAGATTGAGAATAGAGGCTGAGGAGTCACTTCTGGCCTGGAATGCTAAAGAAACTGGCTTCGTTGATTGTATCAAAAGAGCTGAAGATGAAAAGACCAGAGCATTGGAAGAGAACAAGAAACTCCTTGAGTCACTAACGGAAGCTGAGAACCTGAGAAAGACTGCAGAGCAAGAGAACCATAACTTGCGAGAGACCCTGAAACAGGCCCTGAATGAAGCTAGTGCTGCAAAAGAAGCTGCAGGAATTGCCTTGGCCGAAAACTCCCAACTCAAGGATGAGCTAGCAGAAAAGGATGATGCCTTAGTTTTCATCACTCGAGAGAACGAAAACTTGAGGATCAACGAGGCAAATACGGTTGAGAACATCAAAGAGTTGAAGCGTATATTCGCTGAAGTAACAGGAAAGGAGTTTAAAGCAGAAGAGAAGGAAAAAGATCACAGAGAAGGTAAGAAACTGAGCAGTACTTTCACTCTCAATCTCAAGGAACTAATAATTCCCAAGCACGACGATCACAAACTATCTGATAGACCCATCGACAGCGACGAAGATGATGATTCTGACAGTTCTGAACTGTTAAGAGGATCGATACTTTATCAAGTGGACTCACCAGTTCCGCCAACTCACCATAGGAGAAGGTCATCTTCTACATTCATAGATGAAGTATTGGTACTGAATCCAGAGGACGATGATCATATTCATATAGACGATTTGGAGAACGAGAAGAACCCCAGGAAGAAGAAAGCATTGCTGCGAAGATTTGGGGACATTATCACAAGAAGACGAAGCATTCACATTCACCACCACGCCCACAAGAAGGAACCATCAGTTGGCGGTGAAGGGCATAAAAAGGAGGTTGCAAAAGAGCCATCATCAAGTGGTAGTGACGGGCAGAAGAAGGATTCATCACACAGTGGAGAGCTTAACAAGAAAGAACCACTAGTAGAATAAAATTCACACCATCTTCATCTTTTCTTACAAGTAGATCATTTGATATTTGTTGTTTTTCCATTTCTGATTCAATTTCTGTACATGAAATCGACACATATATTTATTTATACTTTTAAATAGTGACATCTAAGCTCGTATTCCAAATCTAACTACGATCTAAAACAGCTGCAACCCCACGTTTATGGAGAACATCAGGCGGTGTCAGACAGATTTCGACTAACTCATTATCAGCAATTAGTTATACCCAAACTAAGGCGGGTGTTTTTCTCGTGCTTATCTAACGTTTCATGTTTTAATATATGAGGTGGACACGTGGAGACAACTCACGTGCACGGCGTGCCTTTCTCTACACTCAATTTCACACGTTACTAGTCCTCCGCTCAAGCGTACTTCTTCTTCTACTACTACTATTAGTACTACCTGTTTCTTAGCTTTGCTTGTAAAGAAACTATAAAGAGAGAAGCCAAAGACAGCTTTTTTTAGAGACCGACCTATGTCGTCTGTGGTGAAGTTAGCTTCTCAGGAGTCGAACCAAGAGGAGAGCAACAACGAACGGTTTGATTTGGTTCGTGGAATGGATCCGACGCTTACCAACTTTTCACTCTCTGACGACACTTTTCTTGAAGCGGCCATTTCCCTTAAGGACCAGGTGGTTGAGAGGACTTGGAAAGTTAGGGGTAGTGCAGATACGGTTATTGACCTGACAGTGTACACGGGTCTGTTGGGTACGGCTTTCACGTGCCTGAGATCGTACGAGGTCACCGGCAACCACCAGGACCTGGTACTCTGTTCTGAAATCGTTGAAACGTGTGCCATCGCTGCTCGTGCCTCCTCTAGGTAACTATCTCTGTTTTTCACTTGCTTAGTGACTATTAGGTTTACCGAACTGGGCTTACCTCATTCCGGTGAATGGATGAGAATGGGGTGTGAAAGTTTGGATCTTTTGTTAACTTTGGTGTTTGGTCCCTCTCTCTGTGATTGATAATAGATGTGGCTTTGTGTCCTTCTTCACACTTTTTCAGTGAAATATCTACCAATTTTTTGTATTCGTCACTTGGCTGCTTAAATTTGGGAAGTGAGTAGCCCATTACTCAGTTCCAACAGATGGAGAAGTTGCGATTTTTCTTCTTGTCCTCGTTGCTCCAAAATTTTAGATTTGATTTTAAGTAGATGGTTTGAACCATTTGGTGACTATCACGAATTCACTATCTTAGGATATCAAAGATTGGTGTGGACCCCTTAGATATTTTCCGCGTTGAACTGTTCCAATCTTTGTTAAAAGGATATTTTTTCTTTAATTGTGGGTTTCTTTGGAGTTGTTTCAAGTTCTAGTTTTAATGTTTAACTTTGTTGTGTCGTTTATTACATATGTAATGAACATAATATATGTGATATGTGCAGACATGTGACATTTTTATGCGGTAGAGGGGGAATTTATGCCCTTGGAGCTGTGGCTGCCAATTGTAGAGGGGACCATTGTAGACGTGACTTCTTTTTGAGCCTCTTCCTTGAGGTAGATCCTTCAATGTCAACTTCCATCTGCACCATCACTTTCATTCTTCATTTCAATTCATAATAATACCACTACTTTAGAAAAGAATCTCTTTGTTGCTTTATGGGAATGGTTTGATGCCTTATGTCTAAGGCTTGGCTCTTGTTCTTACATAATTCATGGGTCTACCTGGCAACCATGTTTGGGTTTACTTGAAACCAAACCTTGCTAATATCTGAGCAAGTTGGATACGGACATAACTTGTTCTTCAGCAACAAGTAGTGTATGTTTCGTGAATCTAGGAAACGGAAAACGTATCTGTTCCAATCTGGGCTCATTCACATCTTGTCCCCGAACTTGTAGTTTGTTTGATTTGCCATGAGCACCTGCAACTTGTTCTGATATTAGAGCATTCGTCAAACTTACGACTTCAATTAAAAGTGTATTCATTTCTTAAATAGTCGTACCAAAATTTGGTGTTTGCTTTCTTTTCAATTCCCCGAGGCGTAGCTGCTGAAGGGATTGCTCTTCTTTATTTCACAAGCTTGTCCGTTTTTATGTTACAAGTCAATGTTGCTAACTTGGGATCCTAAGCGTTTAACCATTAAGATATTCCCTTGGGAGAACTATGACACATTTGATAAGCATCTGTAGCTTTTATCGTGACAAGTATCGATTATATTTATTGAAAGAGAATACGGCTTATAGGCATTAAAAAATGACCTTCTATGCATCAAAGAAGAATGCCCGTTTGCCCAAGTTCAGTGGAAGTTTGAGAAAACAAAGCATCGGAGCTTTTCAATTCCACTGATCAATTTGTTCAAGTTATACGTTTTTCATTGCATGTAATATGTGATTATGGAAAACAGCCATTAATGTTGTGTTGATTGGCTATAGGTGGCGCAAGAGAGAGCTCTCCCAGTAGGACCAGAGGAAGGTGGTTTTGGTATGTCTTATGAGCTGATGTATGGGAGAGCTGGATTTTTATGGGCTGCCTTGTTCATAAACAAACATCTTGGAAAAGGTACAATACCAGATGATCATCTTCTGCCAGTGGTTGATGCTGTGTTAGCTGGAGGAAGAGCAGGGGCTTCTGATAACACAGAATCCCCATTGATGTTCAGATGGCATGGAACAAGGTACTGGGGCGCAGCCAATGGCCTGGCAGGAATTTTGCATGTGTTACTCCACTTTCCACTTTCCAAAGAAGATGCTGATGATGTGAAGGCTACTTTGAGGTACATGATGAGTAACAGATTTCCCCATAGTGGAAACTATCCTTCAAGTCAAGGGAATCAAAGGGATAAGTTGGTTCAATGGTCTGATGGGGCAGGTGGCATGGCCATCACCTTGTGCATGGCATCAAAGGTATGTGTAGGAAACTTATTATTGCATCTTAGTCATATCTATTTACTAATGCTTTTAGATCTCCATTCAAGCTTTTAATCTTTTAATCATACGAAAACTAGTTTACGGTATTACGTTAAGAGTAGTACCTTAGGAGAATTCCATTGCTGGAGTTACATATTTGTTCTGCATCAGGATCTTGATATGAATAAAGCAAGTGAACAGTCAATCCTAATAGATTTGTCATCCCAACATAAAAAAAGGCAAGTTCTTTTCATTTTTCAGGTGTTTCCCAACGACAGGGAGTTCCGCAACGCAGCAATAGAAGCAGGGGAAGTTGTTTGGAAGAATGGATTAGTGAAGAAGGTGGGGCTTGCAGACGGTGTTTCAGGAAATGCCTACTCTTTCCTGTCCCTTTATCGCTTGACAGGAGAGTGCATATATGAAGATAGAGCAAAGGCATTTGCGAGCTTCTTGTACCACAATGCAACTAAATTTCTAACCGTTGGGGATGAAAGTGGAGTTGAACATGCCTACTCTCTATTTCAGGGACTTGCTGGGACAACTTGTCTTTGGTTTGATGTTATTTCTCCAGCAGCCTCCAGGTTCCCAGGATATGAGCTATAGGTTTTTCTGGAAATTGAGTACTAGTCCCTGGTCTGATATATTGAGAACAATAATTTGTAAGCCTGTCATGGATGTATATAGGAATCTGCGTATTAAACAAACGGTCTGCTTGGTGCCCAGTGGAGGCCCATTGACATTCCTGATGTAACTAATATAAATATAAAATGTAACATATCTTTCAACAATATTAATAAAATATTAATATAGATAATATTCTAAAAATACGCACACTTTCTTAGAAATTTTAAAAGATTAAATTAAAGATAAAAAATTATTATTCTTATAAAAAGTTGAAGTGTGTATAAAAATGTATATTTATTTAAATTTAAAAATATTTTTCCTAATGTTACATTTAACAAAAGTTATATAATTTATATAAATATCAAATGTCACGTAATCTTTCGACAACATTAATACAATATTAATATAGTTAACATTTAATTTAAAAATAAAATTTAATTATTCTTAATTTATTATTCTTATAAAAAGTTAAAAAGTGTGTAAGAAAAAATTTATTTAATTTTTAAAAAATTTCTTAACATGGCATTTATATTGTAATAGTTATTATAAATGTTTTAAAAACTAAATAGGTTTGACCAATTTATAATGAAAAATTTGAAATAACTAATTCTTTCGTTCAATTTCTAATATTCTATTTTGATTTAGTTTAATAATTTTTATTGTAAAAAGTTAATCGATTAATTAATTAATTAATTAATTTTTATAAACTAATCAGTTCTTATTAATAAAAATTAATTAATTAATTTTTATTTAATAGTCTTTTTTTAATTAAACTTTAAAATATTTTATAGATAAAAATAATTTTTTTCAATTATTTTTAAAATTCTTCAATTTTATTCTATTTTTAAATCAGTTTTATGACAGTACGATATCAATTAAATATTTTAAATCTTAATTTTTTTCTTCTCGATTTATTTTCCAGGACAATTTTGAAAATATTGGTTGATGAAAAGGATCCAAAACTAAATGGACAAAAGCAATTTGTTGTATAGCTAGAAAGCAACCCAACACATAATGTGGATATATCAAGTATAGTGGCTCAGTGGTACTATGAGTCCATGACCAAAACTTAGTGTAACTCCACTCCAGGAAATTGCTTTGACAACACGGCAAGACAGTACCAAATTGGCACATTAACACAAGTTGGTCTCCAAAACATCCAAAACCAACCTTAAAGAATTCCAAACCGCAAATTAGCCTCAGTGGGTCAAGAGCTGACAAGAGACCTAAACTACGTTCTAACTATTCATCGTCCATGTCTCTATCCCATTTCTATAGATATGCAGTTACACATAAATAGCAATTTCACTATTCTTATACTATGATTTTAATAAACTATTTTCTATATTTAATAGTATACCAATAATCGTATAACTCACTTTTTTAAGTTTTAAGAAATTCGAAGTAAAACATTAAAAAATTAAATGTTGTGACTTAATTAATAAATATGAAATTTATAATTTATTTAGTTTGTATTAATTCTTTTGATTGCTTATATTTAAGCTAACAATGAGTTTGGGGCCTGGGTCTGAGACAACCTACCTGAGCCCGAGTTTGATTCAGCCTGATCAGAAATTTTTAAATTGAAAAAAAGTAAAAACGTTGTTATTTTACTCACAAAGGTCGAGCCTTTGAGTCAGGTCAGGCTTGGGCAACCCAAGACCAAACCTAAGGCTAGGGCAGGCCTAGTTGTCATCTCTAACAATGAGTCGAGTTGAGTTGAGTTCGCTCAAACTTAAACTCAGTCTAAAAATTATATTTTTGGGGTTGGACTCGGCTTAAAGTCTAATCAGGCCCAAGGTTTCAAACTCGAGTCTAGGCTCTATCAAGCTTGGGTAGCATGAAGCTTGATCGACCTGAAACAAATTTAATTTTTTAATTTTTAAAATTTTAAAATAATGTCATTTGATTGAAATATTCATACTTTGAGTTATGCTAACTAGATTGGGAAAAACAACCTAAACTCGCTGACTTAAAACTTACAAAACTCATATCAGAGTCATTGAACTCACACTAAACCAAACTAAATTAGGTCAGATTGAGCTTCTTCTTTTTTCTTTTATTTTTGTCCCCCTACTCAAGTTGCAATGTGCTAAGGTTAGTTTCTTGCAATTATCATACTTCTTCTTATTTAGTGTGTAGAATGTAGTTAAGTGGACATGTTTTCTTATTTTCATATTTATCACTTTTAGCATGTAAAGGTACTAATGCTTGTAATAGAATGGGGGTTGGAAGTCCACAAAACAAGGGATGAACAATGAATTAAATGGTGTTGCAGAGAATTGAGAGAACTTGAGACCAAAACATAAAGTTTAAAGTGTTTTAGGCATGTTGGACACCTTCTTTAAAGTGTTATTTGCCCCTACCATACTTGCAAATCGGGTTAAAGGCAAATTACTTATAGGATATAAAGAACACAAGAACATTCAAGTTATAAGAGTATGAGTATTCTTCAAGAATTATGAATGTAGAGATTGTGTTGATAGAATTGTTCAAAACTTTTTAATCTTGCACTTTCTTCAATTCTAAGATGCTTTAAAACACTACTGATAGTTAAAATTTCAGAAGCGTGCAACAAATTCTTTTGATAATCATTCAAAGAAGAAAACAACTTAGCAATAATTGCCCTTACTTGTAATAATTCATAAATTTCAACACCCAAGTCTTTAAGTTTTAAAACAATCACTTGTAAATTGTGGATTTGATCCATAAGAGAGAAACCATCACTAAGTTTAAATTCAAAATATCTTTTTATAAGAAACTTATCTGCGCCTTTCTTTTGAGATGCATATTCACGTTCAAGCGACGCCCAAATCTCCTTTGGACTCTTTACGGTTGTAAAGAGATCATAGAGGTTGTCTAAGACGGTTTTGAAAATGTGACCTTTGCAAAGCAATTCATCTTCTTGGCGCTTGTCTCGTTCAACCTTCCTTGTGTCTACTTCACCCTCCTTTGGAAGAGGAATTGTAGGAAAAGTGGGCTTAAGTAGATATGCAATTTTCAAAGCGGTGAGGAAGAACATCATCTTGTCCTTCCAGCAATTGAAGTTGGTGTCGGTTCCATTAAGGCGATCTAACTTCACAAAGCCTTGGTTCATCACTTTGAGAGCGGATTCTTGAGTGGACTCCATGATGGCAAAAAAATAACACTTTAAGATTGTAATAGAATGGAAGTCCACAAAACAATGGATGAACAATGAATTAAATGGTGTTGTAGAGAATTGGGAGAACTTAAGATCAAATACATAAAGGTTAAAGTGTTCTTGGCGTGTTGGACACTTTCTTTAAATTGTTATTTGCCCCCAATATACTTGCAAACCAATTTAAAGACAAATTACTTATATGATATAAAAAACACAAGAACATTCAAGTTGTAAGAGTATGAATGTTCTTTAAGAATTATGAATGCAGAGATTGTATTGGTAGAATTGTTCAAAACTTTTTAATCTTGACTAAAACTCATGTATATATAGAGTTTTTAGAACAGTCACGTCTATTCACAACAAGTTACCACTCTTAAAAAGGAAGCAACCCTTCAGAATAGTCACGTTTGTTTACTACAAGTCACAATGCTTGGAAAGGAAGCAACTTTTCAGAAAAGTCACAACTCTTAGAAAGGAAGCAACCCTTCGGAACAGTTACATCTGTTCACGACAAGTCACAACCCTCAGAAAGGAAGCAACCTTTCAGAACAGTCACGTTTGTTCACCACAAGTCACAACTCTTTGAAAGGAAGCAACTTTTAATTTCCCAAGTTTGACTTTAACTACTTACATCACAAACTAATTTCCAACTATGCTTATTTCCATTTTATAATTAATAAAAAATATTAATAGTATAAAATAAATTTATCTTGAACATTATTAATAGTATAAAATAAATTTATCTTATGAACTTCATTAAAAAAGATATATTAACAAAATCAAAGAGAGTTAAATAAATACTTTAAATTTACTTTAAGATATAATATATTTCATAATATTTTAGAGACAACAAAATTTACTCTAAAGTATAATTTATTTTAAAAGAGGAATAATTTATATTAAAAATTTTAATTTAGTTGAATGTACGAGAATATTATCTTCATACTACATTATACGTGAGTCTATCGAAAATAACTTTTTTTATATAAAATAAGATTGCGTATTATTAGACCTCCCCAAATCTCGCAATATAATATATGAGAGAGTTAAAAAGTTGAAATATTTTCAAATAAAAATAAAGAATAACTCCACGAATGTTTCAACTTAGTATTGATTAAGCTACAATACTGTATATTATAGGTACCGTATCTACGGTATGTTTCATTTGGTTTCGTCCAATCAAAGGCAAAAGCCAAGGCCACTCAATCCAAGCAAGGAGTGGGGACCACCGCCCATTTTGGGTTCTCCAATACCCGCTTCTTTCCACCGTCCACGTCAGCTTTTTCTCCCAACTTATCCTCTCTCCTCGTAACATTCAATTTTTGTACCCTACTCTCGCTGGGGTATCAGTTAACTCTACTCGCTTCGCAACGGTCAACTTCTCTCCTTCACCGGACACTGTAGTCTGTTTTGAGGCTAAGATTTTCCTATTGGTTAATTCTCAATTTGTCAACGCACACTCTCTGAGCGCGAGCGTGCAGACTAACGTTGGCCAAATAGTACAAGAACAACCTCCTTTGTTCTGCTTGGATATGTAACCTCTAGTATCACTCCACGTGTAACTTCTTCACTTCTTGACGCCTCCAATAAACAAAGAAGACTTGCTTGCTTGTCAAGTGCTTAAGCTCTAATCGCATTACAGCTTTCTTCATTACCCGTGGCCATGAGATTCTCTAACTCAGACCAGTCAAGTGAGGTGAAGCAGAACCAGAAGCAATACCATTGAAAGGAGAAGACGAAGAAGAAGGAGGTAAAAGGGTCAGGGGTGGTTCGCCAGGTTCCTGGTATGTTTTGTTATGGAGTTTAATGTGGTGTGCTCATTCTTGTTTCTTGGTTCTGAAGGCAAGATACAGAGAGGGTACTTGAAAGATATAGCAATGGAGCGCTACGAGATACTTAAAGATATTGGGTCAGGGAATTTCGGTGTTGCTAAGCTGGCTAGAGATAAACGAAGTGGTGAGCTTTACGCTGTCAAGTATATCGAGAGAGGACAGAAGGTGGTGTTTTAGCTTCAGTTTCATTGAAGTTTTCCTTTTTAGATTTTGATTTGGAGTTGCAAGTGAGAGCGTGTACTAGGTTGTCACTTATTCATATGAGTCGTTGAAATTTTCTGTAATCTTATGAGATATTCAGTCTATAAGTCATGCTTGTTGATCTGGGTTTTGGTGATTTGATCAGTTTTTAACTGGATGCTAGAAGTGTTTTAAGTAAATAATTTCTGGGTCTGTTGGTTTTGCAGATTGATGAACATGTGCAGAGGGAGATAATGAACCATCGATCATTGAAACATCCTAATATTATCCGATTCAAACAGGTACATGTATGCTTAACTCAAATTTTAAGTGAAATCCTTCCGATGTTCTAAAGCTGAAAGTTGAACTCTGTTTTGGCATTACCAGTTGCTATAAACAGAACATATTTTGTGTGATTAATCTGTCTTCCTCACTATTTCTGTATATATATATATGTGTGTGTGTCGATGGAATAAGGAACGTGTACAATTTTCCTGCCTTAAGTTCATAAACATTTCAATCTTGAAAGGGAAGATCGTTCCTTTCAATTTTTAAAGGGCAGATTCTGCAAGATTGAGAAGCTACAATCTTGGCAAGAAATTTCTGTTTAAGAGGTGTGTACTTTCTTTTTCACTGTTGCAGGTCTTGTTAACACCAACTCACTTAGCCATAGTCATGGAATATGCTGCAGGAGGAGAACTTTTTGAAAGAATATGCAATGCTGGTAGATTCAGTGAAGATGAAGTAAGTCCATCAGGAAAAAAGAAAATTTTTTTGAGTTCCCATCTTTTGGGATCGTTCTTAATTTTCTTTCGCTTTCCTGCTTCTGGTAAATTTTCTTGCAGGCAAGATATTTCTTCCAACAACTCATATCAGGAGTCAGCTACTGCCATTCCATGGTGAAACTTCCAAGCTGATCTTACTTAAAAATGGTTATAGTCCATTCCATTCTTTTCTTCACCTCTATATAAGGTTGATTCACACTCTCCTCTGATACAGCAAATCTGTCACAGAGATCTTAAACTGGAAAACACCTTGCTCGATGGGAGCTCAGCTCCACGTCTTAAGATTTGCGACTTTGGCTATTCCAAGGCAATGAACTTAGTAATCAATATAAATTGGATTTAGATTTGAACCAAAACACTGATACCCTTTTGACATTATTGGATTCAGTCTTCGGTTTTACATTCTCAACCCAAATCTACCGTGGGAACACCAGCTTACATTGCACCAGAAGTATTATCACGAAAAGAATATGATGGGAAGGTAATAAATTTTCTGTTAGGTAGGGTGTTGTTTGGTAACCTAACTTCCAGCAACATTAATCTTTTGAATTATTGAGGATAGATTGCAGATGTTTGGTCTTGTGGGGTTACTTTGTATGTGATGTTGGTCGGAGCTTATCCGTTTGAAGATCCTGATGATCCAAGGAACTTCAAGAAAACAATTCAGGTTAGTCAGCTATTTATTGTAACGAAACTTCAGAGATTGGAGATTTCTGATGAGATATTTAACTAATGACAGAGGATTCTCAGTGTTCACTACTCCATTCCTGACTATGTTCGAGTTTCCAAGGAATGTAAACACCTTCTGTCAAGAATTTTTGTGGCCGACCCTGAAAAGGTACACCAAGACTGTGTATATATAGTATACTCGATTACTTCATTGTTACTTGTTTCACTCATTTTTAAAAAATTATTAGATATATATTTTCTCGTAATTTTGATTATTTTAAATTATTTATCATATCAGAAATCAAAAAAGATTTAATTGAGCATTATTACATTATTCCATTAATTAACTTTTTTATTTAAATGTTAGACATTTTAAAATTAATAAGCAATTATTTTTGTCATATTTCATATAATTTCAAAACATTGTATTGAAATTTCAAAATTCTAATATTTCCATGTTTTGAGTACAAAATAAATGAAAAAAATAGATGCAACTTAATGGTTAAATAACACAATAAGAATAAATGACAATTTTTAAAATATATAAATTAAAATAAAAAATCAAATTAAAGAAAATTTTAATATATTTAATCCAAATTATTTTTTATAAAAATAAATAATATCAGAATTTTTATTCATTTCTAACAACTATTATAAATTTCACTGATTTTTCAAAATTATAATAAACTTTCCTAATCGTTTGTTTTCTTTTCTCTTCTCTTCTACAGAGAATAACAATCCCAGAGATAAAAAACCACCCGTGGTTTACAAAGAACATGCCCGTAGAACTCATGGAAGACGAAGAAGGTAGCTTGAAAAACGACGACTCGAGTGAAGAATCATCACAAAGCATCGAAGAAATAATAGGCATAATAAAAGAGGCAAGGAAGGGTGGAGAGGGACCAAGGTCTCTTGGAGGAAGCATGGAGTTTGACGATATGGAAGATGCTGATGATCTTGACATGGATGATATAGAGTCAAGCGGTGATTTTGTTTGTGCACTATAATTTATTTTATTTTATAGATAGTGTTTGTGTTTTTTTGAAAAAAAGAGGCGATGATAAGCCGAACTCTTTCCGGTGTCTGGACTAGACAGGAAGAATCAATTCGAATGCTTGTCTTGTTTCCAAGTTGAGTGGATGCTTGTTCTGTAGTTCCTGGTCTGTGTAATGGGATCACAAAACTGGGACGTATGTTTGTTGGAATATTTAGTTCTGTGAAATTTGTGAAAAGTAGATCAAAAATGTAAAAAAGTATATTTTTTTAATTTCTCATCTTCTGGTTATTAATATTTGCGTTAATTATATAAAAATATAAAATAGAAAATTTAAAAATATTTAATAAATAAATAATTCAAAAAATTTAAAATTCGAGTTAGTCAATAAAACGTGGATAACCACTTGGACTGACATTAAATGTTTGTATAATTATGTCCAAGTCAACCCTCAATTGAAAAACATATCCTTTCCTGACGGAACCAGTAAACTCTCGTTACGATCTGATCATAGTCTTTTAATTTATGTTTGCACTAAGACATAATCAGTCCACTCGCTTGTTTCGGATTGGTTCTTCTTCCTAAACAACGGTAATATCTTCTCGTGACAAAGATCTGTTGGGTTCCTTTTTCCTTGGAATCGGACAGTTCGTTAGTTTTAATGTTTGAAGCCATTCAGAGAATTACATGTTGTGCAAGCCATCCACGTCAACCACCGACTGCCATTTGCCATTCATTTTGACATTGTACGAACAAAAACGTAAGCAAACAAACAAAAATTATTAAAAGATATAGTTAGTTTGATGCGAAGGATCCCAATTACCTTTAAAAT
>JAOQMS010000180.1:2004436-2017709 GCA_027563885.1 Erythroxylum longipes | reverse complement strand
CTTACATGTGTATGCATGAACATATCAAGACAATTCTAAGCACTTATAAACCATTCCAAATTACTATTCTACCCTTCTCATTAGTGATGGGATGTTACACAATGAGTACTATTTTAGCAACATTAAAGTGCAAAGTGATGCCAAGGATAATGATAAGGGCTTACTTAAACCTTTTGTGAAATATTGAAATGCAAATCATACCTTTGGCCTTCTAATAAATATATTATACACCACTTTTATATCTTTTTCCAACCCTGTTCTTCTCAACCTATTTATATGATTAAGATAATCATTTTATAATTATATCATATTTTTATACTGACCAACAATTGTAAACAGATAGTATCATTTATGCACAACCTTATTCCACAATTGTTTTTCATTTATAATTTATGTGTAACTTGACTATCCATAATCTGATGTTGCTTCGTAAACCTTGCATCACTTGGAACTAATTCATAATTGTCCATATCTTTAAACTTAATTATGTTTTTAAGTACCTTCATCTGACTAATAACATACTCGAGCATTGCACCCAATTCTTCCATTACTTATAAATTTTATTTTATTTAATCCTCATAGTTTTTGCGGCTAACCTTAATCACACAAATGTTCTACTCTTAAAGTTTTTATTTTCATCTTTCTTTCTTTCCCTTATAACAGTCATAAACATGTTACACCTTGCGTGCTTTTTTTTCAAAATCAAAAATCATTTCTGAATTTTCAAACTTTATTCTAATTTTAATCACCACCTCTATCTCAATATCCTCTGCCCCCTACTACGTAAGGTTGTCACATTTAAGCAACTCTTATATTTCTCTATTTCATTACCCATCTCGATTATACTATTGCATTATACCACAAATACCACAACAATTATTAAGAAAATATCAATATATTATAAGAACTATACTATTAGATGATATAACAAATACAAACAACTAACATATGTTAAGAAGTCACAAGTGTATATACCAAAATATACTATACACCAAATGGACAAGTGTCAAACTAGAGTTGTAGTGGTTGATAGGTGTAGATTGCATTGTATTTTTATAGGTAGTTTGCTATATGTTTAGTGGTTAAGTTGACTGTTTATTGAGTGTTTAGCTTAAGAATTGTGTTAGTTCCTAAACATTTGTGTTTTAAGTGTTCTTTGGGTGAGAAGATGTTTTTGAGCTTCAATTATATATATATAAGGTGTTGTGATGGATTTGTTAGTGTTTTAGGGCATTCGGAAGAGTTTTAGAGGCAACTCAAACCAAAACACTAGGCCACGATCATGGGGGACCTGTCACGATCATGACAAAAGCACCAACATTGGACCACGATCGTGGAAAATACGCCACGATCGTGATAGAAGTTCAAGCATAGGGCTAAGATCGTGGGGAATCTACCACAATCATGACAGAGAGCAGGTAAACTAGCCACAATCTTACACCAAGGGCCACGATCGTGGCCTACACGCAGACAGATGCGGATTCACTTTTGGATTCGAGTTTTCAAGGGATGTTTCAGACATTTCGGACCACAAAAAGACACTGGGGTAGCCTTAATTGGAAAAGACTATAAAAGGATAATGACGGAACCCTAGAATAGAGCTTACATTCTGCCTACATTTGGAAACCCAAAAGAGAGAGAAAAAGAAGAAGAGGAAGAAGAGGAGGGTTCCAACGCTGAAGCTTCCCAGAATAGGTGATCTCCCGATGCCGCTGCCCTCCCGAATCATCCAACATGAGTTTCATTTCCTCTCCAATTAATTTTTTATTCATTTAAATGTGTAAGATTGAGATGAGTTATATGGATATGGATTTTGAGTTATTCATGATGTTCTAACATTTTCTTTGGGATTTTGCTTATCTTTAACGTTAATCTAGTTGATTTGTGTTTGCTTGAGTTGGGTGTTGTGATTGATTGATGTATTTGCATATTTCAGTAATAAACCAAGAGAGTGAACCAGACAAAAATGATTAGATTGGATTAACAAGAGTTAAGCGATATAATTGACCACTTAATCAATCTAGTCGGTAATTTCGTGGGGAGAGATCTCGTGTGAGACCTGATTGTTTATTAGAGAGCTTTAGAACCAATTAGAATTGTGGGTAATTTGTGAATTAAGAGATTGTAAGTCCATAATTCGATTAGGGTTTATAATTTAGGGAATGATTATAACTCAAGAGAGAGTAATCAACCTTACGATTGTCTAGAACCGACACCCCATAAACATATAAAAGGCTAGATTAACATTAATGATAGGTAAAATCCCTTCTCCCATAACTTGATTAATTCTCTTTACAAATTTCCATTATTACATTATTTGATTGTTGCTAGTTTGTTTTGATTTAGTTTAGTTTTCATTTATTATTCAAATTTAAGTCTTAAACAAAGCACAACCTAAATTAAGTGGCGTCCAAGCACAATCTCTGTGGGAAAATATATGTTTTTTACTACCAGTAACGACCCGTATACTTGCGATTTTTAGCGTCAAACAAGTAATTGGTTTTGCAATTCAATAAGTTTTTGGCACTGTTGTAGGGATTGTTTTGTTTAGCATCTTGTTTAATTTAGGTAACTTTGATTTAAGAGTGTTTGATGCTTTTCCTTGAGTTTTTGCAGGTGCATAAAGATAAGGAACACGAGAAGGTCTAATGAGCTTAGTGAGGATGAGTGTTCAAATATTACAAGGCACGAAAGAGAGCTAAAAAGAGTTAGACGCTGAGAACAAAGACAAAGGAATATGGCAGAAGAAGGAGAGCAAGGAGGAGCTAAGAGGACATTGACGGATTTTATAAAGCTAGGTTTCATTCTTTAAGGAGTTGCAAGGCTAGCAATTCAAGCCAATAATTTCGAAATTAAGTCAACACTTCTCAACATACTTCAAAGAGGTATGGAGTTTCATGGGTTGTCCAACAAAGATTCCAATGCCCATCTTGCAAATTTCTTGGAGATTTATGATACCTTCAGGTTTAATAGGATGTCTGATGATGTTGTGAGATTGAGATTATTTTCTTTTACCTTGAGGGATTGGGCAAAAGTATGGTAAAATTCACTCACTGCAAGCTAAATCACTACTTGGGAGTAGCCAGTCTAAGCTTTCTTGGCTAAGTACTTTCCTTTGACTAAGACAACAAGAATCATCAAAGACATCACCAACTTTCAACAAAGTGATGGGGAGTCATTGTATGAAGCTTGGGAGAGATTCAAGGAATTATAAAGGAGTTGCCCCTACCACAACCTTCCGAGGGAGTTTCTTCTATAAATATTCTACAATGATGTGACTCAAAGCACAAGAGGAACAATAGATGCAATTGTAGGAGGGGTCTTTGATGAGGAAAACCATTGATCCAGCTCATGATCTTTTGGAAGAGTTAGCGAGTAATAGTTGTATGTAGTTAAATGAAAGGAGTAGATAACCAAGGAGCAAAAAGGAATGATTCCACTTGACTTAGTGACAGCCTTGCAAGCACATATTGTTATTCTCACCAAGCAGTTGAGCAACATGCAAGGAGCTTCTTCATCCACAGTCAAGATCATGTAAGTACAATGTGAATTATATGGACAGGACAACTATGGCACAACTGAATCTTTCTGGGAGCGAGTGGTACAGAACAAGTAAATTACTTGGGCCAGCCGCAACGAGGTAATAATCCATACTCTAATACTTATAATCTTGGGTGAAAAATCTACCCAAAATTTTCGTGGGGGTACTAATAATGTAGGTGACCAAGTGAAAACACAAGGACCTCCCAGATTTCAGTAAGACTGATTTGGATCTTTGGAAAACAAAATGGACAAGTTAATGGACTTATTAGGTTCAAAGTTCTCAAGCCAAGAGGAAGGTCAAAGAAGACAAGAAGAGAGTTAGAAGAGAATGGAGGAAAAGTTTGTCCAGATTGTGAAGAACCACGCTTCATCCATCCACAACTTGGAGGTACAGTGATCGAGTGTCGTTTAACGCTAGCCAAAATAAAATAACTAGACTACTACTATAGCAGTGATTAGTTTAGGTCGTTTTCACAGAAAGTTGTTGAAATGACATTAATCGATGTTTAGGTTTGAGGGGTTTTGGATTTTTGAAATAGGAAAATAAAATAAAACTAACCTAATGAAAACAAATTAAAGAAAACATGCAAAAAATGATAAAAATGGGGAATTCAGTAGGGACCCGATTCTTTGGTTTAATCTCGACCTACACCCTAATTAAGCATATTTCATTGATTTGTTGTTTTCTAACCTCTCCTAGAAACTATTAATTATAGGTTAATAATTAACTTGAGTTTTCCCTTAGGCTTTGTTTAATTAAGATATGATCATTAATTAAACTTAACTACCGAATAACCTAGGATACGATCTCTAGATTTAATTAGGCAGTAGCATTATGAATTAGGAAAATCGATTAATCAAGGCAAAAATCACATATGATGCATTATTTAACTTAGGTCATGTTATCCCTAATGATTACGAATCATTAATCGCTACACATAAATCAAGAATACATTGATTACATATTGCATTCAATTCTAAAAATGGGTTTTCATAAAAAACGATTCAATAGAGCATTAAAACCATCATCATTCAAATACCCAATCAATCCACATAAGATAACATAATTGATTTCTAATGAGAGAAAGTAACAACAAAATAATAAAAAATGCTTAATCTAGGTCGTCAGTGTCGATATCACCTTCGAACTAGTGTCGAGAACTTAGCCTTCTATGGATCTTTTAAGAAAATGCTTCAGCCCCATGAAAACTACCCCAATCGAAACCCCTAGTAGCTCTCCACTCTACCGCAAGTTTCTCTTCTCCTCACTCCTATTCATTGATTTGACAAATAAAGATTAAGGTCCACCCTATTATTTACTTTCCTTTTTTTCTTCGCTGCCGCCACTCTACTCTGTTTTTTTCCTAGCCATTGCTATCCTCTTCACTGTAACTTGATGAGACAATTTAATGTAGACAAACACGCACACAGTTCACGCCACTTCTTTTAAAAACCTAAGCTAATGCAAACGTTGTGCATTTAACGCACAACGCCTGCTACTGCGCCATTTTTGGTCTATTCTATATGCCTACACGTTGCCGTTTCTTCTTTTTGTTGCTACTGATTTGTTCTTCATTTTTCAGCAAGCATTTTTAATTCTTCTTCTTTGTTTTTTTTTTCTTTCTTGTCTTTTAATTTTCTTCTTCTTGCTCTATGAAGACAAGTAAAAATTAATCTTCAAAAAATGTCCCAAATGTAGTGCTTTCAACTCACTTTAATTTCTTTGTTTTCAAATTGTACCTAAGATCATATATGAATTAAAGTGAGTATCTTAAACATTTTCATATCATTAATCGCTAAGTATATATGATTAAATGTATCAATAATTAAATACATATCAATTTCCCCCATACTTAGCTTTTGGCCGTCCTCAGGCAAAACATCCAAATTAAGCTCAAAGACACGAAACATTTACTCAATTCCTATATTTTCCAAGACTATATAATCACAAGCAAAGATGAGTGACTTTCAAAAATCATAGCACGATTTCAACATTCCAAGCTTTTACTCATGATCAATCAACATTCAATAACTTTAAAAACTGAGCAATCTAATGGTAGATTAGGAAAATATGTTTAACTAAAATATATCCATGGGTACACTCAACACCATTCGTGATCATGATAATCCACAACTTTGTGTATCATTTCATTTCTCCACCATTAATGTTCACATGAAAAATCATGAATCAAAGGACTTTTTAGGATTGCAATGTGGAAAAAGGTAAGGTGAGATGTATTTAGGTCTAGTAGCAGGAAAGTCATTAAGCTAGTGAAACAAAGCAACACTCATCAAAAACTGGGTACTGCCAGCTATGACGAATGCAATATTTATATTTCACAACCTAATTCAACTCTCACACACCAACCACATGAAGCATATACCAATTCGAAAGAATCACTCATACAATTTATGCCAACAATACATTGAAACCACAAGAGTGAACCTTCCAAGCCAATATCTACCTCATATTCAATGTACTCAAATAACCCATTCATCACAAATTTAGGCAAATGCATTAATCATAAATAACTTTTCAACATATATGCACTTGCTTCTAGATACATTTATTTAAACATAAGTTTTTTCATTCTTTTCTTTTTCATTTTCTTTTCTTTTCTTTTTTCTTTTTCTTTTCTCTTTTCATTCTTTCTTTTCCTTATAAAAATTAAAATAAAATACACCAATATGGGAATTTCAATGATAAGACATAACAAAACATCCCAACATTAACCAACCCACACATATGTACACTCCCACACTTACACTTTTGTACATCCACAAACTCACTAATCACAAATGTTCCACTAGCTTTATGGTGTAGGTAGGACATTTGGTTAAGTATAAAGCATGTAATATGGTTGATACAAAAAGAAAGGATAATAAGGCTCAAAGGGGTTTAACAAGGGAAAAATCATGTCAATAAGGTAGGCTATTTGGCTAATGTACTTCGGAAAAACAAAGAATGCATAATCATTTTCATGTTAATGCATATGATAAAAATGTGGTCTTGAATAGAAATTCAATGCAAAATTAGGATGTACATATCATTAAGGTCACACATTATCAAAAGACAATGAGACTGAAATGAAGGTGGTAGTCAAATAAGACTCAAAATCTCATTGGCTTTGTCTACTACTAGTCACTACTCTTCTAAAGATAATGCATATTGACTAATCACAAGAGTAAAAATACATGCTAAAGTTGCTATGAAATTCTCTAATCATAATTAAATAATCCTAGAAGCAATAGAAAACGAGCAAATGTTGCTTTTTTTGTTTTATGCTTTCTCTCATTTTGATTGAAAACTTAAAAACAAGCAAAAAAACAAACCAACAAAGAAACACACATGCATAAAAAAATTAATGCGAAAATTTAAAGAAATGAAATTTACTTCACCTCCCAAGAAGCACTTTTGTTTAGGGTCACTAGCTTGATTCCTTCTTCCCCTCACGTGACAAAATTGTGATCTTTACATATTACAGTTAGCACCACTTCCACGCGAGGTTATTCCGGGTAGGGCCTTAGTTGATCATTGTCCCCATTTAGTGTCTTCCTTATCCTCCAATTCTCAATCTTGACTGAGTTCATACACTCCAGAAATATTTCGAACGTCGCTTTGCCTTTTTCTTCTTCATTTAATTCATCTAACCTGCTAGGTAAAGGTAAAGAGTCAGTCTCAACAATAATTTTGAACTCAGTTTTTACCTCAAAACTAAATCATGTTGCTTTTTCTGCTTCGAGCTCCTCCTCAACTTCTTCGACACAAGCAATTCGTTGAGGGTTGACCTCAAAATTCTCAAGCTCCTCTTCACTCTGTAAGGTTTCCGCGCAAACGTCCATTGGGTACACCTCGGATTGATACGGCTTCTCCTCTTCTCTTTGTGTTTTCAGATGATTGATATCTCCCCATCGAGGCAATGCATCTTGCTAGAATTGTAGAGCATCCTATCAGATTTACTGTACACCTTGCTGAAACAGCTGTTGCATATTTTATTGGAACTGCTTCATATCTTGTTGAATGTGAAGATTGTTAACAGCCATAATTTCTAGAGATGTACCTGAGTCGTGTTGGCTCTTCGAATCTTAGGCACTAAACCATGTAGTTTTTGAAAATTGCCCTTCATCCTGCTGGAATTGTAGAGTATTTTGTTCCAATTGCAAAGTATTAGCGTTCGCAATATTAATCAACTCTTTCAGAGATGGACTAGAGTCATGATAGGAAGCTTCTGGTCCGTATAAGAATTGTTGTGCGTCCTGCAAACTATCATGGAAGTAATTCTGATGATTATCCCATCTATAACAAAAGTTAGGTTGATCAGTCCAAATATTGTTATAGGATTGAGAATATGAGTTATAAAAGAAATTACCTCCATCCATGTCAATTTTTTTTCATAAACACAATACAAAAAGATGAAAAGATCACAAAATAACTAAAAAGAAATCAATCACGAACAAATATATACAAAACACTAATTAAACCACAAACAAAAACTAAAACACCGCACTCCTCAGCAACGACGCTAAAATTGACCACACATCGTAATGCTAGTCAAAAATAAAATAACTAGACTACTACTATAGCAGTGGTACGTCTAGTTCGATCCCATAAAAAGTATGTGTAAAGTTGTTGAAATGAAATTAATCGGTGTTTAGGTTTGGGGGTTTTGGATTTTTGAAATAGGAAAATAAAATAAAACTAACCTAATGAAAACAAATTAAAGAAAACAAGTAAAAAATGATTAAAATGGGGAATTCAGTAGGGACCCGATTCTTTGGTTCAATCTCGACCTCCACGCTCATTAAGCATATTTCATTGATTTGTTGTTTTCTAACCTCTCCTAGAAACTATTAATCGTGGGTTAATAATTAACCTGAGTTTTCCCTTAGGTTTTGTTTAATCAAGATATAATCATTCATTAAACTTAACCACCGAATAACCTAGGATACGATTGTTAAGTCAAGGGGGCTTCACTTCTTCTATTGATTTTGATGAAATTCAAATAATAATAATAATAATAAAAGAGTGTGTAAACTGTTTTGATAAGTTTGTTAAGTGTGCGGATAAACGTAAGAGGCACAAATCATCAAGTTAAGATGATATTCAAGCGAAGTCATTAGACGAAGAGAAGTCATCAGACGAAGCGAAGTCATCAGATGAAGTGAAGACATCAGACGAAGCAACGACATAAGACGAATTATACAAAACAAATCAAGACGTTATAATTGAAGAACAACTTACAACGTCAGTTAGTTGGAGTTGGTTACAGGACTCAACTAACAACTAATCTCTGAAGATTCTACAAGCAGTTTTCAAGAAGACTGTCGGAGATTTAGACTATAAATATCACTTATAGTCATAAATAATAACAACAACGAACACAATATACATAAGACACAACCTTACAACTCTGAACCTTCAACTCTCAATTCTTTACTTACAATACTGTAAAAAAAATAGCTTGAGTGAAA
This sequence comes from Erythroxylum longipes, assembly GCA_027563885.1. Taxonomy (NCBI): domain Eukaryota; kingdom Viridiplantae; phylum Streptophyta; class Magnoliopsida; order Malpighiales; family Erythroxylaceae; genus Erythroxylum; species Erythroxylum longipes. The sequence continues at coordinate 2,008,694 of JAOQMS010000180.1, read as the reverse complement.
AGAAGAAAGAAGAGAGATCAAGTCGACCTGTAACGTGAGTTTAGAAAATCCAAAATCTTTTCAGTGAAAGGGAAGGCTACAACCTGAAGAGGCTAAGATAGCAGATAAAGAATACTTTGTGAAAGAGACCTGAAGAGGCTCTGGAAGTGTGAAATAATACTTGTAAAATTTGAAAGAGATAGTGAAATCTCATATATACTCTGAGGACTGGACGTAACCCTAAGGTTAAGGGTGAACCAGTATAAATTGGGTGTCATATTCTCTAACCCTTATCTCTTTAATTTCATGTTGTTAGAAGAATAGATATTATTTCCGCTGTTGCATTACTCAAACGAATTAAGTGCGTTGTTTTGTAAATTATCTGAATCTTTCAAGAAAATCAAGAAGTTTTTAAAGATTTCAATCTTAGATGATTTATCACAATTCAACCCCCCTTCTTGTGTATTCTTACATATTACATGATTTCTATAATAACAAGTGATTTACTTCAATGATCTCTAGATTTAATTAGGTAGTAGCATTACAAATTAGGAAAATCGATTAATCAAGGCTACAATCATATACGATACGTCATTTAACTTAGGTCAGTTATCCCTAATGATTACGAATCATTAGTCGCTACACATGAATCGGGAATATAACGATTATGTATTGCATTTGATTCTAGCAATGGGTTTTCATGAAAAACGATTCAATAGATCATTAAAATCATCATCATTCAAATACCCAATTAATTCACAAAAGATAAAATAATCAATTTCTAATAAGAAAAAGAAACAACAAAACAATAAAAAATGCTTAACCTGGGTCGTTAACGTTGATATCACCTCAGAATCGGTGTCAGGAACTTAGCCTTCTATGGGTCTCCTAAGAAAATGTTTCAGCCCCATGAAAACTACCCCAACTGAAACCCCTATTAGCTCTCCACTCTACCACAAGCTTCTCTTCTCCTTACTCTTATTCATTGATTTGACAAATAAAGATTAAGTTCCACCCTACTATTCACTCTCCTTTCTTTCTTCTTTGCCTCCACTCTACTCTGTTTTTTTCCTAGCCGTTATTATCATCTTCATTATAGCTTGATGTGACAATTTAATATAGATGGACACGCACATTGTTCACGCCACTTCTTTTAAAAACCTACGTTAAACACACAACAATTGCATTAAACGCAGCATTAAACGCAAACGTTGTCTACGTTTAATGCACAATGCCTACTGTTACGTCGTTTTTAGTCTCTTTCATCTGCCCACACGCTGTCGTTTCTTCTTCTTGCTGCTATTAATTTTTCTTCATTTTTCAGCGAGCATTTTAATTTCTTTGCTTCCAAATTATACCTAAAATCATATATGAATTAAAGTGAGTATCTTATGCATTTTTGTATCATTAATCGCTGAGTGTAAATGATTAAATGTCTTAACAATTAAACACATATCAGGTACAAGTAGGCCAACTTGCTAATGCTTTGTCTTCTAGGAATGCAGGAAGATTACTAAGCAACACTAAGGCTAATCCAAGGAACAACTTAAGGTGATCGCACTTAGGAGTGGCAAGCAATTGGAGGAGCCAAGTGTTCATGAAGATAGCCAATAAAAGGAAAATGTGGAATAAAAAGAAGAATAGAAGACATATGTACCATCACCACCCTACAAACCTAGGATTCCATATCCACAGAAGGTGAGACAACATCATGCCGACACTCAACTCTCCAAATTTTTAGAGAAGTTGAAGAAATTTCAGATTAATTTGTCTTTGGTGGAGGCATTGGAGTGTATACCTAAGTATGCGAAGTTTCTTAAGGACATAGTAACACAAAAATGCACTTGGGAAGACAATTAGATGGTGACCTTGACAGATAATTGTAGTTCGATCATCACAAGCACAATGCCTTTAAAACTACAAAATCCAGGGAGTTTTACTGTTCCATATGCTGTTGTTGATTTTGAATTTTCTAAATGCTTATGTGATTTAGGCACAAGTATTAACTTGATGCCTTTGTCTATTTTCAGAAAATTGGGACTAGGAGACGTCAAACTAACATCAATGCTTATCCAGCTTACAGATCAATCCATAAAAAGGCCATTTGGGGTAGTAGAAGACGTTCTGGTAAAAGTGGATAAATTTATAATTCTTATTGATTTTGTTGTGTTGGATTTTGAAGAAGATAAGAATTGTCCATTGATTTTGGGTAGGCCAATTATGAATACTAGTAGGGCATTAGTTGATGTGCATAAAGGAAAGCTAGTTTTGAGAATTGGTGATCAGCAGGTTGAATTCAATATGACTAAATATTTGAAGAAACCGATGGATGGAAGTGCTTATATGAAGATTGATGTTGCGGATGATTGTGTGAAGGAGGTTGAAAAGGAAAGTGAAAAGGAAGTTGAGGAAATTATTGAAGTGCATAGGGATGAGAGTGTTAGAGAAGAGGAATTGTGTGAGGAGGGTGAGCAAGAGAAGTTAGAGAGAGAGGATGCACTCACACCACCTTCCATTATAAAGCCTCCCACTTTAGAACTAAAACCCTTACCTTCTCACCTTAGATACACATTTTTAGGCAAGGACCACACCTTACCCATCATCATTTCCAACCAATTTGATGTCAAGCAAGAAGAGAAAGTGGTTGAGATCATTAAGAAAAGGATGAGAGCCATGGGGTGGTAAATTTCTTATATTAGGGGGATTAGCCCTAAAGTGGTGATGCATAGGATTAACCTTGAAGAAGGATGCAAGACAGTGAGGGAGAAGCAAAGAAAGTCAAATCCAAACATTTAAGAGGTTGTGAAGAAGGAAGTGTTGAAGCTTTTAGATGTAGGTATTATATACCCAATTTTAGATAGTGAGTGGGTGAGTCTGGTGTAATGTGTGCCATGACAGTGATAAAGAACAAAAAAGGTGTATAGATTTCCACTAGGAGCATCACAAGTTGGAGGGTGTGCATTGATTATAGGAAGCTTAATTTGGCTACCAAGAAAGACTATTTTTTATTGCCTTTAATGGACCAAATGATTGAGAGGGTGGCTAGCCATGCTTTTTATTACTTTTTTTGTGGATATTCAAGATACAATCAGGTGTTCATATACCCACAAGACCAAGAGAAAACCACTTTCACTTGTCCTTATGGGACTTTCTGTTGGACCCTAAACTTTTCTCGCAAGTTAGAATTATTAAATGAGGATTTGTCGGCATTTAGTCATGAATAAAAATTAGAATTTGAATGAGAAATTTATGGAGTTTATTTATGAATATTTTTTATTTCATATGGTTGCATGGATTAAATGGAAGTGTTATAATTAAGTTAAGGAGTTAGAAGGTATTAGATTAAATATGGAAGGGTAAGTTTGGAAGATTAGAGTTTGTCTTAGAATAATAAGAGAAGAACAAATGAAGGTGCATAAGTGAAGTGCTGGAAAAAATAAAATAAGAATAAGAAAGAAATAGACGTGTTCATGTAAGAAAGAAAGAAAGAGAGAAATCGTAGAAGAAACTAGAAGAAACTAGAGAAGAGAGTCATGTAAAGGAGAGACATGTTTGAGACGTTAGGAAAAAGAGAGAAGGAAAAACGTAGAAAGGAGTAGAAGAAGAGAAGCAGAAAAACGAATCAGAAAAGAAAAGAGGGGAAGAAAGAAAAAGGAGACAACAAGTAGAAGAAGAAGATTCAGGTGAGTTTTTGGTAACTTCTATCTTCTTTTCTTGTCTTGATAGAAGAAGAAAGTAGAGAAACTAGGTTTTTATGAGCTGAAATAAAGAGAGAAAGAAGATGAATAAGAGATTTATGTTTTATATTTTTATGAACCTTAACTAGATCTTAGTTTTTCTAGTTAGATAAATCAAGAGTAGATTAAGTCTAAGCTCATTTTTGGAAAGTAGAGATTTATGGAAATTTCAGTCGTGTATGATGATTAAATGGAAATATGGTTGTTTGAAGGGAATAAGAAAGTCGAAGGCAAGAACAAGAGGAGAGACAAGTTTTGAGCTTGGATTTTTAAGTAAAGAGGTGGGTAATATATTTATAGTTTTTGTGATGATGAGCTGAAATTATTTGTTTGTATGTGTACTTAAATGTTTGCTTTTACTTATTGTGAATGTGGGAAAAATGTCATATGAATTTGTATCATGTTTAATTTGAAAAGAAACTGCAATTTAGTATTGATGCAAAACAGAAAATTTAAGAAGCAAGAAAAATATGAATATGTTATGAAATATGTATGCATCAGAAAATCTACTTATGTGGGCAAGAGAGATACCATTTCGTTCG
>JAOQMS010000180.1:1979399-1989860 GCA_027563885.1 Erythroxylum longipes | reverse complement strand
TTCCTTCTTTCTTTTTCCCTTATTGAATACACTCGGATTCTCTCTTCAAGCCTTACAAAAATGGCAACTCAGCTCACTACTCTCTTCTTTCCACTCTTATCCGATGCCTCACTACTTCTGTTCTTTCACTCCCATTCACGCTACCACCTGACAAGGAGACATGTCCACCATGTCTTACCCAAAAGTCCTCTTTACCCTTGGTACTTAAGCTATATACCGAAATTACCCTTAATTTCTTCTCATGCATTTACTCCCTAAGCTATTATGCTTAAATTAATGGGAAAAATTTTCAGGGGGCCGACAGGATTCCTAGTAAAGCAGTTCCTAAGACACCTTATAAACTGTGGATAGGAAGGAAACCTAGTTTACGACACCTTCGTATTTGGGGTTGTCCAGTCTGCTGTATAATCCACATGAAAAGAAGCTTGATGCGAGAACTATTAGTGATTATTTCGTCGACTATCCTAAAAAGTCAAAGGGGTACAAATTTTACTGTCCTAACTATAGTATGAGAATAGTTGAGTCTGGTAATGCTCGGTTAATTGAAAATGGTCAAATCAGTGGGAGTGGAGAACAACGAAAAGTGGATATTCACGATAATTGAGTAGAAACTACTCCAAATCTAGTAGAAACTACTACATCAAATGTGATCCCACCAGTTGTTATTCCTCTTGTTGCATCACGGATACTCAATATACTGGAACAACAAATTAATATTCCAATTCCACAAATTGAACATATTAATGAAGAACCAGCTAATGATGTTTAAGTTACAAATGATCAAGTAATGCCACAAGAAGTAGCATTATGAAGGTCTGTACGGCAACGAAGACCAGCTATTTTAAGTGATTATGAAATTTACTCACTTAAACACGAATGTGACTTGAGGATCTAGTCTCGTTCAAACAAGCCACGGAATGTAACAATTCTAAAAATGGTTTAATGCTATGAAAGAAGAGTTGAAATTAATGGATGACAACAACGTTTGGGAATTAGTTAAGTTGCCGGAAGGTGCAAAACAAGTGGGTTGTAAATGAGTCTTTAAGACCAAACGTGACTCACAAGGTAACATTGAAAGGTATAAACCAAACTTGTTGCCAAAGGTTATACTGAAAAGGATGGCATTGATTATAAAGAGATCTTCTCTCCAGTTTCAAAGAAGGACTCTTTAAGAATTGTTATAGCTTTGGTGGCTGATTATGATTTAGAGCTTCACCAAATGGATGTAAAGATTGCTTTTCTAAATGGTGACTTGGAAGAAGAAGTTTATATGGATCAACCAGAAGGTTTTAAAACCACAGGAAAGGACAAGTTAGTGTGTAAATTAAAGAAGTCAATATATGGATTGAAACAGGCTTCCTGACAATGGTATCGTAAGTTTGATGATACCGTCACGTCTTACGGTTTTGTAGAGAACACTGTTGATCGGTGTATTTATATGAAGGTCAGTGGGGGCAAGTTCATTATATTAGTCCTATATGTTGACGATATTCTTCTTGTTGCTAATAATCTGGTTTTGTTACATGATGTAAAGACTTTTCTTTCTAATAATTTCGAAATGAAAGATATAGGTGAGGCATCCTATATGATAGGAATATAACTATTTCGTGATAGATCACAAGGAATGTTAGGATTGTCTCAGAAAGGTTATATCGAGAAAATATTAGAAAGATTTAAAATGAAAAAGTGCTCCGCAGGGATAGTTCCGATTCAGAAAGGGGACAAATTTAGTCAAATGCAATGTCCACAAAATGATTTGAAACGTAAGGAAATGGAGTCTATTCCTTATGCGTCAGTAGTTGTAAGCTTAATGTATGCTTAAACATGCCCTCGGCCAAATATTAGTTTTGCTGTTAGAATGCTAGGCCGATATCAAAGCAATCCTGGAATGGACCACTGGAAAGCTGCAAAGAAAGTCCTTAGATATTTACAAGGCACCAAGGACTATATGCTCACATATAGAAAATCAACTCATCTCGAAGTGATAGGTTACTCGGATTCAAACTATGCCGGTTGTGTAGACTCACGAAAATCTACATTCGGTCATATGTTCCTATTAGCTGGAGGAGCAATTTCATGGAAAAGTGGAAAGCAGTCAATCATTGCTACTTCCACTATGGAGGCTGAATATATAACGTGCTTTGAGACTACGATTCATGGATTATGGTTGCGGAACTTTATCTTAGGTCTTGGTTTTGTCGACAGTATTGCTAGGACTTTAAGAATTTATTGTGATAGTTTCGCAGTTGTTTTCTTCTCTAAGAATGACAAGTATTGAAAGGGTGCGAAATACATGGATTTGAAGTACTTGTCTGTAAAAGAAGAAGTGCAAAAACATAATGTGTCAATTGAGCATATTGGTACAGTTCTAATGATAGCAAATCCGTTAACTAAAGGATTACCGCCCAAAACATTTATTGGCCATGTTGAACGGATGGGCCTTATAGATAAGTCCTTGTTGGTATAGAGTTCTGTCATGTATATATATATGTAATTGTCTTGCTCGAATTGTTATGGCACTTATGAATTCAATTACAGTCGTATTTGTTTTTGCTCACTTGTTATCCATATTATGTTGTATACAATAATTGTTTCTGTGAGATAACAAATTACAGAATTACCCACTTAACTTTATATGAGTTGAGTTGAGTTGATTACGTGATACATGGAAGGAATTATGTTGTATAACTTGTGACCGCCATGATCCAATCATCTTAATTCATTTAAGGATGGCTTGATCGATTCTTGTGTGCACTGAAAGTTTTATTGTTGAATCACCAAGTCCTAACATGGGCCAAGTAGGAGATTGTTAAATTAATTTTATTAATTAATTAGTGGCCCATGTAACTTATGGATCTGAGTCTAATGGACAGAACCCGAGATCATGATTATTGGGTCTTAGAGAATTGGGTTCAAAGGGTCCAAGACCCTTTCCCTCTCTCCTTTAAGCAAACAACTGAAACATATATAAATGTCTCATATGTTTCGGTTTCGGTAAGGGCATATAACATTTCTGAAAAACCATAGAGATAAGTGTATTGTTTTCTGAACCATCGGTGAAAACAAATCACAGAAGAAATAAAGGAAGAGAGGGAATAAAACTCATCAAGAACGTTGCTAAACTATGGAGACAAGTTTGTCTTTATATGTTATTGTTCATTGATCCATGAAAGTATTTACAAATAGAGCATCTTCTATGATATTGTTGTGTGTCTTAATATCCAACATGAAACAATTTGCCAAATTCAAACGCCTCAAGTTTCTGTTGGTAAATAAGCTTTCTAATGAACTGCATTCATCTGCTTGTAGTATTTTAAGAGACGATGGAAGCTCTTTTATGGACTGAAGACGCTTGCAATTGCTTAAGCTGAGGAACTGCAACTTGGGGAGTTGTCTAATGCTGTACGGTAAGCTCTCAAAATCAAACTTCTTTAGAGCTAGACGATTTAAGGACACTAAGTTATTAATGGCACCGAAGAATGCTTGAGATTGCAGCATCTCAAGGGTGTTTCCAACAATTTCAAGTTCATCAAGCCTTGTGAGAAAATGGGTCGATGAGGGCAAATCTTGTATCTGACATTGACCTGGAAATAACTTGTCTATAGTTATCAGAGTCGCTGGATATTTGGAGAACTTAGAGTTGCCAACGAGACGAAGAACTCTAAGGAATTCCGAATAATGAATAGATGAGGGAAGTTTTTAACTTGTGCCCCACTTAAATCTAGTAATTCCAGTTTTCCTGAAGTCTCTGGGCAATTTTTAATATTTGAGCAATGAGACAGGTCAATAAACTTCAGATTTTTTGAATCAAGACTGCCTAGAAGACTGTCCAGATCTTTGCAGAAACTGAGATCCAGGTGTTCCAGGTGTTGAAGACGTTGAACTGATTTGGGAAGTTCAACTAAACGCTTACACCCTCGAAGAATGATAATTTGAACATTTTCAGCTTTCGACAATTCTGGGATTCTAAGCAAATGCCTAGAGTGGCTGAGGTCAACTCTTTTCAAGTTTGCAAGCATAATCTGTTAAGTTGAGATACATAGAAGTGATTTTACCGTGATAAACTTTGAATCGTGGAAAATGAAACGTTCGTTTGCAACAAGCTTTAAGCATACCTCTTTTCCTATGCCAAGTTCTTTGATGTTGCTGAATGGTAGGATTATCTCAACAAGGTGTTTAGCAGAAAATGATTCGGGCAGAGAATCGAGAGGAAATCTATGCCAATGGAGTACCTCAAAGTGTCAGAAAGCGAGTGTAAACCATGAGGAAGGTTCACTCTACGCTTGTTATCTTTATCGGAATTGGCCACGAAGAATTTGAGCAATCTGAGACGATCCATTTCTTTGAAGACATCAGCTTCTAAGTCTAGCTCCTTATTTTCAGATATGTCAAAAAGTATACTTTCAATTGCTTCATTTCCCTGAAGTGACTATAGATGATTAGTTTCCTGATCATGAACTAAATCCAATTTACTGTTTCTGATTACTAAAGAAAGGATGATTTTGGTTTACCTTTGGTTTCTTTAACGAGAAGGAAACTTCCTCGTAGTTCCGTAACCTGCTATACTTTCCAGGTTCAGCTTCTTGGACAACACTCCAACCCATTTTTTGGGTTAAACGTGACATTTCTATTTTGTTTTCGGATGTGGTTACAAGGGACAGATCCTGGAGGCGACTTATAATGAAATCTGCAGAAGGATAACAACTTTCTAATACATCAACTATGCGAGACCTGTCCTCTCCTCTGAAGAAACATGCAATATCGGGAAATATGTTCTTGGCATCACTGGACAGTCCATCATAAGAACTTATTGCAGTCTGAATATAAGGGTTCAGATGTTGTGTTCTCAGTGCACTCTGCCATTGTCCAATGGTTTTCTTACATAGGGAAGAACCAAATCTTTGAGAGCCAATGGATGAGAATCACAGTAATCTACCACTTTTATGGAAATGTCCGTATAAGCAGCTGGTGGATGATTTTGCTTGGAGGCACTCAAACTAAAAAGCTCAAGAGCTTGATATTGACTTAATCTTTCCACTTCATATATTGCACCATCAGCTACTCTTGAAGAGCCCCTCTTGAAGACTGAAGATAGCACCTTTACTGAACAACCTGATGAGCAGAGAATTGGTTGAAAGCTTTCTTCAAAATACCTCCAACACTGTTCACGTCATCTTTAACACAAGAATACTGCTGCAAGGAACTTCAGGAAATTTCTTAAATGTTTATCTAGAGATGTAAAAGTGTAGTGTCTTGGTTATGAGTGTTTTTTTTTTTTTGGTTACTGATTTGATGTAAGTGGAGAAGTGTAAACTAACTCTCAAGGAAACAAGAATTCGAAAGAAAACAACACTTTTGCATATTTTCAAGCTTTCTGTTTTGTATGTTATGCTACTTCAGCTACTCACTCTTCGAAATTTACTTCACTTCTGGATATAAAATACTATGAAAGAACAATGAAAATAGAACTGAAGTTTTGTATTGATGTTTTTCTGGTAATTTTTCATACATCTGAGAATAAAAGATGATGAGCTTTTTTATATTAGCTCCAGAACATTCTGCTACATCTTTTTGTAAGAACAAAAAAAAAAAAACAAAGACATGATCTGATGAGTAATGACTGCCCTGGTACAAATATTTCTTCATTTGGCAAGGTACAAAAGTAACAAAATTATCCTTAGCAAAAAACAGAAACTGATATCTTCAACAGCTATTGATTCTTCAGGAGGCAGAAACTGACATTGCAAATATGATTGTCAGGCATGGAAATGAGATGCTTGATGTACCAGCTACACGTGTATTGTTTAACTAATAAAACTTGGTTACACTAATTAATCTTTCTGGAATCATGCTTCAGATTTTTGCTATTCTTCCTGCTCTGCATTTCTTCTTTTGTTTTGATCTTCTTCATTTTGCAATTCCTGAATTTTCTATTGTTGCTTCCATCTGCTCTTCATCTTCATTTTTGCATTGTCTTTCACTTAACAGAATTTGATCTTCATTCCTTTGATCCATGCATTCTCAAATTATGCTGAGGATCATCATTTTCAGCTTCCATTTGCTTCTAAATTCCTTCAGCTTCCCTCTCAACTTCCTTTTCTTCCTGATTTTTTACTGACATAGCTAATTCCTCCACCATTTTCAACACTTTAGGCTGCACAAGGCAATTCAAATCAACAGCTCCTCCTTTGTCTTGTGGAGCCTGCACACCTATCATCTTCTTTAGAGACTCAAGCCTCCACCTTGGCAGTGCCTTAGTGAACACATCCGCAAGCTGGAAGCTTGATCTACAAAAAGCCATCTTAATCTCCTTTTCTTCAATCAATTCTCTAACATAATGATACTTCACTCTCATATGCTTAGTTCTCATATGATCGGATGGGTTTTCTGCCATTGCAATTGCCGCACTAGAATCACAATATATGGTCACACATTTTCCTTGCAATTCATCAACATCCATCAAAAGTTTCTTCAACCATTGTGTTTGCTTAGCTTCCATATTCACAGCTACATACTCAGCCTCAGCCGTGGATTGTGCTACCACCCTCTGCTTCCTTGAGCTCCATGCAAATTTACCAGTTCCCAAACTACAACAATATCCATTCCTACTTTTGCAATCATTATTTCCAACATAACTTGCATCACTAAATACGTACAATTCCACACTTTTCCTTCTTCCATACCATATACCATGATCAACCGAATGCTTCACATATCTCAATACTCTCCTAGCATACGATGCATGATGTCTCGAAGGATTATGATTAAAACCAGCTAAAATGTTGACAGCATATGCAATGTCGGGTCTTGATGCACTTAAGTACATTAATGAACCAATCATACTTTTATAATAGGTTTCATCAAATTTCTCACCAGGTTTTGTAGCTTGTAACTTCAATTGACGCTCCATAGGGGTTGTCATTCCACTACTATCTTATAATCCAAAATTTTCAATTAACTCTTCATCATACGTCCTTTGATGAATGAAGATCCCATCCTCTCTTTGCTGAATTTCTAAACCCAAGAAGTATTTCATCTCTCCTAAATTAGTCATTTGAAATTCTCACTTCATTGAATCCTTGAACTCACTCACAAGCTTATCTTCAGTCCCTATGAGTAACAAATCATCAACATACAATGAGCATATCAATTTCCCTTCGGTATATGTCTTGACATATAGTGTTGCTTCACTTTTGCTTCTCTTAAAACCATTTTGCATCAAGTAGTTATTGATTCTCGAATACCAAGCTCTTGGAGCTTGTTTCAAGCCATATAATGCCTTTACCAATTTATACACCTTCTGTTATTGTCCCTTCTTCACATAACCCTCTGGTTGCTTCAAATAAACTTCCTCATCTAGTATTCCATTCAAAAACCACTCTTGACATCCATTTGATGCACTTTCCACCCATTATTTGCAGCTAGAGCCAACAACAACCTCACAGTGTCCATCCTTGCTACTGGAGCATAAGTTTCAGTATAATCTATCCCATACTCTTGCTTATATCCCCTCACAACAAGTCTTGCTTTATGTTTGTTGATTGAACCATCCAGATTCAGCTTTTCTTTAAAAATCCACTTTGAATCTACAACTTTAGTTTCTGGGCTTGGTAAATCCACTAACAGCCAAGTTCCATTCTCTTCAATTGCCTTTATTTCTTCATCCATAGAGCTCTTCCACACTCTTTGCTTGATGGCTTGTTTGTATGACTTCGGTTCTGAACCTGCAAGCAAGGCACATTTAACAAGTGTTAAAGCATCATCGGGTTCTTCTTCATCTGCAGCATTGTACCTGAAATCAAAAATGGGGTTAGTTTCTCTATAAATGGAGGCCAAGTCTCTTGTTTTGTGGGCACTATCTGAGCTTGAAGTTCCCACTTGTGAGTCTGAATTTGATCCACTAGTATCAGAACTTGGTGAAGACTCCTCCTGAATTTCATCATCTCCAGAATCATTGGAACCTTGATGATCTAGTTGAATTGTCTCGTCCTGTGATCCATCACCACCTGAACTGTTATAACTATCATCATCCTCCCCTATTGTCCCATTAGCATTCACAACATTTAGTGGAAATTTAAGCTCCACTCTTCCAGAATTCTTGCCAACTTGTTCTTCCCATTTCCAGCCTTCATTCTCATCAAATCTCACATCTCTGGATATCAATATTTTCCCTATTTCTGGATTATAAATTCTGTACCCTTTTGGCTCTCCACTATATCCCATCATTTTGATTGCTTTCTCATTTAACTTGGTTCTTTTAGCTTCAGGTATGTGCATATATGCTATGCATCCAAAAACTCTCAAATGTTGCACCTTCGATTTCACTCCAAACCAGACCTCAAATGGAGTCTTTCCTTCCAAAGATCTAGTCTTCAATCTGTTCTGCAAGTACACTACTGTATAGCATGCTTCAGTCCAGAACTTCCTTGGCACTTTCATCCCAAACATCATCGATCTAGCCATCTCCACTATGCTCTTATTCTTCCTCTCTGAAACTCCATTCTGTTATGGTGAATATGCTACAGAGAATTGATGAAAAATCCCTTCATTTTCAAAGTATTTCTTTAGCTCATTTGAGACATATTCTCCTCCCCTATCACTCCTCAAACTTCTCACCTTATTCCCACATTGACTTTCAGCTTCAGCTCTCCATACCTTGAAGAATTCGAACACTTGATCTTTTGTTTTCATAAAGTAAATCCAAGACTATCTTGATGCATCATCAATGAACTCAACATAATACCTACTCCCTCCTGCTGATGGTGTGTCCATTGGTCTACATACATCAGTGTGTACCAATTGTAGCCTCTCTGTTGCTCTCCAGTCACTTGTTGGGAAAGGTAAGACATGACTTTTTCCTTTGGCACAAGGTTCACACACACTCTTCAACTTGGAGCTTAATTGAGGCAATCCTAAAACCAACTCCTTCTTTTGCATTTCAATTATATAATCGAGGCTTGCATGTCCAAACCTCCTATGCCACAATTGAGTTAGTTCATTTATTGGTATTGCAGCAAATGCACCTTCAACTTCTGCCATCTTTAATTTGAAAACTCTATTCACCATAGGAATTTTATGTATCAACTCACCTTCTGCATTAAAAATCTTACACATTCCATCTTCAAAATGCACTTTATACTCCCTTTCCAAAAGCTGGCCAACACTTATAAGATTTTGATCAAGCTCAGGTATATAATAAACTTCCTCAAGTTTTGTGTTTCCTGTCCTTGTTTCTAACTTTACAACCCCCTTCCATGTAACAGGTAAAATGTCTCCATTACCTATTCTAACCACATCATTGACTCCATCATTCTTTCCTACAAATGTCTACTTCTTCTTTGTCATGTGGTTGGAACAACCACTGTCTATCAACCATTCATTTCCCTTCTCATTCATCACTTCAGATTCACACACATTGTCTGCAGATTCCCTTTTCAAGTCTTGGCAAACTTCTACTACAAAGACACTCTCTTCGGTTATGGTTTTCTTTGATTGGTTTTTGGTCTGTGAAGGTCCAGCTTGGGTGCTTAACATGTTTGGTGAGTTGTTTTGAGAATTTGAATGAGTTTGTGGTTGGGAATATGGTACAGTTTCAATCATAGTGTTTAAACCTTGAATTTGTTGGCTTGTTTGGCTAGGCATTGTTGTTTGAGTGGTTTGATGTGTCTGATATGTTAAACTTGATTGAGAGTGGTTTGGCTGAGTCATTTAAGGGTAATAGACATAAGGTTGAGGGATCAAAGAAGTTTGAGTCAATGGAGGTTGAAACATGTGTGGTTGAGGTACTAAAAATGGAGTTATGCTAGATTGAGCTAGTTGAGATGGTTGATGGTTTTCAGTTTTTCCAGCAAAGTGTGCTTGGTGCATTTGTGATTCAGAAGAATGTTGGTAAGGCTGTGTTTGAGTTGGCATCATATTTGGTGAGGTATTGAGTCTTTGTAGAGGATGTATTGGTGGTGGTTTGCCAAAGAGAATGCTTTGTAGATTTTGCTGTTCTTTCAGCCACTTTTCATAGCAAACTCTTCTAGTGTGTTCCCTTTTCCTGCAAAAAAAACACTCAACATTGTCATTCCAATAGCATTCTTCAGCTGCATGATTGTTCATTCCACAAAATCTACAATTTGCAAACATGCCCCATCTAATCATTCTTGATCCACCTTGCATTCGGATGTCTTTATTTCCAGGAAATTGACTGAAAATTTGGAAATTTAGGTAAGGCATTTATGGTGAGGTTTGTGTTGGAGGGTATATATGAGTCAGATAGGATTGGCTTTGTGGATAGGAAGTCATTTGGTGAGAGGGTTGTGTCGGCCCCAATGAAAATTCTCTTCATTAACATAAGCATAATAGTTATGGCAAGAAGACATAAGAAGAAAATGAGGGAATTTTTGGTATATGGCTAAAATGACAAGGGTAAATTGGACTTTTGGGAAAGGTATGGTGAGCATGTCTTTTAGCAGG
>JAOQMS010000180.1:1942224-1963276 GCA_027563885.1 Erythroxylum longipes | reverse complement strand
AATTATTTAATAGTAGATTTATAATAAATTTGATGTAATCTATGATTTGTAGATATTAATGTAGTCTAAACCTTTTTTTCCCTAATTTCAAGTGAGTTAAATAAATTTGAAGCAAAAGATATAAACTTTTCTTTCACAAATAATAATTTATAATTTAATAAACTATTAATAAATTATTGAACTAGAGATATATAATAAATTTTGTGTATATGAAGATTTGAAGATATTACTGTATTTTAAGTTTTTTTTAAATTTTAAGTGAGTTATATAATGTTTAAATAAAAGATATAGAATTTTTATATCTTAAAAAAACTTTAGAAAATCTAATAATTTTAAATTTTTTCTAATTTTTAAATAAATTTTATTTAAAAATATCTCTTATATTTGTTTATAAAAATGATAACTAAGCTACCACATAGAATTTTTTATATTTTAAAAAATGTTAAAAATCTCATAATTTTAAATTTTTTCCAATTTTTATATAAATTTTATTTAAAAAATCTCTCTTATATTTGTTTATAAAAAGTTATAACTAAGCTAACTCAATTAATCAATTTTTAACATAGTAATCTAACTTAATTCTTAAATCTAGATAAATTAATAATTTAGTATAATTCAATTATACTAAATTATTAATTTAGATCGGATTTAAATTATAATGAATTAAAAAATTCAAAATTAATTAAACTATAAGAGAGTTTTATGTTTTTTTTATTGAGATTCAAACTTTATAACTTTTGTGAATTCAATAAATTATTCTATCAATTGGACCACTCAACAGCTAAAGTTTGGTTTTATTTATTGCAAGGTGTTACAAGACACCACATGCGTTCACACCATAATGTCTTTTGGTGATTACAATATTTCAATGGGGGCAGCCAGGCAGGTGGGATTTGTGACTAAGAATGGACTCCAGTCTCCATATAACCACATGGACTAACCAGTACATTTCATTTATTAATTCGGAGACCCGTCGTGTCTGTAACTTACTACCTTGAGGTCCCAACCTCCCAATAATGTGTCACGCAGGGCTCCAAAATTCGTACTACCTTTATTTCTGGCAGAATCTTTTTGGTGCCCACAGGTTTGCATCAGTCCGTAGATCCGCTCTTTGTGACGTTAAAGTGGTCTGATGTGATTTGCGGGAATTATGATTAATAACTTTTTAAGAGACTCAGTTAATAGTAATTAGTCGTTAATTCGATAAGTGATTTATAAAAAATACATGCCCCAGGCCGGAGCCTAACTCAGCCAGCTAAGCTCGAGCTATTTTTAAAATATTTTTAACAAAAATATAAAATAATATTGTTTTGTTTGTTTGGGTCAAGTCTCGGGTCTTAAGTTGGGCAGTTGATAGAGTTAGACCTGAGGTCTGATCAATCTGAATATGACCTATTCACTTCGGGCAAGGTAGAGTGAGACTAGGACCAATTATCATCTTTATTATTAGAGATAAAATTAAATTGATTTAATTTAATTAAAAGTTGACAAATTAAATTTAAAATAATTAAATTTTAAGTTGAATTAAAATTAATTTTTTACTTATCTCCGTTGTGAATCATCTCTATTTGATTTTTTGCTTTAGAAAGCTCGATAGAATTTAAACTGTCAATCGGTAAATATGGTTGAACTAAGATTGTAAACGATTTTAGATCAATATGACTCGAGATTGTATTAGTTCAGTCCAAACTTGAACTTGGGATTTAATATTTAGGCTTAGACTCGATCTAAACTTGATCGAGCTTTAGACATAAACTGAATCTGAATCTAATCAAATTTAGTCGACCATAAAGTTTAACTTCTATTTAAATAATTTTTAAAATTTAAATTTAGAAAATAATATCATTTTTATTTAAAATTTTTGAGTTTTGATTTGACCGGATCAAGAGTTCGATCCAAAATTTAAAAAAAATCAAATTGAAACTCGATCAACTTATATCAAGCCAAGCTGGGATTCTTAGGAAGATGACTTGTATGATTAGAGCAAAATTTTCTCGTGCAAACTTTTGATTGAAACATTTTCAATTATTTTCTCTAGTTGCTTACCTCAATCTCCATTTATTAATATCACTCATGGTTTGGTAAAAATTTATATCCATTCATGCCCGCAGTTCTTAATATTTTATAGGCTTTGGGTAAAGTAAAAAAAAATCTCTATTTTTCTTCTTTTTATTATTTACGAGGATAAAAAATGAGTCCTTATAAATAACAAAAAGGGACAAAATAGAAGTTTTTTTTGTTACTATTTTATTCTTCATGAGAATATGCCTCGGATAAGTGTGCCCTTCTCGGCTTCCTACCCTTGTCTTGGGCCGGGCCTAATGCATGTTCTCTCTCTTTTCCTAATATCACTTGAACTAAAAAGTTTAAGATAAAGATTTTTGTAAAGCTGGATTCGGGAGAGTAATTAAGCTGCATCCTGTTAATCTTTGTTTTTAAAAATGTTATACAGTATGATGTGTGTGCAAAATAACACTGGAATCATTTTTAATATAGACTTTATAAAAATAATATATATATATATATATAGTTATTATTAGAAATTTCAATCAACTTTCACGTGTGTTTAAATTTCAAAATCTTATTCACAAATAGACATTATATAATGGGAACATGATTGAAAAAAGAAAATACGATATAACAATTGATGTCTTCTCTCTATTGAAGAGTTTTCATCTTGCTTCCTGGCAAGTTTTTCCCTGATCTTTTACTATGGATTCTGATAATATTTTAGTCGATATGGCTAATCTGTCTGTCGTTGATGACGGTGACGAAGGTGTTGTGTTCAAAACGGATGAGATCAGTAGGGAGGAGGAGGAGGATGTCAACTCTAGTTTGTGTTTAGTCGGGAGATTTCTCTCAGAAAGACCTATCAACTTTATGGCCATGAAGCTCACATTGGCATCAGTGATGAAACCTGTTATGGGGATGCTAATCAAGGAGTTCGAAGGTGGAATACACATGTTCCAATTCTATCATAAGATTGATATGGAGAGGGTTATTGATATGTGTCCTTGGATGTTCAATAACCAAATTCTTATTCTGGATAGAATGGAAGGTTTCTCTCATCCTTATGCGGTACCTTTGGACAGTCTCTATATGTGGATTCAACTGCATGGATTGCGTCTAGGCTATAGGTCTGAGCATGTCCTTCAGAGGTTAGCGAATGATTTGGGACTTTTGTGAAGACAGATCCCGAGAACCTGACGAAGAAGCGAGATTATTTTAGAGTTCAGGTCAAATGGGACATTAACAAGCCAATTCGTGACACTTTGAAATTGAGGAAGGAGGATGATGCTGATTGGTTCTGGGTTAATCTCAGGTACGAACGTATACCTGGATTTTGCTTTATCTGTGGGATCATTAGACATAGTGAGAAGTTTTATCCTTTACCAGTTTTAATGAAGATGTTTCGATGAAGAGAAGATTTGGCCCCCATTTGAGAGCTTCCTCGAGAAAATCACAAGTTACAACAGGTTATAGATGGCTGCGTGATGAGGCTTTTTTTGGTACTGCTGGTAGAGGTGGAGATACTGGCGGTCGGAGTCCGATGGTAGGGCATAATGTGTTTGGAAAGTCCACAATGTGTGGGATGTGGTCTCCTCCTTTTTCGGGGCAGCATTCAAAACAAGGAGTTGATAATTAAGGGAGTGTAGGCGATAATGTGGGAGTTGATAAGGAAGGTAGTAATGTAGCAGATAATATCAATTCAAATTTGAATAGTAGCGAGGGAATTTTGTTGAATGACCAGAAAAGAAGAAGAAAGGGCCACGAGGAGCAGGTCTCTAAGGCCCAGGACATGGTAACAGATCCAAAAAACGGGGCAGCGGCGGGTTCTGGTACACAGACCCGCCGACAGAAATGAGTCTGCTAAGCTGGAATTGTCGTGGGCTTTGCAACTCCAAGGCAGTTCAGAATTTGTTGCAGTTAGTTCGTGAGAGGCGTCCAAATTTTATTTTCCTTGTTGAAACTATTTGTAATTCTAATAAAATTAATGAAATAAAGGCTTTATTAGGCTATGATGATTTTTATTCTGTTAATAGCAACGGTCACAGTGGGGGGCTGGCTTTGCTTTGGAAAGGGGTTAATAATGTAACTATTTTGGGTTCTTCGCTCCATTTTATTGATGTGGAAGTTGACATACAGGGACTTGAACTTTGGCGGTTAACAGGTTTTTACGGGCAACCTAACAGAAATAGAAGACATGAAACGTGGGAATTGTTGGAAATTCTTGCTTCAGTATCGTCTCTTCCATGGGCTTGCATTGGAGACTTTAATGATATTCTTTTTAATTCTTAAACGTGGGGGTCTTTCACAGCCTGTCAATTTAATTCATGGTTTCCAAAGTGCTGTGAGTAGGGTTGGTCTTACAGATTTCAAACTGGATGGCTATCAATTTACATGGGATAATGGGCGAATTGGCGAGAATCATGTTGAAGCTAAATTAGACCGTGTGCTTGTATCTGAAGGGTGGCGGAATATGTTTCGGTTGTCTAAAGGGGTAGTTCTTGATTTAACTACATCTGATCATCTTCCCATTTTTGTTCAGCTGCTAGTTTATGTTCCAAGGCCAATGGTGCATTTATTTCGATATGAAAATCACTGGTCTAGGGAGCTAGAGTGCCATAAGTTAATTGAGGATTGTTGGAGGCTTCATAATGGAGCTAGTTTCTTGGATAAGATTGCAGTTTGTAGTAGAGCTCTCAATAAGTGGGGGGAGGGATACCGAAATAAATTTAAAGTGGAGATGGATGAATGTAGGCAGAAGCTGAGACTTTTGAGAGGCCAAAGATCTCATTCTGATCGATGTAATTACCTACAGGCAAAAGAACGACTAGCAGAAATCTATGTGCAGCGAGAACTATTTTGGAAACAAAGGGCAAAGGAGGCTTGGTTTGCAGGGTGGTAATCGTAACACACGTTACTTTCATTCTAAAGCTTCAGCGAGACAAAGGAGGAACTGTATTGAGCAATTGAAAGATGAGAATGGTGATTGGAAGACTTGGGACATGGGTTTGAGTGAAGTCATTTCGAATTATTTCCGCAATCTTTATTCGGCACAGGCATGCTCTCCAGACAGCATCCTTAATATAGTTCCTTGTCGTCTTTCTGATGAGGATAACCAAACTCTTGAGGAACCTTTTTCAGCAAAGGATGTGAGACAGGCTGTGTTTGCAATGGGGAGGGACAAGTCTCCTGGGAGTGATGGTTTAAATCCAGGATTCTATCAATAATTTTAGAACTTGATTGGACCTGATGTCACGACATTTTGTCTTGAATGTGCTAACTCAGGTACTTTTCCTGCTGAGTTAAATGAAACATTGCTAGTTTTAATTCCAAAAAAACAAGGTCCGGAATGTATGGCCGATCTTCGCCCGATTGCTTTGTGTCAAGTGCTTTATAAGATAATCTTTAAGATGTATGCAAATAGATTGAAAATTGTCCTTTCTAAGATTATATCTCCCACCCAAAGTGCTTTTATGTCTGGAAGGCATATTCAGGATAATTCAATTGTTGTCTTCGAAACTCTTCACTATTTAAGGGCCAAGAGATACGGTCGAGTTGGTTTTGCTGCATTAAAGATTGACATTAGCAAGGCTTATGACAGGCTCGAATGGGGTTTTCTGAAAGCTATCATGGAGAAAATGGGGTTTGGAGCAAAATGGATTAATCTGATTTATTCCTGTGTTTCATTGGTATCTTATAATGTATTGCAGCAAGGAAGACTTATTGGGCCAATTCTTCCAGGAAGAGGTTTACTTCAAGGAGTTGAGCCCGTACTTATTCATAATTTGTGCTGAAGCATTATCTCGGCTTATTCAGGCAAGAGAGCATTCCGGTGCTATTCATGGGATTAAAGTGACTGGGGGAGCGCCAACAGTGTCTCATTTATTTTTTGCCGATGATAGTGTGTTGTTCTTTAAAGCAACTCTGGGTGAAGCTCAGATCATCCGATCCTTGCTACAGGAGTATGAATTTGCATCAGGGCAAGCAATTAATTTTACCAAATCTGTTATTTATTTTAGTCTGAACACTGAGGCATCTATGCGGAGGGATATATGTTCTTTGTTGAATGTTGAGGAACATGATGATCTTGGTACGTATTTGGGTCTTCCGATGGCTATTGGTAGGAATAAAAAGGAAGTTTTTGGGTACATTAAAGATCGTGTCTGGAAGAAACTTAATTCCTGGAAGGTAAAGAAGTTGTCTAAGGCCAGAAAGGAAATTCTCTTGAAAACAGTGCTCTAAGCAATACCGAATTATATTATGATGCTTTTCTTATTTCTGAAGTCTCTTTGTGAGGAGCTGGAGAAAATTATGTGTCGCTTTTGGTGGGGTACTTCGGAGAACAATCATGGTATTCATTGGATGAGTTAGGAGCGTCTTTGTCGGGATAAGAATGAGGGGGGTTTAGCTTTTAAGCAATTACGGGAATTTAATATTGCTCTTCTTGGGAAAATTGGATGGAAATTGGTGAAGGAACCTGACTCTTTGGTGGCACGATTGTTGAAAGCTAGATATTACGCTAATTTCGATTTTTTGGAGGCTCCTTTGGGTAGTAATCCAAGTTATCTTTGGAGGAGCATTAAGGAAAGTCAGGAGGTTATTAGAAGAGGGTTCTATTGGAAGGTTGGAAGAGGTGACCGGATTGCTTTATGAACAGAACCTTGGTTGAGAGATGCGGACAACCCTTTCATTACAACACCTTTGATCCAGACTTTGGTGTTCATTATGTTCAGGATTTGATTATTAATGGAAGGTGGAACGTGCAGCTCATTTGCGTTATTTTTAATGCTCGTGATTCTGATTTAATCTTGAAAATTCCATTGATTGCTGGGGCTATTGATGAGGTTATATGGAGATTTGAAGATAAAGGACATTATACAATGAAATCTGCTTATAAGGTTCTTATAGAGCGATCTGTAGCTGCAGTGCATTCGAATGGGGCTAGGGTGTGGGCTCGGTTATGGAAGATTAAAGTGCCTCCGCAGGTTTTAAATTTCACTTAGAGAGCAAGCAATGGTATCCTACCAACCCGTGACCAGTTGAAAAGGAAACGAGTCGAAGTGCCTTTGTTATGCCCGTTATGTAGTCAATCTGAAGAGAATATCTTACACTTGCTGGTTAATTGCCCCATTGCTAAGCAAACTTGGCAGGCGTCTTTTTTTGGTTGGTACTCACCTGTTGTTTCTTCTTTCCAAGAATGGTTGGGGAAAATTCTTTCCATCTTTAATGATAAAGATGCTGCTGTGGCACTAACTATTTGTTGGCAGATATGGATCTCTTAGGAATGATGTGATATGGAAGCAGAAATTCTCATCGCTGTTTGGAATTTGGATGAAGGCGTCTAGATTTCTGACGGAGTGGCTGAAGGCTAATACTGTTCAGGATAGAGGTTCTGCTGCAACAGTGAAATGGCAACAACTGGATATTGGTTGGATCAAATTAAACGTTAATGCTGCATGTTTTGTTGGTGGCTTGGGTGCAGGGCATGGGGCAGTAGTGAGGGATAGTGATGCACGGGTTCTGGGTGTTAAGGTGGGCAAACTGGAGGCTCATTTAAGGCCAGTGGAAGCCGAAGCTATGGCCATGAAAGAGGCCTTGAGTTGGGTGGAGGGAAAAGGTTGGAGTAGGATTATTGTTGAGAGTGATAGTTTAATATTAATTAATGCGCTACATAACAAGGAGCCTATGTGTGTTTCGGTGTTTGGTGACATAGTTCGTTCTATTCGTCAAATTTTTTCACAACTTGGTTGTGAACTTAAGTTTAGTCATGTTTATCGTTCGTCAAATGAGGTTGCTCATGGGTTAGCTCAGGCATCTCGGTCATTGTCGAATGTGGGAGAGTGGTTCCATAGTTTCCTCCCTTTGTATCTTCTCTTTTAAGCTTGGATGATTAATAAATTCCAACAAGTTCTTTAAAAAAAAAGAAGAAAATGTATAGCATTAAAAAGTTAGAGAATAAAAGAAAGTCCTCATGAAGTATCTAAATACAGGAGATGACAATAATCATTTTATATCACAATTTAAATTAATTATTAATTTTTATTTGATTTTTAATAATTTAATAATTATTAATTTTATACATGTTTAAATTAAATTTTATACTTTAATTTTTCATGGTTAGAAACAATGTTTTCAAAACAGGATTGAAAGTTAAAATAGTAAGGCAAGAGGTGAAAATTTAAAAGATTCAACTAGCATTAGATCATTATAAAATAAATTAAAGATTGAATAAATTTTAAAAATTTTGAAAATGATTAAAAAAGATTATCCTTATTTATTAAAAATTTTAAAGTTTAATTGAAAAAAGAGACTATTAAATAAAAATTAATTATTCTATTTTAGTTTATAAAAATTGATTAATTTATAAAAATTGACAGATTAATTAATAAATTGATCGATTTTTATAAAATAAATTATTAAACTAAATCAAATTAAAAAATTAAAAATCGAATAACTGATTTTAAGTCTTTACCGTTAAATTGTAAAGTCGTTTTGATTTTTAAAATATTGGTTAAAAAATAGTTTGATTAATTGATTTACACAAAGAGAAAGGAAAGAATTAAAGAAATAAATAATACCTAATTTATACACAATAAAGCAAAGTTTGTTCCTCAAAACGACACGTAGTAGATTATTCGTAAACGAAACCCTGAGGTTAAACGACGTCGACATCCAGTGTAGTTTGTGGGTTAGAGAGCCATGGAAGTGCTGAGAAAGCTTGAAGAAGTGCAGAGAATGTTGACGTTCATGGAGTCCCGTGGCTTTGTTCGCTGTGACAATCACGACTCCGATCGCTTCCTCGCCAATCTCATGCTACTCTTGGTAGTAAAAACGCATTTCCTTCTTTTGAATAAAAGTTTCCTTCATTTTGTTTTTGTATCTGATTCTTGTGATTGAACAGATACAACCATGCGGCGACCTCGACCTGAATCGCAAGTGCACTTTGATCGCAGAAACTATCCCAAAAGTAATTCTCTCTGATTCCTGTTACGTTGTGCATTATATGAAATGCTTGTTAACTAACTTGTTTTGCTGTTTTAGCAGATTTCTCTGTCTTTTCTGGAGGAGGCCCATCTCTTTTTCAATGCCCAAGTTCCATTGCAAGCCCGAAACGAAGTTACAGGTATCTTTTTCTTGTTGTTTCTCCAACCATTTCCGATGTTGTGTTTCGTCCAAGAGCATTTAGCTTTTATCGGTTGCAGGCTTTCGACAAAGTTGCTTTGGAGGTGATGGAAATGAGAGCCTTCCGATTGGTGGAAGTGGAAGTTGCGTCTTTTCCCAAGGAAATTTTGTAGATACAGCTCTTGTTGGATTGGATGCTATGCGAAGAGCAAATTCTACTCTTGAGGACTTTGTAAGTGAATGCATCTGCTTCCCAGTTTCTGTTTATTTACTTGGGGAATCCAGTGACACAAACTTGAAAGCAGTTCTAGTTGATGAAAACGAAGTATGTGTGTGTGTGTCCTCTTTTTATCTTGTGGATGGAATTTTCTGTATCCAACTATTTAGATGAAATGTCTCACTTTTAGCTCCCAATTTACAGTGCAGATCTTACTTTATGTTTCATGGTATGGATGAAAAGAGCCCGCAAACGATATTCAAATATCTACCCGTCCTTGTGTTCACTGAAAGTTACATTTATCAGGTGACAAATGGCTGATACTTGGTCATGGGGTTTTCAAATGTTTTTGCATAATTTCCCTTATAGTCCATTTTTGCGTGCAGATGGATAGTCTGAATGAGGAGATAGTTAATATGTCAAATAATGGAGCTTCTGCCATAGAAACTGTAGATATGTTGGTAATGAGATTTTGGAGTCAATGCCACCTTGTTCTTTGTCACTGCCTTTTCAGGTTTCAAGTTGTTAATGTCATTCAATTTCTAGTGTAGGACACAAATGGTTGCTGGACTTCTAAAGTTATTGGCATGTTCAAAAGTGATCCCTTCAGGCCTCTTACAAGTCAACTTGAAAATCTTGGCCTTATGACACAGAGGTAAAATAGGTGTTGCTAACCTTCTCTTCTTGTGTAAGAGAAGGAACTTTAGATCTTAACTAAAGTTCTTTTTCTTTACTCTGCAATGGGTTAAGGATAAGGGAGGAATTATGGCATGGAGAAGAGTACTGGGCTTTAGAAAGAAAGCTTTGTTCTGCTCTTAGGAATAACGAGGAGGTAAATCATCCTTGTTTTGGATTGTTATTTCATTCTCTCGTTTCAAATTTTATGTGTTTATCATCTAGAAAGCAACACATTCACAGTGCCATTTTTTACCATAATTATCATAACTATAAAATCTTCTTAGAGATATCATTGTGTCCCACGAACATGAAATTATAGTCTAACCCTCTGTGCATTCACAAAAAAATGACGTACAATGGAAACTAATGATTAGGTTTTTAGCTTCACCACTGAATCAGTTTAGAGTATTTAACCCTCCATAATGTATGTATTATATTATCGTTTCAGGTGATTACCAATTGATCTTTCCTTTTCTTATAGTTAACCTCTTCTGAATTAAATAAGATTACTATAATGCTACAAATTCTATCCAGTAGAAAGTTTTCAAGCAATTCTTTCTCTAGTGATTCTAAAGATTAGGTTAATATTAGAAAGCGGCTGAATTTGATTTTCCTCTCTCATAAGAATTAACTTGGTTTTCAGATCTCTGTGGAAGATGTTATGAAAGCTATACATCTGAAATCGTTTGATTACAGAGTACTGAATCTTCTCCTTTACAAGTTGAGAGGAGAAAAGGTAATTCCGTGTTCTGAGAGGTAACTTGAAAACATGTTGTCTGGTTATTCATCTGTACTGGTGAGATGGGAATGTGCTGTTAATTACATGTAACCTGAAAACATGTTCTCAACTCATTAATGTGAGCTGGACAATCTGAGCTGGACCACTGTTGAGATTGCTACATGATGTTATTGAATTCTTCTTGACACTTTATTCTTCAATATCTTGCCAAATCAAGCCCATCAAAACATTGTATATAAGGACCTCCAATTTGGTGGCGAGTTTGACCAGATGATTATTGATAATAGCTTGTCCTTTTTCCATTTCATTCAAAAGGTCTCTTTTGATAGAAAAGGGCCCAATCATTTCAACTATCAACCTTTATCATCACTCTGATATCAAGAAATTTGTAGCTTCTTGTTCGCACTTCTGGACATAGTACTAGTATATTGTCTAACTGAAGTGTTTTTTCCCTTGAAGCTGTTGTGAAGGTTAATGACTTGCATATGGAATTCCTATCCATTTCAGAGTTTCTGGTGGAAGTGTCTGATGATCTGTGAGTGCTCTCTATTTGTACTT
Source organism: Erythroxylum longipes (assembly GCA_027563885.1). Classification (NCBI taxonomy): domain Eukaryota; kingdom Viridiplantae; phylum Streptophyta; class Magnoliopsida; order Malpighiales; family Erythroxylaceae; genus Erythroxylum; species Erythroxylum longipes. Next base: position 1,951,955 of record JAOQMS010000180.1, on the reverse strand, counting down.
GACGATTTTTGATGTACTGCCTTTGTTGTCATCAATTGGATGAAAGTAAATGAACTATTCCTCTTCTTCAGTGAGTGACGTGTGCACAAGACCAAAAAAAACTTTGGCCATTTTCACATCTCCCAAAGTAACATTGGCTTACATGGACTGCTTGCCACCATGAAAGCCTCTGGCGGAATTTTTGAAATTTCTAAATATCTGCTTGCGAAAGAACTTGCACTATCAATATCTCAAGTTTCTTGCATGAAATCTCGACATTCCATGTTTCCTGTTTCAAACTTCTCTTCTCTGTGTGATAAGATATTGTTGTGCGGTAACTGATGCTCTAACTAACCAATTTTTGGTGCATACGCCAAGAATTACTGGTTTGACTTCTGGCCAGCTGACTCAATGATGTAGGTTTGACTATGAGGTATGCTTATCCATTTGCTTGAATTTAGGTATATCTGCCTCCCTTAATTTTGTTGAGGCCTTATTGCATGAAATTTTGTGTTCTTATGCAGGATGATGTTATAGAAAATAATTTCAACACTTTGCGCATGTTTGTCAGAATATATGGTCCTTCAGCAGCTCCATCTATGCTGGTAAGTAATCCAAGCAACAATGTCGCTGTCGTGTGGATATTTAGAAAATACATTTTCTCTTTAATTTATATGCTACTATATATATACTCTTTTAAGATTTGCAGTTTATTAGATATATCCCCTTCCTACCCTCTGCATTTGTCTTATTTTTCCTACTCCACAGAGAGAAAGAGAGACAGAGTTGTATTTGTTTCAACTGGGAGATAAAAGTTAATAGGCTTTAAATCCGGGGTGGTTCCCTCTGCTTGTGGACATTATGTGACTGTATGAAAGAATGAAGGTGTTTCTGGATAATGATGTTAAAGAACTAAGTATAGACCTGTGAATATTATGAACCTCAAGCAGGTTTACATTGACAGAAGTTGCAGTTCTTTCCAAGTTGTTTACAAAAGATTACCAACCAATACGACTCAGTGATCACATTGCTGTTATTTGGTGGCGATACACTGATACTGGAAGGCCGATATCGGGAGCCATTCAGTTTCTTTTTCATGTATTCTGATGTGATTATCTAAAATAGGCAAGTACATCAACTACAGATGCAATGATTTTCTAATAAACTTTTTCTTTATTTCAATTCAGGCAGCATGCATTAGTGATGCTGAAAAGAAGTATGACAACTTGCTGAAAGCCTTGGACCCTCAGCTCTCCTGCAATTACGAGAGGCGATGTGCAGAAGCCACCAGAGAAGGTAAGATACAACTGCATCCAAGTTTGGTTGAGAGAAGTTGGTCCTCGTCCTTAGGCTTACCTGCATTCAACCGTGAAACTCAGGTGGAAAGGTTTCTGGACATACACTTGGAACATGGAATATACCACCTCTGATTTTAGACGAAGAATCATATCGATCAAATATTTCGAGTTCCAAATGATGCAAATACCAAAATTTTCAAGTGATATGTGGGCGAAATGTCAAGTGTCTAGTTTTACAAGAGAGAATTCTCCATGAAGCCAATGCATGACCAGTAGGTGAGGCACTGTGAAGGTTTGAGCACACCTTGACTTAGCAGCAAGGTGGAGAAAATGGTGTACCATGTCCAAATCATCACTACCTGCAATTTGGGACCTGTTTTTTCCCCCCCTACCCCTTGCATAATACTAAATTCATAAAAAAGGTTACTGATTTTCATTTTCTTGTCCCTAACATCAATAGTCGAGTACATTGAAGTCTTGAATTTGATACCGCAATGATAGTGTATTATGTAATATACACACGTGATCACAGGGCTCAGGCTCGGTGGTCCTGATTCCTGATTTGCAGGTTTTGCTACATGGGAAACCTGTGATGTCCTGAAATTATTTTACCAGAAAATGAAAGAAATATCTACAACACACATAAGAGAAATGAAATCCTCTGGCTATCCTTAGTCTGGCTAACTCAGTAACTCTATCCAGTTTTCGCTTATATTTTAAGTGACCAGTCAATTAAACATCGTGAATTTTTTATTTTTTTATTTTTTATCATTTTAATTTTAATTATACTAATATTATTTTAATAAAAATAAATTATATTTTATTTTTAATTATAATTATGGTACTATTAATTTTATAAGTAAATTAAAATGAAGAAAAAAAACTGGTTTGTATGGGAGTGACACTTAAATTACGCCAGTGATACATTTTTTCATTTCTTGTTTTTATTTTAATTTTAATTTTTTAAATAATATTTTTAAGATAAAAAATTTAATTTTAAAAACAGATTAATTTATTAAAATTGTTTAATTAATTTATAATTTTAATTTTAATTTTAATTTTAATTATGAAACTATTAATTGTATAAAAAATTATAATAAATAATAAATAATAATAATGAATTTGTCTCCCATGACACAAATTCTTTTTTATTTTTTAGTTATTTTAATTTTTAAATAAAATTTATAAGATAAATTTCAAATTTTAAAAATTGATTAATTTATTAAAATTTTTTAATCAGTTTATAAACTACAGAAAGATATTAAATTAAATTTAAAAAATTGATTATTTTATTAATATTATTATATTAACCAATATGCATATTAATGCAATATTAAACATCTCGTATGATAAAGTTTTTTTCTTCAGAGAATTCTTATAAAATCTGAATAAATTATATAACATATTTGGAATAATTTATTTTGATCTTAACAACTTATTTTAATTGATTAATTTACTAAAATAGTTTAATTAATTTATAAATTATAAAATTTTATACATAAACACTAAAGAGCTAATTTTACTAAACATAGTTAATAAAAACTGATTGACCAAATATCTTTAATAAATAACTGATGTTATCCGTTGGTCAAATCAGTTGATATAATCAATTATCAGGTATTGTTGAGGTTTCTATAGTCAATGCACAAGCTATGACTTCCGTCGTGCTTTGGAATCAGTGCCCCAACACTTTGATGGCCTGATATAGCTTGCGTCAATTAGATCCTTGAGCTGCCTTCTTAATTATGATATTTTGGAATCATTCTATATGGTAAAAATACTACCAGGCTACCGGCTCCAGCTCGATCAGGTGATCTATCGCGTATCTAGGTGGAAGTGCCTTTGGCAACTGCTCCGGCATGATGTTTGCAAACTCGTTGAACAGTTGCTCAACCGATCCGTTGGGCAGTGGATTGCCTACTCTTCGAGTAAGACTAGAATCTACTTTTGACCTAGAACCTTACTTGCCCGCCGCCTTTTAACAACTTATCCCCAACTTTTGCGCTAACCCCGTTACTCACTTTACCCCTAGACGCACGATATCTATACAAGATGTTTAATATACAAAATGTTTAATATTACGTTATTTTAATTTTCTTATCTTAAAATTTTTATTTAAAAATTAAAATTAAAATAATAAAAACAAAAATTGAAAATTTTGTCACGAATACAAAATTTGTTTTTTATCATTTTAATTTAAATTTTATTTAAAAATTAAAATTAAAAATAAAAACAAATATTTGTCTAAGACGTGACTTAAGTGTCATGCCAGTGACACAAAATTTGTTAGTAACGTAATTATAATTAAAATTTAATTTAATTCTTTTATTAAAGTAATAATAATAAAAATAAAAATGATGAACACAAAATTTATCTTTTTTATTATTTTAATTTTAATTTTTTATAAAATTAATTGTAACATAACTATAACTATGATTAAAATTAAATTTTAATTTAATTTTTTATTAAAATAATAGTAGTATAATTAAAATTAAAATGAAAAAATAAAAAATAAAAAGTCATAGGCATAACACTTATGTCACTATTCACACCTCCGTGACAATTATGAATACATGAGTTGCTTAAAATTTATGCAGAAACGATGGTATATTTTAATTAGATAGAGTAATATTAGATAGAGAATATGACATTCTCATAAGATTTGTAACTGAGATTGATGAATCATTTTTGTGTTAAGAAAGAAATATATACGGAAGAGAAGGAACTTTTGACACCAAATGACCAAAGGCAAAAAGCACTAACCTTGGTACCGGGAGACCCCCATTGGAGAGTGGAGAGTGGAGAGTGGAGAGTGGAGACACTCCTGAGAAGGTGAAATGTCCATTTCGTAAGTACCATAGATGGTTTTAACAGATTTAGCATGCATCATCACCTTTGAATTCTGCCTCACATGTGGCTTGTGGAATGACGCTCGAGACAGTTGTACCGTGTCCCTCGCTTTCTTTTTTTTTTTAATAACATAGTACAACTCCGCTTGATTTATCACAAATATGTATAATATTATACAAATTATTTATTTTAAATAAGTTATTTAACTAATTAAGGCTATATTTAGGGGAGAGTTTTATAATGAATGCAATATTATTATATCATTTGGGAGGAAGTTTTGTAATAGAATTAGAATGAGATGAAAGAAGAGAGTTTTATATTACATCTTATTCAATCCTAAACAATAAAAATAGAAAACTTCTAATTTAAAGGGTTTATAATGAAATGTAAAATAACAAACAACTTTACACTATATTATATTATAAACTCTTTATCTAAATAACATTTCACTATATTATATTATGAATCCTTCCATTCCTCTCAAATAATAATTTTCTAATATTACATCCATTTACGTTCCATTCTATTATAAACCATTTAATTCCATTAAAAACTTTACGTCTAACTAAGCATAGTCTAAATAGTTATTCACTTCAATTTATTATAGAATTTTTAAATTTTTTAAGTAAATTGTAATTTTCCTTATTGAAATTCAACAAAAATAATACCATTTTGGTAGGAAATTTACTGAGATGCAAGATTTGAGAAGATTTAGAAGTACGCAATTTTACTTCTAATTTGTAGATAAATTGTTTTCAATAGACTCATAAGAAAAAAACAGTTTTCGAAAGTGGTAGAAAAAAATAGCTAAATGTATGAAAAACTATATAAATAAAAAATAAAGTTAAAATAAAAATGAAAGTAAGTGAATAAAAAACAAAGAAGAAAAATAAGTGTTACAAATAAAATGACACAAATTTTCTTATTGAAATTCAATTTTTTAATTTTCAATTATTAAATGGATTGAGATGAATTTATGAAAATTATGTAACGAAAAATAATAATTTTTAAATATTTTGACAAACACTAATAGGAGGGGTTTTATTTTGTAACAACTCGTTTTTCATACTAAGGGTTAAAACCTTAGACTATTACACATTAGTAATATCACGAAATACATTTCATTCATATGCATATCATTAACATACACACATGAATTTTGATTTTTGTACACATAGCACTCAATTGACTTATTTCGAAGTATGAAAGATTTAAAGTAATTATGATGTGAATTGTGTATTATATCTTAAATTTTGATTTGATGATGTCAATAAGGAAATTGGAATCTATTTGATACAATTGGAATATTGATGAATTAATATGTGCATTTGGATTAGGAAAAATACCAAATGACAAGACAAGTTGATACATGGCAGTAGAAATAAGTGACACGTGATATTAAAATTTAGTGACAAATGCCTTAGATAATTGAGTAACAAATAGTTTGGAGATTGAATAACAAATAGCTTAAAGATTGATTAACAAATGGACTAAGTATTAAATGACATTTGATAGCTTAAGTAGAAGACATGTAGCATTTGTCTTTACTTGACAAGTGGCATAAAACTCACCATACACCTATACCCAACGACACCCACGTGAATTGGAAGACCATTTTTCTCTTCATTTTCGTTACACGCCATCTTCTTTCTTCTCTTGTACGACACCCATACTCAACCTTCACAACATAGCGTTTTGTCAAAAAGTTGCACTCGCCACTCAAATCATTTGTCGTTGAAAACCTAGCCTTTTCCACCTTGATTTTGGGATGATCTTACAAGCTTGGAGGGCTAGGTTAAATTGATGAATTGAAGAGGCTTTTGAGTTAAGCAAGTAAGTAAAATGTTATGCTTTATGGTTTGCTTTAATTGTAAGATTTTGGTGATTGTTTAAGGATGGATTAGTTGTGATAATGGTTTTTAATGTATGCTGGAATATGTTAGATGAAATGTTTCCGATGAACAGGCTTCTGTATTTTAGCCATATCTTGATCGGTAGATATCCAAATGTGATGATTTTAATTTTAAATTAAACTAGAGATATATGGATACAATTTTCATGTAGAAATTGAATTTGAATTCTGTCTCTAAGGGTTTTAAAATTTGGCTTGAAGTTGAGTACTGGGTGTTGTTATTGTTTGAGAATAGTCTGTAGCATTTTAGGTATAACTTACAGAATACTGAACCAAACCATATTATCTTTATGTAATTAGAAGCTTAAGACATATAGGAACATTTGTTTAGAAGAACATATTGCCTAAATGCCTCATTTTCTTTGTCATAAACCATACAAAATGGACCCGAAAACCATTCCTGAAAAAAAAGTTGGAAACGAAATTGAAGGAAGTGGATGGTGAACTTTGTATTCACTCATCCTACGATTGTGGGAAGGCTTACACGATCGTGGGAAAGGCCTTGAAGTGAAGAACATGTTGTTTTGTGTGATTATGGAATTAACTAAGGATAAGTTACATTATCTTGGTGCATTTGGACTTGATTGATACTTAAAATGAACCTAGTTTGATGCTTGATTAATTGGCTAAAGGTTTGATAAGTATATGTTGTTAATTGATGTTGTTATATAAGGAATGAATTGTCTGATATTAATATATCTAAACTTTGGAATTTGTGACAATTAAAGGATTGAAGGTGTTCTTGTGAATACAAATGTGATCCAAAGGATATGAATAAAGCATTAGGAACGAACGAATGAGAATTGAGATATTGTGTGAATGTTTAATGCTAGAAAATGATAAGTGAATATATGATTGATGAATTTAGAATAATCAAGTTTCGTTGAGGTATAAACCTAATTGCAACCTAGTTATGTCCAAGCTATGATGGACGAATGATTAAGATATGTGATTTAAGGATACATACCCAGAAAAGTCAATTGAGCATACAGTAAATATGACACACATATATATGTGAGTGATTGAATACTTATATGATTGATCAACTTAGTAATGTGTAATATATGTGTGTATGCATGATTAAAAAAGCACAAGTAGAACATCAACATCCAGACATTGCCGGATCGTCAAGGCAATAACTTATCTGGAGCATACTGTGAGTTAACCTAGATGTTTTCTTATTATTATTGATTTGTTATGTTTAAAATTTCAGTTATTGATATGATTGAGATAATTTCAGACATTGACGGTTCGAGTGGTATTATATTGGGAGTGCTTTCTAATTAGGGATGTCAACAGGCCCCTGTTGGAAAAATGTTGTGGGTGGGCCTAGCCTACGGCCCGGGCAGGCCGGAATGGCCCGACCCATGACCCATCCGTGGACCGAGACCAACAGGCCCGTGGCCCGGCCCGCCTGGTCTATGGGTAGTCCGTCAGGCCTGAGTTGGCCTGGGCATTTAATATATTTTAAAAAATTTTAAAAATATATATACAATTTTAAAATTTTGTAATTGTTTTTGTTTAAATTCATAAATTATAAATTATAATATAATCATTTATATTAAAATGTAAGATGAATTACGGGGTTATGAATCTGCCACCCCTTTCCCTTCACTGCACCGCATTCCTTACTTGATCGGTGAGTTTTTTTTTACCTTGAAAATATTGTTTCTTTTTCTTTCGGTATTTATTGATGCGTTCTTTTGACTGGGTTTTCGTCTTATTAAGTTGTGGTTTTAAGTGCTTCGTTCTAGTGCCAAGTTAGTATTTCTCGAATGTTTTGCTTTCTGGTCGATCTCTGTGTCCAAGATCGTTCCTTTCTTGCTCCAAGTTGTAGGTGCCCTTGAAACTTTTTTTTTTCTTTCGTCTCTCTTGTTTGTTGTTTCTTGTTTTCCCTGGGCTTTGGTTTTTCTCTAATCAGTTTTTGAAATGTGGTCTTTTAACTTAGAACCTTTAGTGTGTTCTTACCAGCTCAAAAGCTAAAACCTATTTCTCTTGAAGAAGATAAGCTTCAACTTTCATTTCTTGTGTATTTTTTCTTATTATAGCCCATTCAAGGTTGTGAAAAATTGGGTCCAATTATAAGACAGTTGAGTCGTACAGTTACCTGATTTCCTACTATAACTTCTTTGGCTCTTTAATCTTCAAACTTTTTCATAATGCTACTGTTAATCAGAAGGTTTCCTAGTTGCTTGTTTGTGGATTTCATCTTGGGTAGAATTAAGGCCTTCATTATCGTATCATATTAGTTAATGACAATAATATAGTAGTCTAGTTGTCTTGTTTACTTGTAATGTTCAAAATCTTACTCATGGGAAAACTTCTGCAAATGGTGCCTTGGGTAGTATAGAAAAGCTTCTCAAGTGGTTGCAACAAGTAAACCCGCTTCTCAAGTGGATGCAATAGGTAAGCCCGCTTCTCATTTCTCTATTATGAGATCAAGCCTATTTCTATTATTGTTTCTTCCCAGGTTGTCTATTTAGCTAGAGTAAATGGACGTATGGTGCCATCTCTGGTATGCTTGTATTGTGTGGTAACAACATTTTATTATACTTTTAATTGCGTCTTGTGTGGGAACTATATCAGATATTTTCTTTGGGTATATTTTATTTTATTTATTTGTTTACTTATTTAATTTTATAAAATAACTTTATAATTTTATTTCTTATTTATTTATTTCAATTTTATTTACATAGTCTTTTAGCATGCCAGTTTTACTTATTTACTCTTTAACTTGCATCACTCTTTTATTGTCACATCTGCATGTGGGTCTACTGGAAACAGCCTCTCTACTATGAAGGGGTAAGGATGTATACTATCAGACCTCTCCAGACCCCACTTTATTGTGGAACTTTGGACTGGGTGATGATGATGATGATGATGATATAGCAATGATAATGTTGTCATAATTATTATCTAGAAACAACTCAATTTAAACATTTTATTTTATGTTTCATATTTACATAATATATACATTATGCATTTATGTATTTATATTAATCTTAAAATGAATTAATCAATTTATTAATCCTAATGTATCAATTCCAAAATAATATATAAGTAATTCAGTTATAAAACCAAATAAGTACAGTATATTACATTGAAAATAGCTATTATTTTATTAAAACTATAATACATTATATAAATTCTTTTGATTTGTTTTTATAAATTATTTATTTCATTAGGTCAAAAATAGTTCTTTTACTTTGTTTCCAAAATCATTATATTCTAATTAATCTAAATTTATATAAATTACATTCATAAATTTTTTCCTATCTAAATTCTAATATTAGAAGATTCATTTCTACCTAAGTCACTCTAATTAAAAGTTTTTTAAGAGTAATTTCTTAGATCCTTAATGGAAATCTTGATATAAGATATAAGTATTACTTTAAATCCTTTTCGTCCTTAGAGTGTTATAAGCATATCATATATTAATGTTTCATAAAATTAATATAATTTTCACATTTTTTCTTTTTAATATATGTATTATGTGACAACTGTAAATTATAAAAACATATAATGAAATAATTATAGTATAATAAAGTTATTGAGATGTATGTAATGGTATGATTAATTAGGACATTTAATCCAGTTAATTAGAACATTTATATAAAAAGTTATAAGCATATTATCATATATTCATGTTTCATAAAATTAATAAAATTTTTACCTTTTTTCTTTTTAATATA
>JAOQMS010000180.1:1931061-1942124 GCA_027563885.1 Erythroxylum longipes | reverse complement strand
TTGTTCTCCAATTAATTAATTTTTATTTACCTTTATAATCTTATATTATTTTTATTTCCACAACTATTGTTTCCTTGGATTATAACTGACTAAATTAATTGGCCATTATTACTGCGCATCGCGCAGTAATACTCTGCTAGTAAACTTCATACCCCAGTGCTGCTCGTCATTGACCATGTCCACTGGACATAAGGACGACTAACTCTCGTCGGTGGAAGCCTGAAGGGATGATTTAACTGGTCGAACCCGGCCCAATATATTGCAAACTTTTCAATATTAACTTAAAATTGGATTAACGGTTATAAAATAATATTATTTTAATATGATTAATAAAATAGTTTTATTTTTATTAAATTTAAATTAAAAAATATTAATTTAATATAAAATATTAGAATTGATTATTTAAACATGAGTTTAATAAAAATTTTAATATAATAACTACAAATTAATCCCAACTGAAATTTGATTATTTAAACTGACGTTGTGACATAGTATAAATGTACTACCGCACAATTATTATTTGGGGAGAACTCAACACCTTAACGAAACCCTTCAAGCAAGAAAACAGAGAAAACAGAGCCAACTTTCAAAAGATTAGCTAAGTTTAAAGCAAGTTTAAAGCGCAATATCTATGATAATCTATGTATTAAGACGATGGCTTCGACGCACCTTAAGGATTCAACGTCTTTAATGCACACCAGTTCCTAGAAGAATGTCCCTGCTTTTTTGCAATTGGACTGTCACATTGCTGATATTCATACGCTCTTCTGGTATTTCGGCAGAACAGGCCACTCCAATTTCGAGAATAGCGATCAGACATTCCACGATTTTGTGACTTCCAACGTTGCTGCTCCTCCTCACATTGGCATTGACGGTTGGTCCCTGGCCTTCTTCCAGAATTTCCGGGTCCACAATCTCGGTCACATGGTCAGGCAATGCCACTTTCACAAAGTTGTGAAGGTTCAACTCTTCATTGAACATGGCGTCCGTAGGTTTCTTCCCTGTAAAAAGCTCCAACAACATGATTCCATAGCTGTACACATCACCATAAGTCGTCACCTCACTCCTCATGCCATACTCTGCAGTTCATAGATTGAAACGATAGAACATACATTCAGGCTAAACAAGAAAAAAAGAATTCCATCAACATGGTATGCTCCATCAGAAGTTACCTACCTGGGGCTATATAGCCAATGGTGCCTTTTATGCCACTAGTACTGCTCTGGTCTGAATTTGGAGCAACTTGGGTGGAAGTATCATGGAGGAATCTCGCCAATCCAAAATCTCCAACACGAGCAGTCATGTCAGTATCTAACATAACGTTACTTGGCTTCAGATCACGGTGGACAATAGGCGTTTCACAGTGATGGTGCAAATAATCAAGAGCGCTCGCCACATCAATTGCGATGCTTAACCTCTGGATTAGATTCAAGCTTCTCGGCTCTTGTATCCCAACAGTCTTATTGGTGGAGTGCAGCCACTGTTCCAGACTCCCATTAACCATGTACTCGTATACTAAAGCCTTAAAATCATTTCCCTGAAAATCAATGCTCGAACATGCAGTTACCACTTTGACAAGATTTCGATGTCTGATGTTCTTCAAGGCTTCACACTCTACCATGAAACTTCTGGAAGCTCCTTTGTTTAGAAGATTGAGCACTTTCACAGCCACCACAGTTTGATCCTGTTCCAGAATTCCCTCGTAAACTGTGCCGAAACTACCTGACCCGATTAAATTGTCTTCGGAAAAGCCGGCAGTTGCCTTGAGTAGATCCTGATAGGTCACTTGGTGGAAAGGGATCTTCACTGAAGACCTGGAAACTGTCAAGGTTTTTCGTTTTCTTAACCAACAGAAAACGACAAAGGAGATTGTGAAGATTATGCCTAGAAGCCCACAAGCAATTGCAGTCGCCAACTTCACCTTGGCGGAAGATTTCGACTTGCCTGAGATACATCGTGACAGGTTGAGTTGAGGAATTCCACCACAAAGCTTCTGGTTACCTGCTAAGAAAACTGCAGTTGCATTTTCAAACACCCCTTGCACAGGAACTTCACCTTCCAGGTCATTAAATGACAGATCCAAACCCTCTAGCAATCTGAAATGTCTCATAAACTCGGGGATTTGACCAGTGAAGTTGTTGTGTGATAGATTGAGGTATCGAACTGCTCTCAAAGAACCTAATGACTCGGGAATTTTCCCATGAAAGAAATTCCCACCCAGATATAAACTTTCCAAGCTTTTGCAATTCCCAAGAGTTTTGGGAATTTCTCCTGATAATCTGTTGTCTGAAACATCCAGACCTCCAAGCATCTCCAACTTACCCACTTCAGAGGGGAGAGAACCTTCAAACTCATTGTCGTATAAGGCTAAGTATATTGCCAAGGATGAAATTCCAAACACTACTTTTGGTATCGGACCGCTTAGTTTGTTTTCAGAAAGATCCAAGTGTACTAAATGCCGGCAATCTACAAGACTTGAAGGAATACTTCCTTGTAACTTGTTTCTGCCTAAATATAGTTCGTTTAAAGAAGTAGCATTCCCCACAGCGGATGGGATACTTCCAGACAATTCATTCCCGGTGAGATACAAACGATTCAAGTTTTCTAGCTTCCCAATAGAACTTGGAATGCTGCCAGTCAAATGATTTTCTTCTAAACTCAAATACTGGAGGCTGATGAGCTTTCCGATTTCAGTAGGAATGATCCCTCTGATTTGGTTATCATAGAATATTATGTCTCTGAGTTTTGCTGAGAAGTTGCTGACTATTTTTGGCATGATCCCTCCAAAGTTGTTCTCACTTATGACCAAAACTTCTAAAGCTGTATTATTTGCTAAGGAAACCAGAAAATTCAGGTCATCATCTTGTCCACTCCCAAGATTGTTGCCATTAACTATCAACCGTTGGAGATTTCGCTGTCTTGCAAAAGTAGGCATTCTTCCAGTAAAGTTGTTATAACCTAGATCAAGATAACGAAGATTTGACACATTGGAGAGTGATGGAGGTATCAGGCCACTGAATTGGTTGTCATGAAGTCCCAAGACTTCAAGGTTTGGAAGAGTTTGACCTAGGTCCTGAGGAAGACTTCCGCGAAGTTGGTTAGAACTCGCATCGAAAGTAGCTAATGAAGACATGTTGTATATGGAGGGTGGAATACTACCACTTAGATTGTTTAAGGTAAATGCAAACAATTTTAGGCTTCTTAGCTGTCCAAATCTCTCCGGAATACTTCCTTGGAAGTTGTTCATGGCCCCATAAATGCCTTCAAGAAATGAAATATTCGCCAAAGAAGATGGTATCTCGCCAAATAGATGGTTTTTGTTGATAGAAAGTACCCTCAGATTCGACAAAATTCCAAGTTCTACAGGAAGTTTGCCAATCAAATTGTTGTTACCTACGTTTAGTTCTTGTAGGTTAGAGCAACGTGAGACGTTGAGAGGGATTTCATCAATGAACTTGTTGTTTACAAGGCGTAGCATCTGCAACCTGAACAGAAGTCCCAATTCTGGAGGAATACGATCACTAAAACTGTTGTTTTGCAGGTTTATCACTCTCAGAAAACTCATGTTCCCGATATCAGGAGCTAACCTGCCTGCCAATTCCCAAGCGATTAAGTTAAGCTCGACGACTCTCTGGTGCTTGCGTCCACAAGTAACCCCACGCCAATGGCAGAAATGCGAAGATTCGTCCCATGACTTGAGCCTCCCAAAAGGATCATGCTCAATTTGATCCTTAATGGCTAGCAAAGACAATCGATCTGTCTCATTTCCTGGAAGAAGTGAGATGCAAAGTGGAAGTTGAAATGCCAGTAGTATGAAAAGTAAACACAAAGTGCCTGTATCCATATCTTGTAGTTCCGTTGCAGTGATAACAGTAGCCTGATTACTAATACACCACCAAGACCACCAGTAAAACGATCGATGAACTGAAAAGGATGCTGTAGTGTTTTTGTACTTTTGTTACTTCAAATCTTCTAAAGGACTCGGAATTATCATTGTCTTGAATTTAGATTGCTCTATGCTATGTGTGAAGTCATTCAACTTGGTACATTCATTTGTGGAAATACTGCATGGCAAGTTAAATCAAAGAGAACAAATAATGCGAATTCTAAGTTCTAACAGTTTACTTTGACGATTCTGCCTCTCTCTTTCATGATGGAAAAAGATAGCTACCTGATCCTACCTCTACCACAACCACAAAAATTTAAGGCTGCCTGAAACTAACAATCTCACTCGGACCCAAAAGCAGCAACATCACGTCATTGGGTTGGGAATCAAAGCTTGCAACCAGTAGGTGTCCGAATATCTTTAATATTTGTGTTATTTCGTGAGTTGACGAAGAAAATTTTCAAATTTTGATAAAATTTAAGTTTCTATAAATTTTTTGATACACATTGGCGATAGGTCGGTCTTAGCTCAAGTTTTACTCAAAATGTCGTAGTTTTTACTTAAAATTTTTATACTTCGGGTTGGATTAGATCAGACAATCCTAATTTGAACCTAAATTGAAGCATAAATTAAAAAATTAACTTAGTTCAATCTCTGAGTCAAAATATCATATTTAATTTGATACTTATAAAATAATTTATGTTTAAATATATTTTTTTATAGAGTTAAAATAATTTGATTGTTTCAAATATAATTTTTATAAGAATATTGAATTGAGATGATTTAAAAATGCTTATATTTTATAATAATACAATTGATATTAAATTTAAATAGGAGAATTTAGTAAAAGAAATTTGTGAATTGAAGCTACAAGACTTGGTTTATCCTTGTATCAAACACAAGGTTGGCAATAGTGTACGTACTTGGTTCTGGTATATATGATAATTGGTCTGACTCCAGTCCTCTTATTCGGAACCCTCAAGTCCAGCACTTAAGGAACCGCATTCTTCTCAACTTAAAAGTCTCATCCTTGCTCTACAATGGCCAATGGTATGGGGATATCGAGATTTTGACACTCTGATACAATTCTTACCCCAACAGGTTAATTAATGTCTTGAATGATGGTTCTATAAGTTGGTCTCTTGATCAGAGCGGTACATTCTCCAATAAATCTTGTCATCAACTACTTCTTAGGAGTCTACGCGAGGTATCTTGGTTTCTGCTTTTACGGAGGAATTCCATATATCCTAAAGCCTCTTTTATTACATGGCTAGCAATTAAAAACAGACTTGAGACCAAAGATTGGTGGCATGGCAATACTAATATTTGTGTCTTATGTAAAATGGTTCTCAAGGATCGGGACCATCTCTTTTTCTCTACAATTATTCTAAAGCAGTTTGGAGTAGATTTCTGCATCTGCTATCTATTAATGGATATTATTATTTTTGGGATCAAGCTCTTAATTGGGCTATTACAAATTCTCAGAAATGACGGACTAACGCTTAGGGATGGCAATTCCGGCCCAGCCTACTCTGCCCGGCCCGTTTTCGGCCCGAGTTTGGTAGGCTATGGGCGGGCCACGGGCCCACCGTAGTCTCCTATGGGCGGGCCACGGACTGACCATAGTTGGCCTACTGCACTACAAAACGGCATCGTTTTATCCAAAACGACGTCGTTTTGTATTTTTTAATTAAAAATATAGACGGGCCAGGTTTGGCCAGGCTCCCCCGTGGCCCATCAAGATGAGCCAACCACAGTCCGGGCCGCGGGCCAGGATGGGCCACGGGCCGGCCCGCGGCCCGCCGTGATTGAGGTCGGACTAGGCTAGGTTGAGGGCGACCCGAATCCGACCCGGCTCATTGACATCCTTACTAACGCTTCTCTTGTAAAAGTTACCTTCACTACTGCTATATATTCTCTTTGGAAAGAACATAATGCTCTGTTGTATACTACTCATGAAGAGGGGAAATATCAAGTAGTTGACATGATCATTAATTAGATTCGAGGTGCTTTAAGTGCTAAAAGTCTTCTTCATTCACTTTCCTTTGACATGCGACTCATGTGGAATCTTTAGGTTGGCTTCCTAGATTGTTTTACTAACGTTTTGATTCCTCTTTTGTTCTTGTATATATCTTCTTAGATTAGCTCTCATTGTAATGATGTTATAGTTTTGTCTATAGTTAACCCCTTTTCAATTTCCAAAAAAAAAAAGTATTAATTATTTTGATTATAAATTTTAATAGAAATATTTAATCAATTACAGCAAGGTATAAACAAAGTTTTTAGAAAATACCTAGAATTGATGTTAGTTAACTCGTGATTCTTCGTTTTGTAAAGTGGTTTTTAACGACTTTACACTATCATTCTTCACAAAAACAAAAGAAAAAGAGCGAAAATGAGAGAGAAGCTTGCATAAAAACGAAAAGAAAAGGATTTAAAAATAGATATTGTATAAAAGCTTCATGTAGAAGACAATAAATTTTTATAATAAGAAACATTTTATGTATACCATTCGTATTGTAACAGCTGGTATATTTTAATTAGAGTTTCTCCAATTATTATTTGCAAAAAACTCAACACCTTAACGAAACCCTTCTAGCAAGAAAACAAAGAACACAGAGCCAACTTTCAACAGATTAGCTAAGTTTAAAGCACGTGTAAGGTGCAATATCTATGCTAATCCATGTATTAAGACTAAAGGAACGAATATCATTCCGTACCGGCCGGTATGTACCGTATCAGCTAGAAAACGAAATGATATTCATTATTTGGGTACCGGCCGGTATACAAAATATTGGCCATATACTGGCTGATACCATAAATTTAAAAAACAGTAGGGACTTATTTGCAATTTTAAAAATTTAAACCTAAAAAACACCCTCACTGCTGCGTGCCTCACCCTCCCACAACAAAAGCTTCCTTCGTCTCATTTTTTTCACTCTCTCTCTCTCTCTCTCACTGACTCTCACTTTCACTCACCGCCATTCTGTCTCTCTGATTCTCCTCTCCATCTCCAACGGTGTTGCTCCTTCTCCGGCTGCTCCTTCCCCGACGACTATCATCATCTTCCCTGATCCACGCCAGCATCAGAGATCCTCAGCTCCTCCACGCAAAGTCCCAAATAAGCCACCGTCTTCAACCCTGCTCCACGAGGACCACCACACCACTCCATCACCACCATTGAACATCTGAAGGAGGAGAGAATGTTGTTGCTCGCCCCAAGTCTACACCCGAAGCTATGACCTGTCACCCAACCCAAACACCCGACCCAAAACTCGAAGCTTATGAATTAGTTTTTGGGTGTGTTTTTTGAGTCTTCGATTTTTTCCTGCTTAATTGCATTTTTTATTATGAATCAGTTGGAACTTGGATGTTGAAAGTTGGAATTAAATTTTGTGATTCGATTGGAACTTGGATTTGTGAATCAGTTGGAACTTGGTTTTATGATTTGCATGCATTTAAGTTAGTATTGGAGTTGAATGATTTACGGTTTTGTGATTTAAATATTGGAATTGAATGAGTCATAGTGTTGTTTTGGTTTTGTGATTTGTGTGTTTTCTGGTTTGGTTTTGTGGATTGGTTTAAGTTTAACCGATTAAGAGAAATTTATGATAAGTTATTTTATAAATGAAATGCAGGGCCTAATGTGAATATGTGACGATGTTGATGAATTGAATTGATTCAATTGAAAGTTTGTAAGTTAAAACAACTTAAATTAAATTTTTTAAGCCAAGAATATTAAAGTTGCAAACTTGCAAAGACTTAAATAATTAATTGACACATTCTTAAAATTTGTGAAATGGTATTTCTTTTTTAGTATTTGGGTATTGGCTTTAGATAAATAATTAATTGAGTATAAAATTATACAATTGTAAATTAATAATAATTTGGTTGTAGTTAAGGATAGTATTTGGGTATTAGCTTTGGGTAAATAATTAATTGAGTATAAAATATGTTGAATTATTTGGTAATATATATGTGTGGGCTATCATAAATATTTATAATAGATAATGTGTGAAAGTAGTGACATAAATGTGTCCAAAAGGAACTTGTTTTCAAATTATGAACATGTTGTAGGCTCCAACCATTTATGCTTAGACTTATTAATGTCAATTAAAAATCGTAAAAGCAACTTATATATTTAAAAACCAAATATAGAATAGTGTATATAAGATTATGGTTTGTTAGAAATGAAAAGAAGATTCAAAGCTTTAAATAAGAAAAAATATTTCCGAAGAAATTATATCCTTCAACTTGATCCTCATGTTATGAATATATCCTTCAACTTGATCATCATGTTATGAATAGATGTGTACGAACAATTGTATAAGATATGTCATTTATTATTTGGCAATTATGTAAATCATATCATAACCTTCAACTTGATCCTTATGTTTGGAACTTTGAATTGAAATTGTTCGAAATTATTGGAAATAAAAATTGTTTGTGTATATTCTGTGGTTGTTAGAAATAGAAATTGTTTGTGTATGTTTTGTGATTGTTAGAAATGAAAATTGTTTATGTATGTTTTGGTTAATTATATATGTTGAATAATTAAATTGTTGGTTTTTGACTTATAGTGAATTATGTTTGATGAAATTGAATTGTGTATAATGTAATCATACAAAATGAGTTATATTATATAAGATGGACATGTATATTATATAATGAAATTATGTATTATTTATTTTGATATATGTATGTTTTGTGATTTTTGGAAATGAAAAATTTTTTATGACTGTTTTGTGATTGTTGGAAATGGAAATTGTTGAAAATTATTAGAAATGGAAATTGTTGAAAATGGAAATTATTTTATGAATATTTTGTGATTATTGGAAATAGAAATTGTTTATGTATGTTTTGTGATTGTTGGAAATGGAAATTGTTTATGTATGTTTTGTGATTGCTAGAAATGGAAATTGTTTTATGATTATTGGAAATGAAAATTGTTGGAAATGGAAATTGTTTATGTATGTGTTGTGGTTGTTGGAAATAGAAATTGTTTTATTAATGTTTTGTGATTTTTGAAAATAGAAATTGTTTAAAATTGTTGAAAATGTAAATTGTTTTATGCATGTTTTGCGATGGTTAGAAATGGAAATTGTTAACAATTGTTAAAAATAGAAATTGTTTATATATGTTTTGTGATTATTGGAAATGAAAATTGTTTATGTATGTTTTGTGTAATTATATACGTTAAATAATTAAATTGTTAGTTTTTGACTTATAGTGAATTGTGTCCGATAAAATTGAATTATGTATGATGTAATCATACAAAATGAGTTATATTATATAAGATGGATATGCATATTGTGTAATGAAATTATGTGTTATTTATTTTGATATATGCATTCATTTACTTTTACAGATAAATGGAAGGAAGTTCAACGATACAATGATCCAGCTTGGGCTCATACTACATTAGTTCTTGATATGAAGAACCATACTATTTGCTTATTTTGTAACAAGCATTTAAAAGGTGGAGGAATCACTTGATTAAAGAAACAATTAACTGGGATTAAAGGAGATGTGGAACCCTGTAAAAAAGTAAGTCATGATATAAAGTGACAAATGAAAATATTTCTTGAAGAATATCAACATAAGAGAGATATAAGGAAAATGTTGAATTTTGAAATTGGTAGTGAAAAATCGTTTTCTAGTTTCTGTGGTGATTATAGAAATGTTGAAGGTGGTAGTGGTAGTGTTGATAGCAGTACTAGTAGTGTTTCATCTCAAGCCCAAGAAAAAGTACATGAACTTGATGTGAAGAAGAGAAGAAGGTAGGTGACTTGTTTTTTTCCACCACGAACAACCCCTGGATCTGAACCTTTGATTCATAGTGCAATGCAATCAAGAGATATAACTCACGATGTAGATATGGCAATAGCTAGATAGTGGTATGATACAGGTTAATCATTTAATGCTTTTCAGTCTTATTATTGTCAACCTATGATGGATGTAATAGCCTCTTATGATCTGGGATACAAAAGTCCTTCGATTAATGACTTAAGAGTAAACTTTTGAGTTTTTCTGTTTTTGAAATTAGAAGTTATTTGGCTGAAAGAAAAGTGAATCGGGCTATTTATGGATGTTGAATCATGTGTGATGGTTGGACAAATAGGAGACAAGAGCTTATTATTAATTTTTTAGTTTATTCTACAAATGACTCTATATTTTTTAAATCTATTGATGTATCTAGCCTTATTAGGAATACTAAGACTTTGTTTGTGATATTTGATGAAGTTGTGAATGAAGTAGGGCCAGAAAATATTGTTCAGTTTATTACTGACAATGATTCCACTTATAAAGCAGTAGGAAAAAGGTTGCAAAATAAATATAACTCTTTTTTTTTACTCCTTGTGTTGCACATTGCATTAACCTAATGCTGGATAATATAAGGGATCCTAAGTATTTTCCTGTTATTGATGAGACTATGTAGAAAGCTAAAAAAGTGGCCAAGTTCATCTATAATCATGCATGGGTATTAAATTTAATGAGAAAGGAATTTACCAATGGTAGGAATTTGTGTGGTCCTGCTGTGACAAGATTTGCAACAAATTTCTTATCACTTCAGCCTTTTGTTACGATAAAGAAAGAGTTAAGACAAATGTTTACAAGTGATAAGTGGATTGTATCTCAGCATGCTAGGTCTAATGCTAGAGTGGAGGTTTGTAAAATTATAATGGAAAATAGAGAATTTTGGTCTCAATGCGAATTTGTTATCTGAGTTTGTGAGCTTTTGGTGAGGGTGCTTCACTTGGTTGTTAGTGAAGAAAAGCCAACAATAGTTTTTTTTATGGGATGGAGAGAGCGACGAAAGCAATCAAGGCCAATCTGAAATATAGGCCTTCTTTGTACACACTATATCTTTCAATCATTAATGAGAGAAGGGAAAGACACCTGTCTTCTCTGTTGTTAGGATTATTTAAAGTGTTTTGACATACTCATGCATTCATATATGCACATAAGTGGCAAATAGTGAATTTTTGCACATGTAAATGTTTGTACCTGCATTCATGACATATCCTGGTTTAAGTGTGAATAATTGTGTTTTATAGAAAAGTGCTTTGTGTGATTGATAATTAGTATTGGAGAGGTCCATTAGGGTTTTTCCATTTTTAGAGAATTATAGGAATTTTTCAGGAATTTTTCGGAATTGTTTCCGGACCCGGAAAAT
>JAOQMS010000180.1:1915164-1930961 GCA_027563885.1 Erythroxylum longipes | reverse complement strand
ATAAAGTTATTGAGATGTATGTAATGATATGATTAATTAAGATATTTAATTCAATTAATTAGAAATTTATATGAAAATTTAATAAGTTAACAAGTTAAAAGTCATTGTTAAAATTATGAATTACATTAATTACAAAATTTTAATTTACTTAAATTATTTATTAATTATTTTAATTAATATATATATATATATATATTTGTGGTGGGCGGGTCACGGGCCACTAGCCGAGCTGGTCGGACTGGCCCATCCACCCTGGCCCATGGCCCGCCGGTCCTGGGCCATACCCACCCGGCCCTTGGGTCGGTCAAACCAGGCTAAACCCGTTGACCACGGGCCGGACTGAGTCGAGCCGGGCTCAAATTGACATTTGTATTTTTAATTGTATGTGAATTTGGGAAATATATGTACTCAACTAAATGTTGAATGTCGGACTCAGATCCGATGAATATGATGAATGATTGTGTACATTGACTGAAAGTGATTGATAGCATACTATGTGAATTGATGCATTCCATCACTTTGCTATGCATGATTACATAAAAGATTGTAACCGGAGTTGCCAGTCTGAAAAAGAATTTAAAGCTAAAAAATATGCACAACGAGTCACAAACTCAGTTATTAATGAGCATGGTATCCACAATAGGTACCGGATAGTAAATAAAATGAGCCTGATATCCACAATAGATACGGGACAGTAAATAAGCACTCGGTCACCACAAGTAAAAATGAAAGTGAAGTCACATATGTATTTGCATTTATACATGTATTGTTTTACATGGATCATGTGAAAAATTGCAAAGTATTTCTCCATTGTGTTCATATAGATATGTAATGTTTGTATACACATTGATGTTATGAATGATTAAGATAAATGATCGAATTGTTCTGAATTGAGTATATGACCTATCTGAAGTTTATGATGTAGTATTGATATATAAAGTATATTGTGAAATTGTATTTTGACACGAGTGAGCACATTGATGATGGATTACTCACTGAGTTTGCAAACTCATCAAAATTACGACGTTGATTTTCAGGCACCAGGGAGATCTAGCTCCTCAAACAAACTAGTGAAAATCTAGTTTTGTCAAACTTTGGACAAACAAGAATGGCTCAAAGGTCTGATCAACTGACATATGAGAAGTTTAGTAGATTATGTTTTGTTAGTTTCTCGTTACACGTAGCACATTTTGTAAAAGAGCTGTAAACTCTTTGAGTTTTTCATTATATATATATTATGCCGTGTAATGCTACAGAGTAAATTATGTTTGTGAATGAAATGAGAAAAGTTAGTCTTATGATTATTTATGTTCTGTATGATGCCATAATAATTTGAAGTGATTGCTCTAGTATGCCATTTTCATAAGGTATGTTCTCGAACGTTCTTAGGATGTTTGACATATACTCTATAGTAGTAGTGTGTTACATTTCTGATATCAAAATTATTGATAAAAAGTTTTTGATTAATAATTTTATGTAAATATTTAATTCAATTTAACAAATTGACATGATCTTTTATTAAAATTATGACATTTGAAATAATAATTTTTAAAATGATATAAAATAAACACATTAATAATTTTGAAAGAAATTTTAATATCAAAATTACTAAAAGTAAAATATTTTCTAATAATCTTTATGCAATTTTTTAATTTATGGAGACTCACCATTAAATAAAATTTCACCGCAACTTAAATACAATACAGAGAGCAAAGAGTAAGGTAGGAGTAATCGAAGCCAACAAGAACCTGCCTTAGCTAAGTTTGCCTTTTCTATGTTACTTGATTTGTTACTGTGAAACAACAGATATATGAGAAACCACTCCACTCTACTTAGTCACTAGGCAAGCTGTACACAGTAATTTGACAGAGTAAACAGAGATGGATGACAGTGACAGTGATGAGTTGCTTGCTGCCCACCACTTTAAATTACTTCTTCTTCTTTCTTTCTTACTTCTTCTTGTTCTTGTTCTGATACGTGAAAGAGAGAAAGAGACAAGAAAAGGTAAAAAGAAACATCTTTCAATATTCTGCAGGAAACAGAAAATTGATGTTAAAAGCTTTCAGGACTGACACTGTTAAGAGTGAAAACAGGGTTTCATGGCTTTTCTAATCAGCCATTTACATGTATACATCATGTCAAAACTTAGCATTTTGTTTGACTTGTCTCTCTACCAAGATCCTACTGGTACAGGATAGAACTTAAGTAGGTGATATGTTCTTCTCATGCTTGTTAGAAGCATGTTTGTATCTTTCATATATTATACAATATTGAATTTCCAGCTAAAATATATTAATTAGTTGAAGATGGAGCACGCTATAATTATAAGCAGTGCGAGTAAAAATAAATAAGATGGCATTCATAGCAAGGAATGGGGCTATGGGCTATGGGATGGGAGTGGCTACTAGGTAAAGTAAAAAGAGCGCAGAGAAAACAAGATTAAAACAAGTGAAACTCAACAGAAAGGGCAAAAAGTTTACTGTCATTTGGCAGATATGTCAGAGTCAACCATCCCAATGTCTTCAGTATTTTGTCTTTCACTTTTCAATCCACATTTATTATAGCTTACAAAATAATAATTCGGTTTATATTTTTCAAGTTGAGGGAAAATATATTTTAACAAACTAAATTAATATAAATATATAGAAATATTTGATGATCATCCAAAGTTACTTCCCTAATCACTAAGAGTATGTTTGATTGGATGTTAATTAATATAATATAATGAAATGTAACGAAACAAAATGGAACGGTTTATCATATAATGGAACGTAATATAGTTAAAAGTTGTTTGAGAGAGATGGAAGGATTTATAACATAATGTAGTGAACCCTTGTTTGAAAGATAGATAAAATGAAATGTAATATGTAATAAATGATTATTATACTCCTAATATTAAAATAATTATTGCAAGAGGTTTAACATTATGATTTTAAAATAGAAATCATGTCCAATTAAAAAATCACGGTTGTGACTTGTTTTTTTTAATATTTTCTATTTTAAAATAATAAAAATTTTAATAAAAGTTTAGTATTTTATTATTAATTATATAAAATTTATTATTAATTATTTAATAAATTGTATTCTATTATATGTGATTTATATTTAAAAATTATTTTTATTATTTTTATTTATATAGAAATATATACAAACAATTAAAGAATAATATTTTTATATATTTTCTATTTTCATTAATAAAATTTTTATTAAAATTTTTATTTTTATTAATAATATAAAAATATTATTGAGGGTGATAAGCTTGTGAACCGTAATAAATGAGTTGGGAAAAAGGAGATTAGGGTTAGAAGAAATAATTGGTATTAAGACAAATTATTGAGGGTATATTAGGTAGTATATATTTATTAGTTTATGTTTCATCCTAAACCCTCTAAATCGGAGGTTTCTTATTTTCATTAATTAGGATGAAATGAAATGTAACATGAAACTCTCCGTTTTCATCTCATTTTATTCTATCTCATTATGAAACTCTCAACTAAACGATGGAAGTGTTTTACGTTCTATTATATTTTATTACCAACCCTTCAACCAAACAGGATCTAAATCTCTCACCTTTGGGTATGTCTGTCATTTGAACAAAATTATGAGATGAAATGGATACATAATTAATAAATTGTCAGGGTAGTTTTTTAAATTTTATTCACATAAAAATGATTAAAAGGATTTTTTAATAATTAAATTAATTATATTCAAATTTGAAAAGATTGAATCAACTAATTTAAGTAAAATTATTTTAATTAATAATTTTTATCATGTTGACTCTAAATTAATTTGAATCGAACTGAAAACATATCGAAGGAGTCCATTATTGTCATTAAATTTGTATTTTAAAAACTAATTCTTATGAAATGTTCTACTAAAGTAGTTAACTTGCATAATTGGTAATTATTTTTTAAAATATAAAACTTAATTGGTCCAATCGGTTCAATCGTAAAAACCTTAAATCATTCAAATTTTCTGTTCGATTTTTAACTTTTTGGTTCAATTTACTTTAATTACTTATGTTGATAAAACTAATCAATTTATTAATTAATCGATCAATCTTTGTAAATTAACAAGTTTTTATAAAATATGATAAATTAATTAATTTTCATTTAACAATATATATTTTAATTAAACTTCAAATTCTTTGACCAACAAAAACAATCTCTTTCAATCATATTTTAAATATTTTAATTTTATTTAATCTTTAGCCGATGACAACCTAATATTAATTATATTTCAAATTCTTTTAAAAAAATCATTTTTTTTGTTAAAAAATCTTTTTTAATAGAAAAAGAGTAAGAGAATCTATAACTGAACACAATTATGAAGCAATCGCATTCAAAGTCTCTCCATATTCTCAGATCTGAACACTGAAACCTGAGAAAAAGCAAGACTGCCTTCCTTCCGTCTACACTTCTATTTAACTCACTGCCTCCTTTTTGTTTTTTGTTTTTAAGAAATAATATATTAATAAATTATGTCACCTCTTCAAGCCTTTCGGTTTCTTGACATCCACGATCTGTCAATGCTCAGCCAGCCCTTTGCCCTTCAACTAAAAATATCCTAAATTGTCAGATTTTAAAAAAATAATTTATTAATCAATGAAAATTCTTCTATTAAAATAAACTTATTTGATACTTATCATTAACGTAATTTACTAATTTTTAATTATTTTAAGTATTATGTGTCTAACCGATATTAATGACATAATTTAATAAAAATAATTAAATCTTAATTTTTCGTAGTATTAAAACATGAAATATTTTAGTAAAAGAGATAAAAATATAGAAGAGATTGATGTCTTTTAATTAAAAAAGGCAAAAGAATTAATTGTTATTAGGGAAATTTTTAAAATTTTTAATCTTTCTTTATATTAAAAAGAAGAAAATTTTTAAAAAATCATCAAAAATTTAAGTTTTGATTTGAGTCAAGAAAAATTAAAAATTAAATAATTATAAATGCATAAATATATTTCTCTCTTCAATAGTTAATTAGAGGTATAATAAATAAAATAATATCTATTTTTTACAAAATTTTCAAATTAGTGTTAAATTTTTTAAGTTAATGATGATTATCCTTTTAAAATGAATATAAATTAGGTTAAAATTAGGTTAAAGAGTTATTTTATTGATGCGGTATATTATTTATTAGTTATATCATAAAAAATAACGTGTTAATTTGAGTTATAAGAAATTTGAAAAATTAATTACTAAATTAAAATTTTTGATATTAAATTAATTTTTAAAATTAAACACTTTTAAATATCTTTTTTACGTTACTATTTTGAAGTGATTATCATATAATTGCGCTTAATCATATAATTATTTTTATCAGCAAAAAAATATTAAAGAAAATGCAAGTACCTAGAAATAATTATATTTTGTTTTTCGATGCTTAATTATAATTAAAA
This sequence comes from Erythroxylum longipes, assembly GCA_027563885.1. NCBI lineage: Eukaryota > Viridiplantae > Streptophyta > Magnoliopsida > Malpighiales > Erythroxylaceae > Erythroxylum > Erythroxylum longipes. Next base: position 1,925,548 of record JAOQMS010000180.1, on the reverse strand, counting down.
AAACCTATAAAACAATAAGAAAGAAGTAGCTTCCCAATGTGTCCTTCCTCTGGTAATGTGGATGCTCCCAATTTGCTTCCCTTCCGTCGTCTTGTTCTTTTCACTTCTCTGCCACCTTATGTACTCTCTCTTTCTCTCTTCTCTTTCTACTGTCCCTAAAACCACCCACCACCCACCTTCACCATCACCTTCCTCTCTTATTACCATATGTATGCCTGTCAAAACTCACTCTCCATAACCAAAAACCTTGCTCTCTCCTTGCTGCTTAGTCCCACCTCATCAGCTGATATGGTTGCTTGCTTTGCTTGTTCATGACTTCATGGTGACACGAAAAGTCTTGTTTCGTTGCCATAATGAGTTCCCATTATTGCAGAGTAGTTATTGCAGTGATTTTAGTATACCATCTTCTCTCCTCATCGGTCTGTTGCTTTATTCATCAACACCAACTCCCTCAAACTATTTCTCCTCGTGTAAGTTGTGTTTACTCCAAATCCAACTCTATCTCAGCTTCAGGTGTCTTTCTCTTCGATGCTTCACATCAACTGTGTTGTCTTGTCACTCAGTTTTTCCTTTTTTCTTGTGTGTGTAGGGGCTCTTGTTTGAAGAAAAAACCAGGTTAGGTTCAACGCCACCGAGTTGCCATAACAAATGCAACGGTTGTCACCCATGCATGGCGGTTCAGGTACCCACTCTACCGAGTCACAACCGAGTTGATCCAAGTTTAACTGAGAAAACAGTGGCTAAGCACAGTGAACCATCATACAATACAGTAGCAGGCAGCAGGTACTCGAATTACAAGCCTCTAGGTTGGAAATGTCGATGTGGTGACCATTTCTACAACCCGTAAGCGACAAATACTTGATGCTTCATCAATGGTAAGGTGACGCCATGGATCAGAGTTTTCTCTTCCCATTTCCACTAGAAACTCCTCTTACTGAAAAGGGTATTATCCTGCTATTCTTTTTTACAGCTATGTTTGTGTGTGTAGTGTGTCAGCAGAAATTGTACACATCGAATTCGAAAATTTTAACTTTACACAATGTACAGAGATGGTTGCAACGAGACATATCTTATTATATACTATTGTCCTCCTTCTAGGCTTTATAAACCTCACAAGTCCCCTCTTCCCTGCCCATCACTGGCTCCGTGCATGAAGTCCTCTGTTTTTCAACTTCTCTGTTTCATTTATTCGATCCGATTTGATTTGATTCTCTTGTCTACTTTCCCTTATCTTCTCGGGATCTGCTTGGCCCATCAACCATCACCATTCTCTCATGCGACGTACCAAATTGACCAAAATGTCTTGGCATCGTTTTTCCTTTGTCGATTAACAGCTTTCTACTGCTGTGACTTCGCCTGAAAAGTCCTAGTAACTTGTATTATCGGACTTTAAATTAGACATGCAATTACAAATGGTGTGTGCATCGATCGAACTAAACTTAGAACAACCCTTTTTTTGTTTCCTTTTAATATACCAGTTTTGACAAATTTTCAGAAAATCAGAGCAGAGCAAAATTTAACAGTTCTGTTCTCTGTTATTGCAGTACTGAATTTGTTTATTTATGAATGCATCTTTATCTGACCATGTTTCAGTGAGGCAACCGCAGATGGTTCGTTGAGATTCTAAATGTATTTAGAGGTTTGCTAAGTATAGGACAAATTGAAACTATAGTTCAGTTGGCATTTATTTATACAAGTAGCTGGCAACTATAGATAGTCATTCAGTTGCTGTTAATGATGCAGTCTCTGCCTCTAAAGCCTACCTTAGGCTGTTTCTGCTATGCCTAGCCCAATCCATTTCCTGTATAGTTTGACCAAACCTGACTAGATCAGTGGAAAATGTTTGCATCTAACAAATTTATAGATTATGTGTTCTAAAAAAATTATATAGAGTTAATTAGTGGGCTTAATTAATTAATGTTAATATATTTACATGTGTAAGCATGTTAATGGATCCGATTAAATTCAACTCAATCTAATTTTTTTAAATTGAATTCAATGCAATCGTATTTCAAATCAAAATAATGTCATTAACAAAATAACATCATCCTGATATTAATTCTTCAACTATTAAATAAGATATTTCATCTTAATCTAATAAAGTTCAAACTAATTAAATCAAATTATATTGAATTAAGTCAGATTTTTTTGACTTTAAATTTGACTAAAAAATCAAACTTTGAGCGTAAAATCATAAATGAAGAATACAATAGATCGATTCATGTGCCCAAATTCATGCATTTTTAATTGAGTATGAGCTTAGATAAATTAGGCCCGAATTTAATTTAAAAAAAAGAAGTTTATATTTTTAATTTTAAAAAATATTTTCAAAAAATTAATGTGACTGACCCATCCCTACTTAAATGGTTTATTGAATCTACTAACCAAATTCTTATTAATTATAATTCTCTCAATATTTAGAGACCTAAATTGGAATAAATTGACTAAAAAATACAAATTTCCTGTTTAATGGACTACTCCATCCAAATTGGTCCAGCCCAAAAAAGGTCGAATAGGTGCAAATTGATTTTGGTCATTTCACTTATATTTGCCTAGAATACTCGATGTTTTAATTTATAAATTATTATACTTCAATAATTAATTAAAGAACATAAAGAAATAATTCAATTTAATTGGACTAATTCAAAATTCAAAATTAAAATTATAATTGATAATTAAATTAATTAAAAATGACAAAAAAGTTAACTCAAATTCGGTCAAACTTTAAATCCAACTTAAATTACATTCTGGAATCGGATCGGGTCGGATCCACATTGTTCCCTAAGACCAACGGTCGTGAGGCGGCTGGGTTAACAAACAAAGAAGAGGAACGCGGCGCTATGATAAAACCCTAAACCCTGTAAGGGCAATTTAGGATTTTTAGCGCGAAATGAAACCCTAAGCATCCCAAACTCCCATTATAAAGAGAACATCCCTTCTTGCCCCCGTCGTCGTCGTCGTCACCAAGAATTCTCAATTTAGATGATTCCTTTGAATAATTTCTTCATTGGGTTTCTTGTTTTTGCACTATTTTTTTTGTTTGGCTTTCGATGTGAAAAGGGCTTTCTTTGAAAGATGAAACCATGGGGGAGTGTTTTAGTTTCTCGGTGATGATCCAAAACAGATGACGAGTCCGATTTTATTTATCCATTCCATTTATTTCCCTGACGACAAATCGAGGCATTTGTCTGAGAGAATTAACTATTCTCCCTCACTTACAATTTTCATTCATTCTTTTTGTTTTACGTTTTTTAGTTTTCAAAAGCCCTTTTTGGATTTTGGTAAATATTATTATCACTGGTCATGTTTAAGTTGTTGTCTTTTATGGTTAATGTGCAGTTTTCATTCTTGTGCTTAATTCTCAGTTGGTGTGTGGAAGAGGGTTTAAGAGTTCGTAGGATTTTTGTGCTTCCAAGGAAGCTTAATCGATTTTGTTTTATTGTGTGGATTGTGTGGATAATGGAGGTGATGATTATTTCCCCAAATGATCGAAGCTGAATAAACTGAGCGATTTTTCTCTGTAGAGAATCCAAGCCAGAAATCTGATCCATCATTTAGCCATATTTTAAGTTCCATTACATTAGTTTATGTTTTGCTTCCTGGATGGTCGTATTAGAGTACTTCTTTCTGTCTTCATGTTCTCGTGTTTTTTTTAATTCATAGCTATTTTCGGATAACTTTAATTTGAAATATGTATTTTAAAGATGGAAGTGATGATTATTTCCCCAAATGATCGAAGCTGAATAAACTGAGCGATCTTTCTCTTCGGAGAATCCAAGCCAGGAATCTGATCCATCTCATGCGAGAACATGTTTTATCGTTTTATTTCTTTTGATCATAAAATTCAGTAAGTGTTTCATGGAGAACTATAGTCTATTTCGAATATGACTCTTTTTGTAAACATTCATGATTTGTTGTGATCTAATGATGGAAAGTATGAATATTTTCCGGAATGATCAGAAGCTGAATAAATTGAGAGATATTCGGAGAATCCAAGCCACATGTCCATAAAGTTTGCATCTTTGAAGGAGGGTTCATTCAGTTTTTTAGTAAAAGAAACAAGGATCGAACTGGTGGATCTTCATTCTGACCTTCTGGATGGAGTTAGATAAAGGCTGCGCGGACAGGGTTTCGGCTGCAGAGATTGGATATAGTCCTCAATAACATTTAACTTAGGCTTTTAGCATGTTGCTGTCCAGTATCCATTATGTAAATTGAGGCTATGTGTTCGTTTGGTAGAAGCAGAACAACCTCAAGATTTAAAGGATAATGGAGATTTGTATCGTGACCTGTGTTACTGTGAAATTGGAAGTGATTTTGAACATGATGTTGCTTAATCTTTAGCTTCGGTTATTTACTCCTTCAAGTTCAACGTATCTTTTAGTATAACCCAATCCACTAAACAGATTGAACGAGGGCCACACAATTAAAAGTAATCTAAAAGCCGATAACAGTATATATTAAAGGAAAATTTCCCCCAACAAACTTTGGTAATGATGACAACTTCAATGCTCGTATCTCGACAACCCAGTCTCCGGCAGTCCCCGCCGCTAAGATCGTTCTCTAATTTTCTGGGCACATTCACTTCTCCCCATGTAGTCCGATTCAGCACCAGAAAGAGGCAAAAGTTGCCATCTTTATCTGTTGCTACTACTACTTCAGCTTCATTGCAAGCTCTCATCTTTGACTGTGACGGCGTGATTATAGAGTCCGAGCACCTCCACCGCCAGGCCTACAACGACGCTTTTGCTCACTTCAATGTTCGTTGCCCTTCTGAGCCTGAGATTCTAAACTGGGCCGCTGATTTCTACGATGTGTTCCAGAACCAAGTTGGTGGTGGCAAGCCTAAAATGCGATGGTTCTCTCCAATTTCTTCTTCTTCTTCTTCAGCAATTTTAATTTTCTCTAAAAGGGAGCATTCAAGCTGCTTCTTGTTTATATCAAAAAAAGAGACTTTTGGGTGTTGTTGCAGGTATTTTAAAGAGCACGGATGGCCATCTTCCACCATATTCGTGACTCCTCCGGAGGACGATGAGAGTCGGGCCAAGTTGATTGATACTCTTCAGGTATCATAAAGAAACACTTGGGAAAATTTTCTTAGTGTAATAATGGACTCTTCTTCTTTCAGACCACTTTGTTTACGTTGTTGTTGTTGTAGGACTGGAAAACCGAAAGATACAAAGAAATAATCAAATCAGGAACTGTAAGAAGGCAAATTGAGTTTCTTGTGTTGAATGCTGTTATGATGTTTATTACAGTTTCGATCGACTCATCTGAACATTATATCTACCGTTCTGTTCTATTTAGGTGGAACCTAGACCTGGAGTCTTAAGATTGATGGATGAAGCCAAGGCTGCTGTAAGATCATATTGTTAACATTTTGCAAAACTCAAAACTGTTTTGTCATGCTACATTGTTTGTTCTGATCCGAAATCAACGGATAAGGTCTAATTTTGATTGGGTTTTGGCTAGGCTGGAACTTAGAGCTAGCACAGGCTCGGTCCGTTAGCTTGAGTCTTAGAAATTTTGATCAGGTTCTGGTCTAGCCAGGTCCATTGCCAAGTCTAGAGGAGTTCTTTTTTCTGAATATCTGTTCCAACATGGATCAGCTGCATGTTTTATGCTTCTCTTTCAATTTCGCTACTTTTGCAGGGGAAAAAACTGGCTGTTTGCTCTGCAGCAACTAAAAGTTCAGTCATCCTGTGTCTTGAGAACCTTATTGGAATGGTAGGTCTATTCACCATTTTTGGAGCTGGTATCTCGTAACTATCCGGCAATTAAAGTTCTTTTATCAACCCTTTTTTTCCAGGATCGCTTTCAGGGTCTTGATTGTTTCCTAGCAGGTAAACGAATTTCATTTATGATTTACCCTGTTCTTTCTGAGTTACTGTATTGATGTTGTACATTCATCTTGCAGGCGATGATGTGAAGGAAAAAAAGCCAGATCCATCAATCTATATCACAGCTGCCAAGGTAGTCAACACATAGTAACTCATTTCTTACAACAACTTGGAAGCGTCATATTCAATTTGTACTTTTTACCTATGACTCTGTAAAATCTTGTTCCCTTTCAGATTCTTGGTGTGTCAGCAAGAGATTGTTTGGTGGTGGAGGATAGTGTCATTGGTCTGCAGGTATTTGTTTTCTCCTATGCAGTTTTCTGCAATTTTGATCTTAACATTTCAGAAAAAAGTTCTCATATTTTATTAAATGGATTCGGACCTTTCTGTTAATTTTTTCAACGGCGCTGTGACACGAACGGCGCTGTGACACGTTGAATGTTCCGACTCATGTTACGTATCAGTTTCGTCAAGCTTTTTAACGGAAAAAATTACGGAAGGGGTGAGTGAGTGCATTTAAAAAGTGCAAGGACTTTAAGGAATAGGAATTTCAGTGGAAGTACCCTTTTAAGAAGTAACTGATCAATCTCCAAATTTCATACTAAAGCTCACTCTTTGCTTACAGGCAGCAATACAAGCTGGGATGTCATCTGTGATCACATATACATCTTCCACTTCTGACCAGGTCAGTCCTCTCCTTCCTTCCATAAGCATTCCCAGATGAAGTCTAATACAAAACTTCATTGGTTTGACGTGCATTTCCCGGGCCAGGACAGTTGATTCTATCTTAAATTCTCTGGTGAATTTCAGGATTTTAAAGATGCAATAGCAATTTATCCAGATCTAAGTGATGTCAGGTACAGTTCCCATTTGCTGTGAACTTTGTGGTTGCCTGTCTTTAGCTTACTCGAATTAGCTTTTTGTGATCCTATAGATTAAAGGACTTAGAGTTGGTGCTTCAAAACATTCTTGCTGCTAGCTAGAGGAACACTGAAGGATTTTAGATCTCGTACACCTGGAAGGTTTCACATCAACCACGGCATTGTATTTTGTTAAGGCTCATTATTTAATTGAAAAAAATATAGAAATTTTACATTTCACTGAGATTATTCAATGCTTAAAAATACATACTTATAAATTCCTCTTATTATAATTTTATTTATTTCGACGAAATTATTAAATAGTTATATTTTATTTTTTTTGCTCAGTGAATTTTTTCAAACTAATCAGTTTTTAAAACTAAAAGAAACTAATTAATTGTTATTTAATTGAAGAGTAAGGACAATATTTTTTTTAAAATTTCAATTTTATTTAATCTTTAATTAATTTTATGAAAATCTAATATTGATTAAACCTTTTAAACTTTAAACTTCTTTTCTTATAAATATAATTTGCGGTTTAATTTTTAAAATGCTTGAAAAGTACATAACTAAATTACAAGAATCAAAACTAGACATGGGCTTGGTCGGAGTTTGAAACATATAGCCCGAACTCAAGTTCGATCAAGTATAGGTGGCTTGAAATATGAGTTTTCGACTTGAGTCTATGTTTAGTTTGAGTATTTTCCTTTTTAAATTTAAAATTTATAAAAAAGATGTATTATTTTAAAATAATGTCATTTTTTTTAAATTTTTGAAAAAAATTCAAATCTTAACTGAAAAATTAGTCAACTCGAACTGAGCTTCGGATTGGACTGCCCTGAACCCTAATTGGGTGTATACTAAAATTGATAATCCATATAAAATTAACGACCCTCCGGACTCTGCAACGTGAAAGTGGAACGATTGGATAACTCGTTCGAACATTTTTACAGTCGAAGTTTGCAAATTACGAAGTGCTGACACAAAAACTGAAAAAATATCAACTCCAAGAGCTTGGTGTTTAGTGATATTCTCTTAATAGTTGCCAGCTTTAGGACAAATCAACATATGAATGCTTTTTAATTGCCGAACGTACCAACTTCTTGGAAAAGCTTCCAAGCAGGACAAATAATAAAATTGAACATGGAAGACAGGGCTTCAGTTTGCCTGCAATAAAATATTATTATAAATTATGTATTTGACTATTTGTGTTAAGAAACAAATTACTAAAGGACAGACCTGTTTGCATCAACATATGATCATTGGAAATTGTAAATTATGTTTTTGTGTGAAGATCCAATTCCTTCACCTAACTCAATAATTATATTACACTTAATTATTGAGTTAGGTGAAGGAACACAAAAACATAATTATCAAACAGATCTGTCCTTTACTAAAAATGTATTACACTTAATTGTTGAGTTATGTGAAGGAATTGAATCTTAACACAAAAACATAATTTACAATTTCCAATGATCATTTGTTGATGCAAACAGGTCTGTCCTTTACTAATGTGGTTATATTAATTATTACACTTAATTATTAAGCAAAATCAAATTTAAGCATGTGCAGTTAATGATAAAATAATCAATGACGGTGATAAGTTTTAAATTAATTTTGGACGGAATTTTATTAAATTTTAATTAAAATAGAAAATTTCTCAATAGAGTCTAAATAGCTGTGTTTTTGTGAAATTGTGAATTAATTTTCAATAATTAGATATTTATTTGTTTTAAAAAATGATTAAAAATGTATAGATTTTCTTGAAATTTTTACATAATTTTTTTGACAGACCTGAAATTTGTATTAACTTGATATTCAATTATGTCAATAAAAATTAAAAAATAGTTAGAATTTCCAAAATTATGTATATTAGGATTTGATTGTTAAATTAGTAGCTTACATAAATTAGAAAAATAAAACTTGTAAGGATAGAGTTAAACCTTATTAGTTTATACAATTGAGGGAAAGCTTTAAAGCAATTAGTAAAAGTTATTCATTTCTAACTATAAGGTTGCATGTTTGAATTAAGAAAATAGTTTCTTCGTAAAAATTATAAATAAAAAGTCACGTATGTTAATTAATGACCTTCTTCCGATTTCCACAAAGCGGAAATTCTTATAAACAAAGTACCTTGAAGTTGACAAAGAGCTTTGGAGCTAATTAGTTCTTTTTAATAAAGGATTTATGAAATACAATAAGTCCAAATGATTGATGTCATTAAAAGAAAATTCCATTAGCTTCTTTCTTACATCAAATTATCAATAATGATTTGGGTATTAATAACATTTTATTAACATTAATTAGAACCTCTCTTTAGTTTGAATTTTTTATTTTGATTATTATATTTAAAAAATCTATCACTTACCTATATAATATTAAAAAGGTGAAAATTAAAATATAGAGAAGATCAATGTAAAAGATTCTTTGCTTATTTAATGAAAAAAGCACCAAGACTCTTTCATTACATGTGGCAAAAATTAATCTATTATATAGTGACATGAAATGAATAATCCCTTTGATCCTGAAGGGTCCAATAATTACTCCATAGCAAGGCCATGGCAGTTCTATGTACATATATAGAGAGAGAGAGAGAGAACCGGCACTTGCAAGAAGAAAACTTGAAGGCTAGCTCCTAGTGAGATCTTAGAGCCATACAAGCCCCTGAGAAGACAAGCCATAGCTCAAAGCTTTTGGTCACTGTTTTCTGTGAAAACATGAACTCACTAGGAGACCACAAACCCCATGCAGTTTGTGTACCATATCCATCACAAGGGCATGTTGGTCCCATGATGCGGCTAGCAAAACTCCTGCACTGGAAGGGATTTCACATCACCTTCGTAAACACCGAGTATAACCACAGACGGCTGCTTCGCTCCGGAGGACCGGAAGCCGTTAAAGGTCTGCAGGATTTCCGCTTTGAGGCCATACCTGACGGTTTGCCACCGTCGGACTGTGATGCATCACAGGACATTCCTACCTTATGCGACGCAACCCGCAAGAATCTCCTGAGACCATTCAAGGAACTGCTTGTTAAACTGAACTCAAACCCTGAGTTGCCTCAGGTTACTTGTGTGGTTTCAGATGGAGTCATGACCTTCGGGATAGAGGCGGCCAAGGAATTGGGGATACGACAAGTTGAGTTTTGGACAGCCTCGGCTTGTAGCTTCATGGGATATTTACATTTCGTTGAACTTATCAAAAGAGACATGGTCCCAAAAGGTCATATGACTAGCTATTTAAGTTTTCACTCACAATTTTTAATCAATTGCTGTTCTGTTTGAGTCAATATTCGCAAGAGTTTTTAGTTGGTTTTTCTTTGTTTCAGGAAAAAGCGTTTTATTTGATGGAACTGGTGATGCACCTATTGATTGGATCCCTGGAATGGGTAACATCCGACTCAGGGACATGCCATCCTTTATCAATGGCAACAACGATGAAATTATGTTCGATTTCATGGGATCACAAGCACAGAACTGCTTGAAATCTTCTGCAATTCTTTTCAACTCTTTCGACGAGCTCGAACAGGAGGTGTTAGATGCTATAGTTGCTACCAAGTTCCCAAACATTTATACTATAGGTCCACTGCCTTTGATGGAAAGACATACACCCAGATACGATTCCAAGTCGCTTAGATCATGTTTATGGAAAGAAGACACGTATTGTCTCGAATGGCTGGATCAA
>JAOQMS010000180.1:1866347-1880861 GCA_027563885.1 Erythroxylum longipes | reverse complement strand
TTTGTCAATTATGGTCAATGGGATTTCGTAACATAAAAGAAGTTGGAAGGTTCTCAAGAGAACACATGGAATGGGTGCCGATCGGAAGTTGAAGTCCGCCGTAGGAGGCGGAGATGGCCTGGTAAGTCATTCAAGAACTGGGAACGAGTGGAACAAACCATTTGCAGGGGTTCAGATGCTACAGGAATTCTGTTGGAAAGCGTGTAAGGTCCAATTTCTGCCTTTCTTGTTCAAAGAGGATTGCATGTTGATCACTCTTACACGAGTAACTTCCACTTACGTGTTCTTTTGAGGTCATGTATTTTCTGTCGGTCATAGTTGATAACTGTGCAAGGTGAAGTTTTGATTGCTGAACCTGAGTGATGACAAACACATTAAAACTCTCAGATGGCAGCAATCATTTTGGGAATTGATTAAACGTGTTATACAGATGAATTTGCATTTCTAACAATTTATGGTATGAATTCTAAGTGTGAATGGACATTGGTCGACTTATATGGGTACTAGAATGCAATTAAAATTTCAAATTGTATATTGTAAACATGTGCAACAAGAGTAAGACTTTGTATTTTTAATAAAATTTTTAATATATTATTATTATTATTATTATTGTTGTTGTTGTTATTGTTTATTATATGGTTGAGATGTGTAATGTGCAGTAATTGACCAAGACTTATCATTCAATGCCAAAATTGGCTATATATCATTGGATTGTATTGAAACCTATTATTTGGTGTTAAAATGAAATAATATTTTTTATTAGTTATGATGTATTATTTAATATTGATCTCAAATAAATATAGGGTGTACTTGATTTGTGATTGGTGGTTAATGTGCTATTGTGTTTTATAAAATTGAAAAATATGCATTATGCATTTCTTCGCAGATAATTTAGAGGAAGATGAAGTTTAATGTGCAACCTTGTGAACTTTCTTTAGGTATGTCAATAGGCTTGCCCGCGGCCCGACCTACAGGTGAGCTGACCAGCCTGTAGTTCAGGCTATGGCCCGCCAGGCTATAAAAGGGTAGAACCGGGTCAGGCTAGGCCTCCCATTAAAATTTTAAAGTGAGAAATTCAAAACGGCGTTGTTTTGAAAAATATGACCTGCTCAATCCGAACCGAGCTGGAATTATCATGCCTAACTTTCTTGCATATAAAATAGTGGAGGTGTGCTTTTTTATTTTATTTATTTTATGATTTTTCTTAATTAGTATGCATTAGCTTGTTTTGTCTATTTTCAAAGGTGTTTTAAGATATTAGAGATGTAGAGGGAGTATAAGCTGCAAGCTAGTCTAGTTAGATTTTAGAGACATTTGGCATTTATTTATGAGATCCCTAATTGTTTTGAAGTTATCAGGAATATTTAACAAGTTTGTTATTTTTAGTATAATGATGAGATTTAAGTGATTAATCTTATTATTAGGTCGCGGTTACCTATGAATCTAATCAAAATGATTTGAGTTTAGACGTGATTAGAGATAAATGTTGTTTTTTTGCTTTTATAATTAAAAAATAAAAATAAATCAAGTCGAGTTGAGCCTAATCAAACTCAGGCTCAAGCTATGAGTTAAGTGATTTCTAATTCAGCCTAATTTAACACTCTCTGAAAACATTTGTATCTAGTTCGAAATTTACTTTGAATTCACCCGAGTAGTTCAAAATAAACGGTATTTTAAAGCAAGGGCCAAACCATTCGAATTAATCCTTAACTCAATCTTCCAAACTCAAATTTGGTACTAAACTTAATCAATTAAACTTGATTTATTAGTTTTTAAGCTGAGTTAAGTAGATTACCGTATCTAATTTACCCTGCTTGATGCGGTAGCACATGTTATAAACGAGATGAAGAAGCTTGGGCTTAACTATTTACATTGTAGTGAGGAGTCGTGACTACTGACTTGTATAAGTTCCCAAGTCCAATTTGTATAAGTTCCAATTCTCTCTCCTCCAATCTTCATTCTGTACTAACAAACTTTCAATTAAAAAATTGGGACTCACGTGTCGGCTAACATTAAAAAAATGACCCTGAAAGTCAAAGAAAGACCAAGCCCTACTTTGACTGCTACAAGCAGCCTCAACCACTCTTTTCTAGTGCTTAATGATTCCTCCCTTGACAAAAATCAATTGTTTTCATTAACCCCACTTAATTATGACCAACAACCAATATTTTAGATTTTAGTCTAAAAATTAAAATAAAAAAAACAAACAACATCAACATCCAGTATAAATCTCGCTATTCACGATGAATGTAAAGGTTTAATAGTACGTAGCCTTATCCTAATTAGTTAAAAGATTATTTTTAAATGAAAAATATAAAGTTTTAATATTATACTGTCATAAAATATCGAAAATTAAAATTTAATTAAAGAAGGAAGTTGTGATAAAAATTAACTGGTTTATTATGATTTGCGAAATTTGATTAATTTATAAAATTGTGTTAATTAATTAATGATAAAATTATTAACTAATTGGATTAATTTTTTTAATTATAGCTTAAAACCCACGTAGCATATTAATATTATGATTTTTAAAAAATCAAAAGCAGACACACATTTCAGCTGTCTGTGGTGGAATTCCTTGTCCGAATCCCTGCAGATTTGAGAAAATGACCTTTTCTTTTAAGTCATAAATGGTTCACGAATCATGACTTGGAAGTGATGTTTACCGACAGGCCACTTGTTTATGATATTTATAATAATTTGAATTTGCGAAATTAAGTTAAACGTATATTTTGCATAAGAGATACCGACTAGTTATTCTAAATAAAATGATATCGTTTTGTTTAAAAAAGTTGAGTCTCGAATCGTTCTAAGTTTAGGTAGCTTAAATCGAAACCTAATTGAAAATACTTGAGTCTAAATTTAATTGTCACCCCTAAAAAAGTTTCACCTTACGTAATATAATTTTTTTTTATAATTATAGAATTTTGAATAATTAATTTTTAAGTATATATTAAATAAATCATTAAATATACATAATATAAATTATTATTTTTAATAAAATATTTAATAAATTAAAGACTCATAATTAAATAATGAAATTGAATTTAATTCTTATTTTAATGAACATATTATTATAATGAGGCAAAATATTTGGTGACAATAACAAATTGACTTATTTCAACAAGCAAAAAGGATTTTGTCTTCCTGCTTAAGCCATCATGATAATGTCTAATCATCCTATTTATCTATGATTAAGATGTAATTAAGTACCTTTCCATGCAACAACATCAATAATGTCGAAAGGCGTGAAGCCGAGGACTAGAAATTGTAAAATTCAGAAGTAATAAGTTTATTTTTAAAATAAAGGGACATAATGTACTAAAAGGTAAAATACAAGGAGGTTAAATATAATTTTGCCTATATATATGGTAAGTTTGCTATTTTGATAATTTTTAAAATTAATTAGTTAAGACATATATCACTTAATTACTATTTTATTATATGAAAAAGGGTTGAAGAATAAAATTATATTTATTGTGTGTATTTAATAATTTATTTTATAATATTAAAAGTAGTAACTATAAATTTTATAATTATTTAAAAAATGATTAACAAAAATGCAGAGACCGAGTTTTAGAACAACTAATAAAATTTTTTTTGTGACATTTTGTAAAATGCAAAAGATATTAAAAAAATGCTGCATATAATTGATATTTTTCGTCCGCTTATCACGAAGAGCCTTGTGCACTGAACTTGTTGCTACATGAAGCAAGTGGTGGAGTTGCTTTGTAATTATAGCAATTATTTATATAATTGATGGGATTAAAAATTAAAAATACCAAAATATTACTGTTTTTACTCGATTTATGCTTAAATATGTATTTAGGCAATGAAAAATAGCGAGAAAGTAATATCAAATTCTTTTTTTAACAAGAAAATAAATTTTATGAACTTTTAAATGGTATTAAATAAATTTTAAATAAACAATAATTTATAAATTATTTAATAAATTAACATAATTAACACAAATAAAAATATGAACTTAACACAAATTTTTTATGTGATAAAATCCTTTTTTAACACTTGAGTCATCTTATAATGGGCACTGCCAAACTTTACTCTAGTGGGAGTAGGCTATTGGTGGCGTTCTTACCTTTAATCATTTGGTTAAAGATTTAAGTTTTGAGTGTGTGTAGATTAATAAAAAATTAATAAAATGTTGAAATTAGTATGTTATTTTATTTGGGAATTCCATTTCTCAGATGAAAGGGCATGGAAGCTGCACTTAGATGTTATCTGTCACTCTTACAAGGAGGAATTTTGGGGTAAATTGGTGAGAAAAATGACAGAAGTCTACAGAGTTGATGAAACAGTAGAAATGAATTGGATTAGATTCAAAAAGCAATGATTCAGAAAGAAGCCAAGAAGTGTAAATCTGTCAAGTTAAAGTCTTTCTTAGAAGATTGCAGACAAAAATTAAGTTGGAAAATCAAGAAATGGAAGTATGGACTTATGGTAGATAAATGACCAGAAACTAGAAGATGGCACAACTGTTTTCTTTTCGACTTTAGATTTTGGGTTGTTAAAACAGTAAAAACTGATTGAAGCACTGGGGGGGAAACACTTTGGTTCACAGCCCTTGACAGCTCAAAAAACCCTCAAAAGCAAAGAAAGATCCAATTCTGATTTGCTGATTCACTGAAATCTTATCAAATCTCTTTTACCCTTTTGAGACAACTGCTCCTCCTTCCTCTCCAGCCTGTTTTTTGTACCACCCACTTCATAAAATCTGTAATCTTTCTTCTCCAGCCTGATTCTTCCATGAAAGGTAACATCTTTTTTCCACTTTTAACTTCTGTTTCTTAAAACTCAAAAGTTGCCTCGAGGGTGCTTCCTGTTTTGGATTTGGGTTCTTCGTTTTGAAGGATGCCATCATGCTTTTAGGCATGTCCTTGCTGGGAAAGCAAAAATGATACATGTAATTTTTCTCTAATTTGATCCGTGTCTCTTGTCTACGACTAGCGGAATTCTTTGATCACTTGATAATAAGTTGTAGGTACCTTCCGTGGCCAAAAGTTCGTGCCTTTTTTCTTTTCCTTCCATTTCAGATTGTGTTTTTTGTTGCTTTTGCTCTACTTCCATTTCAGATCGTGTTTTTTGCTGCTTTTGCTCTACTTCTTTCTGGGAAATTTGGTTTTGCATTAAATTGTCCGTTATCAAGAGCTAAATGCAGCTGTAGCTAACAGCAAGTACCGAATGAAATTTGTTTCCTTTTCAGAATTCATTGAAGTTTTGGACCTTTTAGCGAAGGATGTGATCTATAATTTTCTAAGAACCTTGTGAATAGTTACAACTTCTCTTTGTTATAAGCGGAAAACTACTGCTTAGTGCTTCTGGTATTCATATCCCGCAGTTGTTTCTGACATATTTTCTCCCCTCAATTCGAGAAAGAATGACAGTTAGGCAGTTGTACTAACTTCAATTGAGGTACACATAGGTAATCTGGCTACTAGCTCCCAGATAACAAGTTTCTTATCTCACTTTGTCTCTTCGGACTGCCATATAGGCTAGTAGAGGATGTTATTGACATCGATGAAGGTTCACACAGGCAAGTACAATGTTTCGTTGCCTAACTCTGTAAGCTTGTTGTCAAAGCTTTTCCTATCTTTTGTAATTGAGTTTATAACCCTTGATCCTTATTGTATTATCGTATGGATGCAATTAAAAGTTGGGGTCTTTTTGCAGATATGAACTTCACTCGTATCTTCTGACTGCATCGTTTGTATTATGCTTTCATTTGATGAGTCAGTCAGTTGTATTTGGGATGAAACTGTTTGTTGCAGCTGTTACACTGATGTGGTTGCATACCACTGTATGGTCTGATTCACAAGGTACAGTGGTTTCACCTAAAATGCAGTCTGTACTAGAATTTACAAGACCTCTAACTATTCGGATAATGACACTGTTTGCATAAAATCAGTATTTCTGTTCAGAGGATATAGCATATATTTGTTTTGATGTGACCATTATTGTATATGAATGATACCAATTGAGAAGACCAGAGCATCAAAAATGATGTTTAAAGCTTCTCTGTTAAGATTGTGATTATTCAATTCTCTTTGTACAATTATGTCTCTGTAAATATAGGTAAGCTTACTTATTCTTCAGTGACAAAGATGCTTAGATTATAGAGTGTTTATTTCTCTGTTAACAAAGTCAACTAAAAAATGTTTGTCAGGAATGAACTTTTTATATCTGATAATAAAAGGACCAAACGTCTGAAGCAAAAAATTGGTCAAGAGAAACCATATTTCCTGTTTCTTCATCAAACTATAAACATGTGTATAAGTAAAACTTAGTGCACGTTCTGTTGTTAGGCAAATGTATTACTTATTGGCTGGCTTGGGTCTGATTATCTAGTATTATTGATCCTTCTCATTTCTGCCTCTACTTTTGGTTCTCCAAATCAGATATCTGCTTTTGACCATTGACAAAGATGCAGATATCATGATCTTTAAAATCAATCTTCTTCATTAACATATTGGATTAATTACTTCTTTCAATATAACTAGATTGCAGTTTGATGGTTGACTGATTAGGTGGAAAATGCTCGCATTACTGGTTTCAGGTGATGCACTTTATGCATTGAAGGTTTCAATTAAGGCTCCATCAGATCAATTACGTGACTGGAACCAAAATCAAGTTAATCCCTGCACTTGGTCAAATATCATATGTGACAGTAATAATTTTGTCACTTCTGTGTAAGTTTTTATGCAGTACAATCTCTTTGACTGTGTTAGGACATTTATTTAAGAACCTCAGTATCAACACGATATATTTTCTGGTCTAGCTTATTTGAATTTTATCGTATGTGGGGATTTGCTGTTTTGCAGAACATTGTCTGGAATGAATTGTTCAGGCACATTGTCCCCAGGGATAGGAGTCCTAAAGACTCTTACTACATTGTAAGTATGGAATTGTTTGCTAAAATGAGATTATGTGTACAGTGTTAATGCATTTTTTTTTGTCAGTGGCTGCTATCTCTTTCATGAGATATTATCTCATCGTTGTGAACTTTTATAGCATTGAAAACATGCAAACCATAAATCATGTTCCTTAATTGTTAATCACAACACAAGCTCAAGTAAGTTTAAATTTGAGATAGTGTCAAAATAACAATTGTTCCATTGATAAGAAGCCAACTTCTTCGATATACTAGCTTTATTCTGTGGTGTATCATAAGCTTTATCAACTTCTATTGTGTTGTTCGCTAACAGAACCAAACAATTTAAGTTGGTTTGCCTGACAAGATATTTAGAACTGCTATTATCAAGTTCCCTGTTTCTTGGAGAATCTACGAACTGTCTGAAGTTTCTTGTGAAGACAAGGGCACACAGAAAGATCATATGAGAACCTTTCAGTCATATAGGAAAGTTATTTGTAGGTCACTTCTAGTTTGATAAGAAAATGTTGATTGGGAGAGATGCAAATTCTATGTTCAACTTTCTGCAATGACACTTTGATATTTTGTGAATTTGGCAGTCTATGCTGTTGTAGCTTATGTTTAAATGTGGAGTTCAGGGACATACCTTTACATGGGAATTTGACTCTTGTTAATTAAAAGTAGGCAATCCAGTTCCCTTGATTACAGCACTGATCTATGTTAAGTTCATCATTGCAGAACATTGAAAGGAAATGGCATAATCGGTGATATACCAAGAGAATTTGGAAATTTGTCAAGTTTAACAAGCTTAGATTTGGAAAACAATCATTTAATTGGAGAAATACCACCTTCACTTGGTGATCTGAAAAAGCTACAATTTTTGTAAGTTACATCCCATCTAAATCACATGCTGTCCTTTTTCTTTGCATTATATATTACATCTCTGCATATTTCATAAGTAGATTTAGAAGTTATTTTCTTATTTGAGCAGGACACTAAGTCAAAACAATCTCACTGGAGGTATCCCTGAATCACTATCTGGTCTCAATAGCTTGATCAATATGTAAGTGATGATATGCTTTATGATGTCTATAAATATGGAAGGTATAATTTGCATAAGCAATTGAATGATTGAAATATTCCAAAGTTTTTATTTGTTCGAGTATGAAAATAAGATGCTAATATAATCCAAGTAATAAATCCCCAAGTTTCTTTTGTGTCTCGACAGAGGTATATGACTCCATACTTCATTAGCCAATAGTACTTCTAAAAGAATACCTGTCATTAAAAGATAAACCCTATTCTCAGACATTTTCATGTCTTTCTTTACATTTTGCAGTCTGCTTGATTCGAATAACTTGAGCGGTCAAATTCCAGAGCGTTTGTTCCAAACTCCAAAATACAAGTATGAACAACATTGTTTGATTCTAGTTGAACTATTAATTGTGGAAGAATATGTCACAGGATGTTGCATGCTGTTTATTTATATTCTTCTGCTTATTTGCTCTCTCTCCCTCTCGCAGATATTTCACATAATTTGTTCTGCAATTTCTTGTTTCAGTTTCACAGGAAACCACTTAAACTGTGGGGTGAATCTTCCCCACCGTTGTGAATCTGATAACAGTGATTCAGGTAATTTGATTAGCTATTCCATTACTACGACACCATTACAATCCGTTATCGTTGCTACAAAATTTCTTTATTTTTTTCCCCTCAAGAAGTTAATTGCTGATTTTTAGTATTTTCCTTCCTCGGCAGGCACTTCTCATAAGTCGAAGATTGGGATTATAGTTGGAATTGTTGGTGGACTAGCAATTATTTTTCTTATTGGAGGTTTGCTGTTTTTCCTTTGCAAGGGCAGACACAAAGGCTACAGAGAAGAAGTTTTTGTAGACGTTGCAGGTTTGAGTCACCTTTCAGCATATTTTAGCTAATTGGGTGGTTCTGAAAACTAGAAAGTTCATGATCAAGTCATAATCTGTTTTTATTCATCCTAAGAAATATACTTATGGTTCAAATTACTTAACAAGTATCTTGTGGTATTGAAAATACTTAAAAAGAAGACATTTGACTTTCTTTCGACTTATTTTAACATAATTCACTATTAAAGTCAGATCGGAATAGTTATGCAGACTTTGTCACGCACTTAGTATTCTGTCACATAATAGTTTGTTAGAATAACTAGACCAGAACTCATCAAAATGTTTTTTTTTTAAAAATATTTCACTACCATAAGATGTTCCTCAGATTATTTTGATAGATAAGGATATTTTTAAAAATAAGTAAAATCACAAGGAATATCCACATCTTTTTCCCTTATGTTTATATATTGCCTTCTAGAAATTATTTAGTAGACATTTTAATCATGTCCTCTTTTTTGATAATCTCATTTTTATGGAATTTGCATGAAAAATGAAAATTTTCCTGCCCTATATACATGCAATTATTGGAAATTCTTAGGAGCTTATCTGGCTTGGCCAACTTTTACTATAATTGTCAAGAATGTAAGCTTGATGCTATATTGCCACTGTAAATTATTCTCTGGTGTTGTTTGATAACAATTTTGATAATTGTGTTGTGTCATATGAACGTTAAATGCTCATTAGTGATGTCTATTGCCTGTCATTCAAAAGTTTTTGATATTATTTTCAGTTGCAAAGTCCACTAATCTTTTGGCTACCTGTGATTAAATTGTAACTAAGCCCGATTTCTGCTTTTAGTTGATTTTTGACAATTACATACAAGCATTGAAAATTTTCGAATACTAATCTGTTTCTTCGGAAATTTTGGGAACAAAATACAGTTTTACCACCTGAATGAAATGCATCTTCTTTGAAACAGTCTCTTCACAACATTCTTTGACATTATCTTGTGATGTATTTGATCAGGTGAAGTAGACCGAAGGATTGCGTTTGGTCAATTAAAAAGATTTGCATGGAGGGAATTGCAACTGGCAACAGACAACTTCAGTGAGAAAAATATCCTCGGACAGGGAGCTTTTGGAAAAGTATACAAAGGAGTGCTTCCTGACAACACAAAAATTGCGGTGAAGCGGTTGACGGATTTCGAAAGCCCCGGGGGTGATGCAGCTTTCCAACGTGAAGTTGAGATGATAAGTTTTGCTGTTCACAGGAACCTATTACGGCTGATCGGATTTTGCACAACTCAAACCGAGCGCCTTTTGGTTTATCCATATATGCAGAACTTAAGTGTTGCGTATCGACTGAGAGGTATTAGTTTATTATGTACCTTGAATTTGTGATATAGCAATGAATAGGATTAATTATGATCTCTACTGCAGAACGTAAACCTGAAGAGCCTGTCTTAGACTGGGAAACCAGAAAGAGAGTAGCCTTAGGAGCAGCACGTGGGCTGGAATATCTTCACGAACACTGCAATCCTAAGATCATACATCGGGATGTAAAAGCTGCTAACGTGTTACTGGATGAAGATTTTGAAGCAGTAGTTGGTGATTTTGGCTTGGCAAAGTTGGTAGATGTGAGGAAGACTAATGTCACAACTCAAGTTCGTGGAACCATGGGCCACATTGCACCTGAATATTTGTCGACTGGGAAGTCGTCTGAAAGGACTGATGTTTTTGGGTACGGGATCATGCTTTTAGAGCTTGTAACAGGCCAACGGGCAATTGACTTTTCACGACTGGAAGAAGAGGATGATGTCTTGTTACTTGACCATGTAAGCTAATCGTGATACATGATCTACTGTTGCTTCTGTTTCTGTGCATTCAATCTGATTCATCTCAACATTATGGATGGGAAAACAGTGTCTTTTTCATACGTCTATCTTGTTGTTTATTATTATCATTTTTTCACAATTTTTCTCATTCTTGCGTTGTGACTATTTCATTTTGGACCCCTTTTACATATAAAGGTCAAGAAGCTTGAGAGGGAGAAAAGACTCGATGCAATCGTGGATCGTAACCTTAACAAGAATTATGACATCCAGGATGTTGAAATGATGATCCAAGTTGCCTTGCTCTGTACACAGGCATCACCAGAGGACCGTCCAGCAATGTCGGATGTGGTTCGGATGCTGGAAGGAGAGGGCCTTGCCGAGAGGTGGGAAGAATGGCAGAATGTTGAAGTTACACGTAGACAGGAGTACGAAAGATTGCAGAGAAGATTCGAATGGGGCGAAGATTCATTAAATCAGGATGCCATCGAATTATCAGGTGGCCGATGAGGTAACTCTTTAACAGCCTGTTCATTGCGTTAGAGCAACATGTGATTCCTCTTCTTGGTTTAGCTAGTTTTATGTCAACCAAGTAAATGTTTCCTTTTCATTTCTCTTTTGTTCTGTCATAATTTGTATTGTGAAGCTTTCTTTCCGCTGAACATACTTGATGTAAAAGACTACTTTGGAATTTTGTACTTGAAAAGGTAAAAATTTGTAAGTAGAGAAGCTTGGATTTGCTTGTCTTGGTACTATGTGTACAACAGTATCTGCAGTGATTAGCTACTTTTGGTTTTGATGTTTTCTTGTTTAACCATTAAAGTCTGAGTAATCTCCACTACCAAATGTTCAGGGGAAGCTTTGAATTCTACTTTTCTTTTACTGAAGGCCTGTTTGTGTTTGGTTTGGTGCGGTTTTTCATTTTCTGTTTCCGTCTTTACTAAACTTTTTCATATTGATTTACATGACGATCATGTTGAGCAATATTTTCCACAGAACTAATCTTTTTTCCTCCAACCACTTTCTCAGCATAAAACTACATCTTTATCTCTTCTTTGAGATTAAAGATTCAAATTAAGAAGGCCATAATTATAACAAATTAAGATAATAATTTGAAGCGTAACTGCAATATAACATCAATTTAGAACAGTATTTTAGATATTCTTATGGTGTATTTGCCAAGTAACACTGATCATATTTGCACACAGCTCAGATAGTTTGAACACTTTCTGCTTCAAGATATCAGGATAGACTGGTCAGGGTCTCCACTTCCATATCAGGATAGATACAGAAACATGTTTTATTTCCAACTTCAATGAAATAAGAGTGCAATACCATCTTCCGTGGAACTTCAGTTTTGTATGTTTTTCTAGTAGGCTTATGTCAGTTTCTGATACATTAAACCGAAGCTCGTCTCGACCCTGATCTAAAATTCCTAATATACGTATTGGGATTAACTCAAATTTGAACTTTAAAAAATTTCAGATTAGATTCAGTTCAAACTTGGGTTTAGCCGTTTATGTCTTTCAATCTTTTTCTTGGATTAGGATTTGAACTTATCAAATTTTTATGGACTCAGCCTCAGATCCAACCCAAATGTAGTAGCCAATCAAAGGGGACTTTCCTAGAAATTGGTTCTTAAGGGTCTTACATGTTTAAATACATATTTTATAAACAGATGGGATGTTTTCAACTCTCAAAATTAAAGGTGAATGTTACTTCTGGATTGGTGAGTTCTACACATAAAAAAAGTTAATAAAGTACAAGATTCTTTGTCATGATCATGAATAAGAATCATTCAAGGCCATCATTTTATTGAATGATGGGTTTATAGGGTAGTGAAATCTGAAATTTTTCTTGAAACTATCTGCAATACGAGTCACACAAAGATTTGAATTAAAAATGGGACATCACTTTTGATTAGTCGAGAATATCAACAACAACAATCTGCAGAATTTGCAGATGAAAACAATGATTCTGTACCAACAAATCAAACAAGCTCAGAACATCTTATGTGACACTTGACATAAATTTCCAAGGTTTGTTTCCCTTGGTATGAAAAAAGAACAAAATGTAAAGATCAAAATCTTTACTGATTGAAAGGTTTAGTTCACTCTCTTGCAGTCCAAACGAATTTGTCCTTCGTTTCCTGTCAATGGCGTAATGTTTCCCATCTTAACCATTGACCTTGCAAAATCAGCCCAAAAGGCTCTAGGATTTGAGCTGTAAGTCCTGACGAGACCATCTGTTGAGCCACCATTGAAGAGTGCTTGATCCGACTGAAGAAGCCCTTTTCTCTTCATCAAGTCCTTGTAGTAATCAACGTCAAAACTAGCAGGTTTTGGGCTCAGAGGGGAAAGGTTGGAGTCAGATCCTGACACGGGACATGTTTGTCTAAGCTCAGAAGCAAATTCAGGGTCCATGTTGGTTTCGCCGTGGACTCGGTCTCTGAATACACGACACTGAGCAAATCCTAGAGTGTGGCCTCCTGAGAGCGCCACGAGGTCTCTCTCGTCAAGACCTTTCCTTCTGAAATTTTCAATTTGTTCACGAAGGTCCATAAACGGTGATGGGATGTCGGCGTCAGCGGTGGTTCTGCTCGCCGTCGTCGAGTCTCTCCTACCTAGACGAACTTTCCATGTTGGTCCTCCAAGCTACACGCATGTTCATGTCACGTTAATAACATATAAACCAAAGTTGCAGACCTAACATAGAAAGAACTCGTAACGAATTGATCAATACGTACCAAGACAACAGAATCACGAGCAGCAACAGCTAAGATATCTGCACAAGACACCAGCGGACGTCCACAGATTCTGTCAACCTCCGACTTAATCTGGTCGATAACTTCGAAACCTCTTGCCGAATCGGCGTTAGCCAGGGAATTCTTTTCACTGTCAATGGTCGGAGTAGAATCTAACAGAATGGACGCATCACAACCCTGTAAAAAATCAAGAATGCATGAAGTTAATTTCCTGCTACTGAACATAGCCTGAAACCAAGTTTAAAGAAGAACAAGAGAAGGAGAGGTCCAAGTACGTTAACAAAACAGTCATGGAAGTGCAGGCGAAGTATCGAAGCACCCATGCGACGTTCTCTAGCCACTGCGGCTTTGACAACCCTTTTAATGGTTGGCAAGGCTTCAGGGCACACTTTGTCGTAGTAATAAGGAGATAGTGATGAAGTAGCTACATTAGCAAGAGCTAAAAGAAGAAGAACACTGAGATGAAACATGCAACGTGAAGAAGAAGCCATAATCTTCTGCAAGAATTCTACAGATTTGAGCTAATGATTCTGATAGCTTCTAGTCCAGATTCATGTGGGCATTTATAGTTGGTAAACTTGGATCTTTTCTTGCTCTTGGACTTGGCCAACTTGATCACAAGATGAGTATATCAGCATAAAAAGTCAAGACCTTACCTTTCACCATGTCCAAGTTTATAAATTAAAGGATTAATGGTATCGTCATCAGAAATTGTTTGATCAAGTCCTGCACAAATTGCTATGCAATTGTCAATCACTGCTTCGCTCATCTCCGTACCAAAACATAGGGCTAAAGTATCGTATGGACATGTAGGAACAGTTCACACTGTTCGCTTATTTTCGACGAGTACCTAGTCATCCAATAAATGAGATGAACATAAATTGAATAAATAAATATTCATAGAATATGATAGTAACAGACTAACGAACGGAACAGGTGATCTAAAATCATTTGTTGTCATATTTAATTAGAGTTCAACATAATTATAAGTTAAAAATTAATTAATACTCTTTTTTATATATTCATAAAACTTTTAACTTTCTCTCTATTTTAATATGAAATTGTGTGAGGCCAATTTAATTAGTTTAATATATTCACTAACACATAACCTTAAGTGAATGCTTTTTTGGACTTAAAATTTGCACAGATTCACTCTACCTTATACTTAATA
>JAOQMS010000180.1:1831818-1844087 GCA_027563885.1 Erythroxylum longipes | reverse complement strand
TGCAAGAACAAAGGAAAACAAGGGCTTCGACTGTACTACCTTAGGATTATTTACAATTCATTGCGGTATGATTAGGTTGCTTTTGTCTGAAATCGAGACCACTTAATTGGTTGGTGAAGACCGAGAATGTAACAATTCTTTGACTTCTTTAACTAAATTCACCCTTTTTAACTTTATTTTTTACTCCATAATCAACATCAAAAAGCCTGGATTTACCAGGTTAATATTGCAGTCAATTTCTTGTGAGAAAAGGGAAACAACCCAACTGCTTACGTTAGAAAATGTGTAATTTGCGTCTCCTTTTTGCCTTTCTTTTTGTCTCGTAAGATAATGTTTTTACATAATAGTCAAACAACCCTTAAGTTATCTATAGGCTACATACACAGTTACCTGGACCAATTGTGATTAGTTATTGTTTTTAGTCCTAATTTTTAATTAATTACCGACTTTACTCTATGTAAATATTCATTCTTTAGATTAGATGAACCTGCTCAACACACTTGTATCAAAACTTAACCAAAGTCATAGAGCTTGTGTTCCATATGGGTTTAAAAAATAAAGAGAAGATTTAGGCCGTACATGCATTTGATCTTCTAAAAGTCTTAAGCTTTGGAAAGTAAGACTTTTAGAAGGTCTTTCATTTACGTTCAGTAGAAATGGACATGAGTGAACGTAAAATAATAACGGAGAAGAAGTCAAAAGCCAAATCTGTCCCAAACCTAACTCTAGTGGAAGACCTTAGCCTAAACTCAACCCCCCATTTGGTTGCCATCTCTAGAGACATACCACCGTCGCGTTGGACTGTTGATTAGAATGAGAATGAGACCATTTTGAGTATATTCTTAAAGGAAAGCATCATGAGGAACGAATCAAATTCGATTCTACCATTTGATTTTTAGTTATTGGTTCATCAAATAACTTTCACATAATACATAATTTACAAGAGATTACTTACATTTAATATCAATTATTGGAAATACTAAATTTACCAAAAATACAAAAATATAGATAATTAGTCATTGAAATTTGTCATAAAATGAGTACTTGAATCGGAAAATTGAACATTTATTTTGATTTTTATTGTTCTATTTGTCCTTTTTTTTGTTATATTATATTCTTTAAATTGAGTTTTAATTAATCTTTTTCTAATTTTTAGTAGATGGGATTCTTTGTCTAATTTTATGATGTCCAACTATGTCCAGTGTTCAAAACAACTTTGTTTTAACCGTTAGACATAGTTGGATAGTCTCTAAACTCATGTCTAATGACTAAAATGATGTTATTTTAGACATTAAACAGAGTTAAGCTGTGTTTAGATCTGCGGTGCGGTAGAGATAAGTACTTATTCACCGCAGTTTCAAACGTAGTCACTTATTTGGATCTGCAGTAAACAACCAGAGGTTGGAGAAAAGTGCGGTGCCACTGCAGAAATCAATAAGCAGAAAGAGAGTTGCGGTAGAAAACTACTTTTGCTGTAGAAATTTTACTTTCCATTAATAACCTTCACTACAAGTATTATTTTTCATTATATTCTTAATTAATATGACTAATAATATATTTTTATGAAATATTTTATTTATATTTGCTTATTTTAAATTAATATTTTATTATTTATAATTTTAAATTTATATGACTAATTATATATTTTTAATTATTTATACAACAATTAATAGTTTATTAAATCAATGGACTTTTTAGTTATTTTATCTCTTTTCAGCAACCGCAACCACACACTTGTCAAACACCTATTTTCACGTTTTAGCAGTTACTAAAACAGCAATCTCAAACACATAAGTACTTATTAATTATTTCAGTAGATTAATTTCAGCAAGTTGTCAACTACCACCACGACATCACAAATTATCGTAAACTAACTTGTTGGTGCATGAATGTCTCTGTAAACTCAATGCTCATAATAAAAGTCAATGAGAAACGATAAAAGTCAAGTGTCAACCCTCTTTTATCTGTTTAAGAAATTGCTATCCGCTGCTTTGAGAAGTGCAATTTGCTCAAATAGGAAGTAATCTTTCATGACCTTTGTGAAAATATTTGGTCAAAATAATAATAAAAATGTTAGCTGTCACTCAAAAGCCACCTTTTGTGCAAGGTTCTATAACCCACAACCTTTTTGAAAAATATCTATTTAATCCATTTTTTGTAATAAAAATTTCCTAATTCCTCGTTAATTTGTTAAAAAATCACTTACAATAGTCTTAAATCTATATATTTAATAGAATCAAATTCTAATAATGACGTAATTTAAAAATGAAGAAATAACCTCTAATCCCTTACAATTCTTTTTCAGGGCTTCATTTACTAATTCATTTGATCTTCACTTGATAATGTTTACCCTTATAAAATCTTCAATTCAAATAAATGGTAGCAAAGTTCACTATTTTTTTACATTAAAAACTATATTCATCATAACATTAAGAAATTATGAATATAACACACTAATTGTTTAATTATAATGTACATAATGTCTCCTAAAAAATATATAGCATTAGTGTATTCTACTACATCTTCAAAACTTTTTTTGAGTTATTAACATTTTAAAATTTAACATTCATATTTTATATCAATACATCTCTACTAATTAAGGATAAGGCTGCATAATACTAAATATATCCAAATTTTATGTATTAAAAGAATTTTTGCTAGGTTGTTATTGTTGTAATGTTGTATACAAATAATTCCAAAAAAATAAATATATTTATTGCGTTATAAATAATATAATACGTTGGAAAATATGTATTTAAAAAATAATAAATGCGGGCATTTTGATAAACAAGAAAAAATATGGCAATACCCATCAATATCTTAGAAAATTAATTAAAAGAAGGAAGATTAGATTAGTTGTGTCTCTATTATGATTGCTTGCTAGTCATTTAATTCCCAACCTTTTGTGTTTCTAACTACTTGGGGTCCCTCTAATTATCATTTGAAGGACCTTTCTACGTCACTTTTTGGACATTGATGCTTTAGTCAACTCTCCCTTTCTCTGTGTCTTGTAGATAAACAAAAAATTATGAAGAAATAATCATATGCAGTATCTTCCCGTACAATAAAAACCAATTTTAAGATGATCAAGATAGCGATAGACATGGAGTTTGGAGCCACCTCCTCTGGAGTGGTTGGCTAGTTCAGATCAAACGGTTTTGGTCAATCACTTGATCATCTTACTTACCCGGAAAATACTTATAATCCAATAATGTATAAACAATATGAATGATTATAATGACAGATCAAAAAAAGAAACTTTAAACTCCTTTTCATGTGTGAACACCAAGACTTCTCAATATAATCACCTGTGATCCTATCAGTAATCGTCTTTTCTTTTCTGGGTTCGCTATGTTTTCTTACTTAGAAAAGAACTTCTGATAATAACATAAACGACGAGTTCAAAGTTCAAACTGAGGACAGGTGTTATCTGCTATCAGGTTAAATAGCTTGCGAAGACTTTTCAGGACTAAAACTTGGAAAATATGTATGCAATTTCTTGGAAATCAAGCCATCTTCATAGTGTATATGTTTCAACCATAACATATTTACAATGTCAACACGTTTCCAGAGTCCAAACAGAAGGAAAAAAGTTCTTCTACAAAAGATTATAATATGCATGCAGTTATGCTTCTGTTTCTCGAAACCCAACTGGGCTGAGATTCACTGGATACTGATCTATCGTGCAGGATCATTTCAGGAATGTCATGTTGTGATTGAAACAGGAAAACTTCGTCATCCGAATGAGTCCTTAAGCACAAATATTTAGTAGGTGATGAACCCTTGAAAAAAGAGTTGCAGATAGATCACCAATGACACAGATTTGAAAACGTGTAATATACCTACTCCTGGACATGAAAGCTATGTACTGGAATGATAAGCGCAAAGGGTTAATGTGAACCGAAGGTTACAGACGACATGAACAGTATATAATCTATAGACTCTAGAGTCTAGAATATTTCACAAAGAAGCAAGTCCTGGTGCAACTCGGACCTAGGATGTTTCTTGAAATAAAGGGTGTTCAAGGAGAAGGTGATCAGGCCAAAGGGAAGGAGCATCACCGCCGTAGCTTGAAAGAGTGGAAGAATCGCTGCTGAAGTTGATCGGAGAAGCCTGTGTAATGACAGGAGCGCCTGATGGAGGAGATGAGATTGAAGACGGAGGAAGATATGGAGAGTTAGGCGAGGTCTCTCCATGACTGAACACTGTAAAGTCAGGAGCTTGAGCCAGTTGGTGTTTGTTCAATTGTGTTTGATAGCTGCAAGGGACTTGCAAGTCAGGCAAACGAGAGAAAGGAAAATCCATGGCTTCAAGACCCTGAAGAGAGTTGGGTGTTAAATCCATTTGGGTTGAGGTTGTAACTGGGCTGTGCTTGACAGAAGCAAGAGAATTCAATAGGTAATAAGTTTCCATGTCAGTGAAACTGTTACTGTTGATGTTGTTTGAGCTTGTTGCTGTGGAAGATGGAGTTTGAGGCTGTAGGAGGTACTGTAAGTATTGAAGCCTAGCCATCTGTGCAGCTTCCGCTTGGAGTCTCGCAGCATGTTCTTCCACAGAGTGACTGTCCATAAGCTCCTTTAGGTTAGCCAGAGCTATAAGGTGAGGCAAGCTAGAGAAGATATCAGTTCGAGGACGATGAGTCATAGGATCAAAACCCATCTGTATCAGCTTTTTCTTGAGATGGGTATTCCAAAAGTTCTTAATTTCGTTGTCTGTCCTACCAGGTAGCTGGCTTGCGATCGCCGACCATCTGGTATTGAGAAAAGAAAAGCAAAACGATGAGCATATGATGAAGATCCATGTCGAATCAGAGATTACTATCAGAATCAAGTCAATTACTTGTTGCCAAGAACAGCATGAAGATTAAGAATCGTCTGTTCTTCTTCTGCAGAAAACTTTCCTCTCTTGATATCTGGCCTTAAATAGTTTGTCCATCTCAGTCTGCAACTCTTCCCACATCTGTTTAGACCTGCAGAACAAGTTATTCTAGTTCATCAGAGACAGAAACATAGTCAAAATCACATAAAAGTCATCTTAAGTTTGAATAGACACAGTACCAGCAAGTTTAGGGAGGGCTCTCCAGCTTCCATGACCCTGTTTCTGTATGTATTTAACAAGCTTTTGATCTTCTTCGGGAGTCCAAGGACCTTTCTTAAGTCCACTCTCATCACAACACGGAGACCTTCCCATTTTTGCGGCTATAATATGACTACTCGCTTGTTTCCTCCTCCAAACTAAGAGATATGTCTGCCTCCTGCCAATCCAACCAGTAACTGGAGGCTTAATATTTATACACAATCTTGTTCTTGGCAGCTTCCCATCTGCTAGCAAAATAGGGTGTGCCCTTTTTCTTCTTGAAATGTCAAATTCATCCTCCTTGGAAAATGATTTCCATTTTCTTAGGACCAATTTAATGTCAATGAAGTTATTATTTCCTTAGTGCCAACTTAGCCCCCACAAGCCATTTTTAATTACAATTATTTATTAATTCTAAAAGTCTAATTTAATACTCCATTTTTTATTAAAAAATATACTTAATACTGCAAGCTTTAATTTTCGTCAAATAAACTTTATTTTTATAATTTAAAAGACATATTTTATTATATTATACGAGCAATCTTCAAGTAGCCTAATCGAGCAATTAAAGTGAAAAATGGGTGGAAGTTGAGTGACAATTAGAAGACGGCCAAGGTTTGCTAATTTAATAATTCAAAGAGATTAGGAAGTGGGTTTTTAATTAATTACAGATTAATCAACACATTAATGGTCAAGGCAAAAGAGGAAGAAGGAACAAAAATAGCAATATGTGAGTAATAAATATAAAGAGAAGATGTTAGCATCAAAGAACAGGTGGCACGTCACCGCTGGTCATAGGAACTCATCCCATGCACGCAACAAGCTGCTCGTTTCGTCACTCTGTGCATGGCTTCCCAATAATTTTCATCTTACGTATATATATATATACATATATATATATATATTAAAAATTGAATCGGAGGTTAAATATGTAAGATAAGAAGTATAAGGTTTAAAATCAATCAGTATTAAAATGTCATAAAACAACTTAAAATTAAATAAAATTAAAAAATTTGAAATGTAATTGAATGAGATTGTTTTTATATATTGAAAATTTTGAAGTTTAATTAAAAAGAAATAGTAAAATGAAAATTAATTTATTTATTTTGTTTATAAGAAATTATTAATGTATAAAAATTAATCTATTAATTAATAAATTGATCGATTTTAATAAAATTTTTAAAATTAAATTGAACTGAAAATTTAAAAATCAAACTAAAAAATTAAGTAGTTTAAAATTTTTACGATTGAACTGATCAAATTGGTTGAATTTTGCCACTTATGATAGCAATCATCATAGGTGGAGGAGGAAATTATTGAATATTGGTTTGATTATATTCTCTAAAAAGTTTCTTAAATCTTAAATTTATTTTTATATCAATAATATAAAAGTTGGATCAAATTATTGTTTAGTTCTAAGTGATTAATTTATTTAATAATTTGCTTAAATTATAATATTAGTGGATTATCATATAATCTAAACAAAATTCAACTTGCATTAAGAGATTGAAATAAATGGAAAATACTCACACAAAGTAAATCTAGTTTCTAAATTTCAATAAAACAACAATAACGATTAAGTAAAAATCTTGTTGATACGTGAATTTTGGAGATATCATATAGTACACAACATTACTCCTAATTAATAGAGAGAGCGTTTTCAAATTTTCTACATCATAATAATATGGGTCTCAAATTGGGATTAATCATAGCTCTTAGGACATAACATCTATAGTATGAACCAGGCCGATCCTGAGCAAGGGCAGACAGAACACCTGCCTAGGGTTAAGCCTTATGAAGAATAAATGAGGCAACAAAAATGCCCTATTTTATTTCATTTTGTTTTTTATAAGAGTCTTAATCTTCATAAACAACAACAAAAGGCCTTTATTTTATTTCTTTTATTTTTTTTTCAAGAGTTCACTTTTAATCATCATAAAAAATAAAAAGAAACAAAATAAAAAATCTATTTTTTTACTTTAGCCAGGGTCGGATCGTTCAAAGCTTATAAAACATCAGGAACGGCTCTTGTATGAACTTCAACGTCCGATCATCTTTGTCTCGTGTTATGCCACAAACATAATTTATAAGGTAGTATTTCATATAATCATTCATACACATCATATGTATTATTTTGCGTATCTTGCTGAAAAGATTATCTTCAGGAAGATATATATGGCAGTTTTGACTCATACCCATTTATTGGACTCTCCGTAATTAAAAAAAGAAAATATCTTTAACAAAGAGTAACCTAGCTATATACGTACTTGCCACTGTCTATTCAGCATAGCTCACGAGTAAGACTCAGGAAGTTTTGTGAGGAAGAGAATGTAATTTAACTATATATGTTTTTGCTTATGTTAGGTTAGATATAGCTGGTTTATCTAAACTCGAACCAAACACTTCCTGAAACACAGATTTAAGAGTAGCAGGTCTTAGTCATACACTAACTACATATTTTTATTCTCTGATCAATTCACGTTTGCTTATAATATGGTTTCATACTCTACTAGATGCACTCTTAGAAGCATATTCT
Source organism: Erythroxylum longipes (assembly GCA_027563885.1). Classification (NCBI taxonomy): domain Eukaryota; kingdom Viridiplantae; phylum Streptophyta; class Magnoliopsida; order Malpighiales; family Erythroxylaceae; genus Erythroxylum; species Erythroxylum longipes. The sequence continues at coordinate 1,836,475 of JAOQMS010000180.1, read as the reverse complement.
CTGGATGTTATGTACAATCTTTCATAATCAATGAGATCATACTTCCATTGATATTTCATGAATTCACCTGTTTAGTAAGCAATTGACTCCAATTATTGCAATTTTGGTAATTGTCAGTAATATCAATATTTGTTATATCCTACAGAAGTGAATATTGTTACAAATTTTTACCCAAAAAAAGGTTATGTCTTTATAAGTTTATGAAAAATTCTAGCTAATTATTTTCAAATTTTATAATTTTTTAGGTATAAGCCACGGAATTTTTACGTAGTTTAATTAATTTTTAAAATTTTAAAATTATTGAAAAATTCTTTGTAATTTTTAATTTTTTAGAAAAATTTCTTTTCTGTTAGACTTATATTAAAAAAGACAAAAACATACAATATAAATAACGCAAATAAATCAATCAAATGCTATTAATATATGAGTTCGACATAACTCAATTATTAAATTAGACTCGATCGAACCAATAAAACATGGTCCAAAACTAGTACTTAAAAAAATTACAATAAATTATTGTTTGAATTGGGTTTAAAAATTAGGTTCTATCATATATATATATATATATTAGTAATATTTGATTAGTCTACAAAATGTTTCACCAATAAATTTTAGCAAAAATTCTAAAAAATTAAAAATTATAGAAATTTCTTAATAATTTTAAGGCTTATAATATTTTTCTAAAATCAATTAAATTACAGGAAAATCCAATTTTTTGCTCTAATTTTTTTGAAAGTCCGAATATATTTAGGCCTTATAATATATAGTTAGGTTGTGTATGGTGTTGAATATTTTACAAGAGTGAGTTCCCTCGTGTGTGCATGACGATATTGCATTCTAACCAACCACACCGCCAATAGGCCACGTTTCGCTTCCCCATTCCCCACTTTTGCCTCTATGTGATTAATGCTAATACCTACTTATAAAAATACAAAATCATATAATCATATGCAATCAACATTTTATATTTTATGTCATTATATCCAATCTCCATTCAATTGGGGAAAAAATCTATACTATAGCATGCGTGTATTAGTGTACTTATTCACTTCTAAGTTACTATTTATATCAAGTGCATAGTTTTATATAATTATAAGGGATTGCAAGTGATATTACTATTGTTAATTATAACTATAATGTATCACATTTAATTCCAATAAAAATCATGGAAGGATGTGACCTCTTTGACCAGCAAGGGAGCTGGTTAGAGGAGAGGTTGGTGCAGCAAACACAGAAATTCGATCACCTTTTCGAGATATACAAGACCCTTGTTGTTGTTCTTCTTCTTCTTCTTTAACCCCCAAAAGATGTGTTAATGGCGGCCACTTCTTGGTGCCCTTTTGTCCCTGTTGTATCAGATCAGATATGTCATCTGCAGAAAATTTTCTGCAGCAGTGAAGAACAATGAATCAAATCTTGAAACTAGCTATGGTGTTAATACAGTTGACAGGATCAAAAGTCATATTTACAAGGTTCAATTCCAAAACTCAGATTATATGCGTTCATCACTACTTTTGAAACGAATACAATTTTGTTAATTGAAATATGAATCACATCCAAACGAATACAAATGCTGTCTTCTGTTCCTCAGCAAGAAAACCAAGAAAAGGCCACAAAAATCAACAGAATGTTCTTAAAGAAATCAGGCTTAGGAGTACAAGCATTTCCATGGTATTTGATTTCTTTGCATGTTATCCGAAACTTGACTCCAAATGGGCTCTATATGATAGTTAAGCAAGCTAAGTATAAAAAGAGAAAAAAGGATTTTCTCATTTTGTGTATATATAAGATTATTTTGAATTTTGATCCGTAATTTAGACTGTTATTGTAATTTATTATGCTTATAATCGTATTTTGTTGTTATTGTATCCATGGTCATTTGTAATTACCCTAATCATTTGCAATTTCCACATTACTTGTAATTATAAACTTTGATATAAAGTTCAATAGGTCCAGGTCACAGGACAAAGTCGATCGGTACGGTCATCATTTACTTACCTCATAAGCCAAGTTTTTTCTAATTACCTTAAAAACACTTGTCAAAGGTTCACATCAATGGCCACAACGGGTCAAGGCAAACAAGGACGAGAATTGGTTACATTCATAGGTTTTTGTCCTTGATCCTCATTTTCTTCTTCACTTACCTCATTCTCCTTTCTCCACAAGTTTTGCCAGTAAGAGAAACTAAAGTCAGCTGTCGCTGGCAATAGGTTAAAAGGGAAAGGAACATAAAGCATATGTGTATATATAAGACAGACTTCGATTAAAAATAACGAGGAAACTTATACAAATGTAATATCAAATATGGACTAATCAAATATAATATCAAACATGAACTAATCAAAGCAGCTCTTAACTCGACTCAATTTAGTTAAATTCAATTTAAACTATTAATTTAACAATAAATTAATAGTTTAAGTAAAATTTAATTAGTTTGATTTGTATAGAAGAGTTAGATTGATTTTAAAAAATAAAGAAAACGTACTAAAAGATCTATGTCTTTTGCTCATGAACAAGAGTAAAGCAAACATACTAAACCACTTGTTCACGAAAGCTAGTTAAAAGATTTCTTCATATGAAAAGATTAATAAAGTGATCATATTACTTCTTCAACTAGGGTTCCTTGTCGGATGGACCATCCTCCTCAGGAAGGTTATTAAATTAAAGGATTTAGAAAGCTTAAGTGATGTCACTCACAAAGAAAGCATACAATCCCTGTAGATTAGAAAAATAAGATGGTTGTAGTGTCAGCTAAACAACTAATTTGCTTGTTCTGTTAAGTTTCCACCCGATACATCTAAACTCGGACTTTCTGTGCATCTTCCATGCCACGTATTGAGTTTCTTGTCGTTCCATTTCCATGCAGAAAGAAACCCTAGTTATTATTTGTTAAAATGTTTTCGATCTCTTCGAGGAAGAGAAATTAACATTGTCGATATCAGGTCTTGTCAATGTCGATCTGTTGCACTGATCATGCTTTAATTCCTTAATAAGTTTCCGTTTCAGGAAGAAAGAACCAAACAATGATCAGGGATTAAGGACCAGTGCTTCGTTTTAAAAATCGAAAAGAACTGATAAACTGATCCTGTCGAGATGATTGTAATAGAAACTTGTTCTTAATGAATTTAATTTTCTGGTTTTTAATAAAGATAATAAATAAGAATAGAATAGAAAAAATATAAGTAACAAACATATATATATATAAGAAAATTTTGATTTTTTTGAAAATTTAAAATTATCCAAATTTTTCTTTAATTTTTAGTTTTTCACAAAATTTTTTCTTAGAATTTAGTTAAAAAATAAATACAAAATACACTTGATCGAATGCTACTTACATGACGATTCAACCCAATTTTTAAAATCGAAGGAAACCAATTAATCTAACCAAAACTAATAATTTATAATAATTATTTTAAATTATTAATTTGCGTTGGGCTCAACTAGTTTGAGTTTACATCTGATATTCATATCACGTGTGATTTATTGTATTTTTAACCGATGATTTTTCTAAAATAAAAATTTAAAAAGGATATTTTGAAAATTTTCTAAATAATTACAAGGAAAAGTCTATACAATTTATCCTTGAAACTTTAATCACTTGGAACTTAAAGTGGATTATAATATAAATATTGTTCAATTTGCCACCATATCCTATCTAGATTTTATGCTCTAACAATCAAAGTATATCTACGTTAGTAAAAGGAAAGTCGAACTAAATGTATTATAGAAGTGTTTGATTAAAATAAGCTAAGATTGGTTGAAGACTAGTCAGGTTATTTCTCTAACGAATGACAGTGATAGTCCCTCTAAGTATCCATGTAGTTGAATGAGAACTTAATTAAAGAAATTAATACCGTCTTTGGAGTAGAAAGAGTTCGATGAAGATAACATGAACTTTACCTAGTTCCATTACGTCCATTACGTCCATTACACGTGAGCTGTGTTTATGACCATATACATGTATATTGTCAATCATCAACTTTCACCCTTTTCAATTATTCGTGGCCTAACAACCCTAATAGAAAAGGACAAGAACATATTGAAGAATACAAGTGGGGTATGGAAGATCTATGCTAATTTCATCATATCTTTACTATTTCAATGACAATTACATGTGTTTACCAAAGTTCAAGTAGTCGACTAATTATGTAACATCCCAAGTGTTAAGGACATTATTATCGAATGTGATTTTATTGAACTCCAAATCGAAACGTTTGGATTTGATCTAATGTAAATTGTGATTCTATTTTATTAATTAAAAACTTAAAATTTCTTAAATTAAGTTAATTAAAGTAATAATTAGTGCATTGCCAAAATATTTTTAATTACACATTGTTTACATTAATATAAGAGCAGTCAAGTTTTCTCAACCGTTATGACCAACTTTAAAGATCACATCCGTCTTAATTTTAAGTATACGTACAATAAATGTTCAAATCAAGTCACTGAGTTGTGCTATATAATTTGTTTTAGGCATCAACTACCATGTCATTTGGTGGCTTAACTTCAATAGGCAATGACATCATAGTTAACAGCTAAGGATAGTGAAAGATAGTGAAACTGATAGTTGATATACATATGATTGGTCAATTATTATATTTCATGTAGTAAGCAAATGCAGAGACAGCACATCATATCACACACAAATATATATATG
>JAOQMS010000180.1:1805230-1820443 GCA_027563885.1 Erythroxylum longipes | reverse complement strand
TTATTTTTTTAAGTTATTTTTTATTGAAAAAAATAATATATAAAAAATATGCGTGAAGTAAAATATAATTTTGAGGAAACTAACCTTTTGGAATGATAATTGAATTTCAATCAAATAAAGTGACCAAAAATTAAAAAAAAAACAATTATATGAAACACCACGTGTGTAATTGGCTTTTCACAATCCTTGTAAATTCCAAACGAATCAGTTTCGATACCTGACGTTGACATGCTCGATCGGACCAAAGACCGACCACAAGAAGCCGAAAACCTCCGCAACGCAAAGTGTATACAGCCAAATCCAACCCAATGAAAGCTACGTGAATTCCGGTCGCAGGCGGCGTAATACTACCAAACTACGCCGCTTCCTCCGCCGCATTTCCCACATTCCGATCTCTGTCACTTTGCTATCTCCAACAACAACAACACCAACACCAACTTGGACATCATCGAGATACTATTCTATCTCTCTTCCTCTTCAAGCCTCTCGCTTTCGTCATAATTTGACAAAGTAACAAACTTAACCGTCCCATTTTATAGATTTTAGTCTCTCTTTTTGTGTCACGAACTTGGTTTCTCTTCAATTACATCATCTCATTGTTTGTCCAATTCAATGTACGGGCTGTTCGACTCCAAATCTGATACCTACGATCAACCGCTCTTCATCGGGGGTCTTTTTCTCGACTGCTACCAACCCACTTGTCCTTCTGTTGTCTCTTTGATTTCTTCAAAGAATAGTTGTTCTGTGTTGAGGTTTGATGGCCGTGGACGGCGACGAAGATGTGTCGGACATAACGTTGGGGTGTTTCTGTCAGTCAGTCTGTCAGGTCAACAAGGGTATGTTGGTGAATCGCGAGATAGGTTGGACCAAAACGGCGATGAGAAAAATCTACAGGAGGAAAATGCGGCGGTTCTCAGAGTGGCGGGTGTAGAGAAAGTAGCAAAGAAAGTTAAAGTGCGGGGATCAGCTGCTTTGAACACCACCAAGCATCTTTGGGCTGGTGTGGTAGCTGCAATGGTCTCAAGGTTTTTGTTTTATGAATTCCCATCACAAGTATTCGATCAAGATGTTCACTTTTGTAACTTTTGCGAACTGTTTGTGTTGGTCATAGGACTTTCATAGCGCCTTTGGAAAGGATGAAGCTGGAGTACATTGTGAGAGGTGAGCAGAAGAGTCTTTTTGAGCTGATCAGGAGAATAGCAACCACTGAAGGAGTGAGAGGTTTCTGGAAAGGGAATGTTGTCAATATTCTCCGAACTGCTCCATTCAAATCTATCAATTTCTATGCTTATGATACTTACAGGAGTCGGTTGTTGAAGTGGTCTGGGAATGAGGAAACCACGAACTTTGAGAGGTTTGTTGCCGGTGCTGCTGCTGGAATCACTGCGACCTTGCTTTGCTTGCCAATGGACACGGTAAACTGCAACTTTAGACTTTGACCTGGTCATAGTCTTTATGTGTTTCCACAGACTTGATTTTCTTGCTTGAGATTGCTGATAGTCTTGTCTTGTGGAGTGAACATGTATCTTTTTCCAAATTTTTTAATCTACGAATCTGTGCCTAAGATTGATATGAAGTTCATTAGAAAGGATAGGAACATCATGGACTGTGTGGTATTTGGAGAGTTTCTTCTCTTTAACTTGGTGCAATTAGAAATGCACATGATGCACCACTTAACTGATATTGCTCATCTTCTGATATAAAAGCACGCCCTCCCTCAGACAGAGTTCATCTTTTATTTTCTCTAGGTTTTATTGATGACACTTTCACGCTAATTCTATTTTGTTAGTTCACTTGAAGAAATTTCAGTGTAGTCAACTTTCTGAAACTAATTTTGAAGAATTTCTGTGCTAAGGTTGTGTTTTCTAGTGATTTATACTTGGTAGATGTAATATATGATGTCTTTTCTTCACCTTAGATTTCATTTCAGAAAATGAGATTCATTTGTCTTAGTTTTGCATAGTATCAATCCAACAAAAATCCAAGATTTCCAGGGAAGGAAGCCTGCAAAAATCCTAGTTGTTCCGCTATGTCAGTTGCTTTTGGAAGTGGCTGCCATAATGTGTTTCCATGTGACATATATGTGCATTTTAAGCGTGTTGATAACTGAAATCTCATCAATTAATTGTTACTGGTTATGAGCTAAGAATTCAACCTCTCTCTCTATATGTGTCAAATGGATCCATTGACCCTCATGATTGACTCATTGAATATATAAAAGAATCTTAGCTTAGGACCTTCAGTTTCCAGCCTGCATCAGCTTTACTTCTGCCAATTGATGGTGGTTGGTCTATTATGAAGGATGCATTGTCATGTTGTTGACTGTATGAGAACGATTTTTCATAAAGCTGCATTAATTTATGGGATACTTCAACATGATTACTTATTCCATTAAGCATTGTGTGATTTGTCAAACTTCATGTTTTGTAGGTAAGAACAAAAATAGTGGCTCCTGGTGGGGAAGCATTAGGTGGTGTGATCGGTACTTTCCGTTACATGATCCAGAATGAAGGCTTTTTTTCTCTTTATAAGGGTTTGCTTCCCTCAATAGTGAGCATGGCACCTTCAGGTGCTGTTTACTATGGTGTCTATGATATGTTAAAATCAGCTTACCTTCATTCACCAGAAGGAAGGAAGAGAATTCAAAATCTGAAAGAAGAGGGTGAGAAACTAAATGCACTGGAGCAACTGGAGTTGGGTCCCATGAGAACATTGCTTTATGGGGCAATTGCTGGCTGTTGCTCTGAAGCTGCCACTTATCCATTTGAGGTTGTTAGGAGACATCTTCAAATGCAAGTTGGGGCAACAAAGATGAGTGCATTGGCGACTTGTGCCAAGATAGTTGAACAAGGAGGTGTTCCTGCTCTATATGCAGGATTAGTACCTAGCTTATTGCAGGTATGATACACATACTCTTTTCAGGGACTTTTCCTTTTGATATCTTCTGAGAGTCTTTTTGAAAGATTGGAAGTAATCAGATGTTCTGGTGGGTGATTGTCGATAGCATTGACAGTATTTTCTGCTAGGTGGTTGACAATTTTTCTGCTGCTGTGTTCAATAACCTAAAAAAACAAGAAACCCTTAACCTGTTTATACTTTTGGGTATCAGTTTTCTAAGTTTCTTGGATGTTCCAACAAGTGGATTTTATGATCCTGCAGGTTTTACCATCAGCTGCTCTAAGCTACTTCGTATATGAGTTCATGAAGATCGTGCTCAAAGTCGAATCGAGTTAAACACATTCAATCTGCATGAAGAAACCACTGGATTATTTGTTTTAGGAGGAGAAGTTAATAATTCTGCCGTTGGTGCTATCTGTGTTCTACTGCACCTGTGTTGTTCCTGATTTTTTTTAAGCAAGAAGTGAAAGTAAAAGATGAGCTATATAGATGAGACGAGGCATTCGGGCCTGTTTGCTCGTCAGATGCGTTTGAGGGTTTTTTCCCATATGGACGTTAAGAAACCTGAGGATGCTTAAAGTTATAACTTTTGGGCCATGAACTTCTAGTTAATACTGTAACATAAATCCTGAACGTAATTCCTCGTAATTCCTGATAGATTTCATATCAGAACCAAAGAACCTGTGTGCTTGAAAATCTCTGATAAGAGAGAGGGCAGAAAAGATCTAGTCAAGTCACGAGAAGAACAGGCACTTGAACATACATGGCCCATGACTTGAGTCTGATCTTTCATAACGACAACTCTAGACCTTGTCCTCCTCTGCTTTTGCTCTGTTCTGTTCTGTTTCTTTTTTCTGGTTCAATGTTTCAGGAAGTCTTGGAAAATTATCATCAATGTGGGACCAAGTTCCTGACAAATACTACTTACATGTCAAGTCATCTTCATTGCCAACATGCAAGATTCTGTCCCTCCCTCCTCTGTTTCGCTTCTTGACCCTTTCTATAAAAAAAGTTCACATCTTTATTTATTACTAATTTTTATTTTTTATATATCCTCTGTTTTCTTTAATTTTTTGAACGTATATAATATAATTTCAAGCTTTTTCATGAAAAGATGTAGGCTTTATTAAATGTTATTTTCAATATAAAGAAAAAGGTTTCTGGTAATGTTGTGTTGAGCAAATCTAGAGCATTGAAAGATTACAGTGAAGGTCAGGAGGGGTCCTTTTTCGAGGATGGGATGAACTTATATTTATCTATTTAAATAAATCTACGTAAATTATATATTCTAAAATGATATAAAGTAATATTTTATATTTAATTAATATTTTAAAAATTTTCAGTGTATTTTTAAAATTAAAAATTAATATAGTTTATTTAAATTATAAAATTAATTATTTTATTTTTATTAGATGATATATGTATATATAATTAATATGGGCAATGAGGTCAAAAAATGAAGAAAAGAACAGTGAGCAATAATAGGATGTGAGAAGGAAGCTTTTGTCGTCTAAGGATGATGTCGCAATCAGGAGCTTCTCTGTCTCAGCTCAGCACGGGTAAAAAACTCTATCGTCGTCCATCTTCCATGTAACGTTCGTACCCAACCCTCACACCCGCTGTTTAACTCTTTCTGGGTCGCACTCATTTTCTCTCTTGAGTTGCTATGTGTAAAGAACTTTTGATTATCTGCAAGTTTTAGTAACTGGGTGGTCGCCATTTTTGTTGTACAACTTAAAGCTTAGCTTCCAGTTTCATCTCTGTAATGGCTGCCCCTAGCCCCTGCGATGAGGTTAGATATGTTTGGGTTTTCTTAGACAACTTTCTAAGCATCTCCACCTTATTTTGCATGGAAAGTTTACAAATTTTAGCTACATTGGTAGCAAATATTTTGATTTTGAAGTCCAAATTACCCGATATCCAACTTCTGATCGTCTGAATTTTGGTTCCTGGTCAGCATTTATAACCCAAGTTCCAATCTTTTTTAAGATTTCCTTCTCCATTTTCTCTGGAAGCAAAGACACCTTTGTGTTTTATCTCGTGGAATTGAAAGCTTAGCTCGTATCCAATGTAGTGAGGATGGAGATTGAAATTTCTTTTTTATTCTTGGATTTTTTGGATTGTTTTCAGTTGCTGAAGCAGCCCAGTTTTGGTGAGGGAAGAGGGCATTGCTCTTTAGGTAAAATTATAACCATTTCAGTTATGTAGTTAAATTTCCATGTTAGTGTCAATGGTGGTGTGGTTAATAGGATGTTCTGCTGTTGAAATATCAGAGGTTGTGCCTCTACTTCTTGAGAAGACTCCCCTTTCAGTGGAAGAAAATTGCCCCTTTCTCAGTCATATTGTAAGCTTATTTTGCTGCTCTGATCCATTTCTTCAAGTTTGAGTTTGGTGTTAGGATCCGTTCCATTTTGTCAATGTTTGATAAATATCTTATGCATAACTTGCCCTGTATTTTATATTCTATGCATTCTGGATTCCTAAACAGTAATTGTTTAATTTTCTTAGTCTTTAGATAAGATTTTTCATTTGTGTGCTTTTGAACTTTTCATCATTGATACAGGATCAAGATGTCTATAGTATTTCGTTATTAGCAGGTGGAGGGAACAATGGTCGACAATGTGCATCGCAGTTAGCCGTCTTAGGCTTTGTTGAACTTCCTCTTCCACCAAAAACCCAAAGTTGCATAGATCCTCGGTCGAATTGCCAAAACTTCGTTAATTTGCAAATGGAAAATGCGGAGGCATATTCACCATGCGATGTTGATATAGAATTAGACTTAGAAAGTAGTGGAAAGACTAAATTAGACGATGAAACAGCTGGAAGTATCAAAAGTGGGGGTCTACTAACGGTAAGAGCCTCTGGTACTTTACAATAATGAACAATTACAACATATTACTGTGTATTAAAGACTGGATTTAAGTTGCAAACAAACATCAGTGCAGCCCGAAAGTGTTTAAATGCGTTATTGAGTCATTACTAGCTTGGCCTTAATGACATAATCTTCATATATATCTGTTTGCTATGCTTCAATTTGTTGGTTACACTGCAGGGGATGCTGATCAGACAGGCAAGCCAAAAAATATTCTACAGTTTTATGCAGCTGTTTACAAATCAGAGCTCCACGTTGATGAAGTTGATTTCGAGAGGTATGAGGGCTTATCCTGTTGCCTTACTGGGGCCTGGTAATTTATCCGGCCATTTTCATGTTGAGATAGGGGGGATTTTACTGGTGTTTCCCATGTAAAGCATTACTTCACGTTTATTGCATCTTTGTTTCACTATCTGCTCACAGACTTTGAAAACTCGTGCATATGCTGGTAATATGCTCTGTTCCTTTTGCTGAAGGCAATAATGATTAGTTCCCAACATTGTAGTGTTTCCTCTGATTTCAATTAAATTTCCTGTTTCAAGCTTACTGTTAAATTCCCACAAAATATGCTTGCAATTCTGTTTTGTGATTTTGATTGTTTCCATTTGACAGATAAGTCATTTACAGAGAGAATTCAGGATACACCTAATAACAGACTCAGAAGATATAAGCGAACAGCATCATTTGATTCAAGAAAAATTGTTCTACTATTCTCAATTTTGTAAGTTTTGGATTCACTAGCAAAATGCAAAACTGAAACTTTTCTTTTTCTTGTTGATGTTTTTCAGTTCCACAGCATTGCTTTATTTTCATGAAGGCTTTGTACGCTTAGCATATCTCTTGCTGTTAACATGCATTTGCTGTTATGACTTATGATGACTAACCTGATAGTGCAGTAGGATCAGTGATGGAGTTGCCAACTATTTTGCATTTTGAGAGGCCGAAAATACCCACAAAATAAGCTTCATGCACATTTTAGGGTGGATTTCTTTAACTGTGAAATCACTTGAAGATTACACGTGAAAGTTGGATCAGTCAAAATCTGTAGATTGAATGCTAAGGCAATGTTTCACATATCAACAGGAATTTTGAGCTATAACAAATGTTTTACTGAAGAGCATGTGATGATAATCGGATTAACCCTTAACAATTTTGCTTCATTTAATTCTTACCACAAATAAGAAGTCGGAAGTTCATCAGAGCACTTTGAGATACAAGGGCAATGATACTAACCCATTCATCAGTTCATGGTGCTTAGGAGCAGAACTAAAAAGCAATTATACATTATAGAACATGTCTTTCTTTTCTACCATTTGCCAGGCCTTCTTTATAACCACGTCTGCTGTGTTTCTTAATTTGATGCAGCTCAAGCCTGGGGACGTTGATATTGATATATCTGACATTAAGAGTGAGGCAGTCAGTCGAGGTATTTGTTAATGTCTAACGGTTTTCTCATAGTAGTTTTCAGTTTCATGCTTCAAGTTGTTTATCTGAAGTTCTCACTATGAAACTTGCTGCTGAAGATCCAGGACAAGTGTAAGCATGTGCTCTGTACATAAGTAATAACTATGCTCCAGTTCTGTTTAAGCTATAACTAGCAACCACGAGGGCGCCCACAATTTCAAGTTTGGTCGAGTTTCTGATCTTATATTAGAAGCATAAAACGATTTACCAAATGGCACCATGATCCAAACTTTATGAGTTTTCAGAAAATAAGAGATCAATATCTCTGTTGCATTGTTAAATTATGCAAGAGCTACTGGAATGGTTTTCTACACATACCAAGCCAGCTATGAATATTATGAATTCACCTGCAATATTTGCCCGACCTTGGTCTGGTATATCAACGAATTCTTTCACTACAAAGCAATGATCTTGAAAAATCAGTTGATAATGTATAAATAGTGGTTATAGAAAAGAAAAAAATTGTATAGTAATGAACAGGAAAAGCAATTGGAGAGTAATGAACAAGAACAGCCTAATTGTCAAATTGTCAAATTTTACAGTAAATAAAGAAGACGGCCTTATGCCCCCCTAAGGACTTTGAAACCTATAGACATATTGAACGAATCTGCAGCTGAGTAGTTCATGTCAAAATCATCATCAGCTGTGTGTGATAATGTTTATATGGTGTGAAAGGGTACCGAATGTTTTCTCTGTCCGCTCTAAAATAAGCTCCTCTAACATGCACAACCCCCTCCTTGGTGATCCGTCTGGGATGAACTGACTGTAGCCTTCAGGTTGACATCCACCATGTCTTCTTGTTTTGTTGAAGAAAGTGTTTCCATCCCTGGCAATGCAGCAGCAATCTTGCGAAATAGAGGCTGAAGTTTCCATTAAAATAAAAGACAAATGTGTCAATATCTAAAGCACCGAGACTAGGAGAAAATGAGCAAAGTGAGCAAGGAATCAATCAGCTCAAACTTTGTTAACACTAGGTGAATGGTCTCTCACCTTAATATTAAATCCTGCTTTGGCACTGGTTTCAATGAACATAACTCCAAACTCTCGAGCCTTGCTATCCCCTTCCTCTATTGAAACTTGCCTGTTTGATCACGAAGGTTGCATAATGGGAACCAGCTTAAAATAACTATAGGTATGATACGAGTTGGGCCTAAAAAGCAACAAATAATTGTAAATATGTACGGCTAGCGAAATTTACAAAGAAAATCGAGAATAGCACTGGAAGAAGCATACTCGTAGGATTTAAGGATAGATAGCCATTCAGGTCTCATTCATTCAAAACAGTTGATAAATGCAAAGTAGAAGTAAACGTCATGTCTTTTTAAGCAACTATTCAATCTAAATACACCTACGATTGCCATTTTCCAGTAAGGTTCCTTCTGCTATCTGCCTTTGTACAAATTCCATTTTCTCAGCAATGCTAAGAAAACTTATATGCATGAAGTAGCAAGTTTTTGTGATTGCTCCTCTGACTTTCAACTCTTACATCAGAGAACTAAGTCCAAAATCTCTTCGCCACAAGCAGCCATCAACAACACCAAAAAAGCCATATGTTATATCCAACTACAATTTCCAGAAAAACTAATATGGACTACAGACCCAAGAGAAAACATAAACCAGCAATTACAGTCAGAATATTTCACCTTTTGTCAACTAAATCAGTTTTGTTGCCCACAAGAACTATGATAACATCACTCCCTCGTTCTGTTCGTACTTCCTCAATCCACTTGGCAGTGTTCAAAAACGATTGCCTATCTGCATAATAATGAGTGGATAATGTATTTAGTATCGTATAATCTCAAACGTATGGAATAATTTCAAACGTTGAGCAAACTGAACGACTGCCTGTGGAAAATAAAAGCAGAAAAAGAAGAACCAAGAAACTAAAGAAAATCTGCTTCAGAATGCAAGGGAAACATCTGTAAATGTAGATGCATTTTGTGGGAATATGCCCAAGTATACACGTGTCCAAATTCATGCAAGAAGAGTTAAATCTCAAATATATTGCTTTTTACTTCTTTCAATCATTTGTACCTTAACTAGTAATGAAACCATGTCCATCTGCAAAATATCCCATTTATCATTTCCTATTAGTTGAAACAGTTTCAAGTAAAGCAACTCACTTGCTACATCATAGCCAATTACAGCAACAGATGAATCCCGGATATAGCTGGGTATAAGACTTCTAAATCTTTCTTGTCCAGCAGTATCCCTACAGAATTAAATAAACAAGCTCGAAAAAATAGATTCACAGGAACAAAATGGATGAACACAACATAATCCTCAGAAATTAGCAAATAAAAGAGTTTTCGATGGAATTAGGCGCAAAATATTTAACGATTGTTATCAACTGCAAGCAAAAGAAAACAACATAATTACAGACACCAGCCAACTATATCCTATTCCAAGAACAGGACTTCATAAAACAAAGAAGAGGAAACTTTTGACAATAGCATTACCAACGAGAAATGGAGGTCTAAAAGGGAAAAAAGGAAGCATAATTGAAGAAGTTCAATTCAAATGCAAAAATTGGAACTGATTTTTCATTGATTCAAAAACCCGCATCTTCGTGCTCTCAGGAGACAATCTTGTGTTCTAGAACCTAAAATCATCTCAGACTAATCTGCTTCATTGTTCCTCCTCTACTTTAATGCTGACTCTTGATCTTATTATGAAACTACGAAAAGCACGACGCAAACTCTTTCCAACTCCTTTGTGGGATTAATAGCTTTTGAGAAAGGTATAAGAAGATAACCTATAATATTTCACAAGATTCTTGCATTGTTGATCAACCGATGCTATCAAATTTCAAGCTTTTCAAAACATTTCAAACAACTGTAGCAAAAAATCACCATAACAAGATAACAGATACCACCACACGTATCAAAACCCGAGAAGTGTACGAATAGGCTACCAAAGCTGCAAACGAACAGTGCGATCTTCGAGGTACATTGTTTTGGACAGAAAATCAATTCCAATAGTAGCCTGCAATGCATGACAAACACAGAACACCACTAAAACAACAAAGTCTCGTAACTCTTAACATCCAAGCTACAAAATTAAACATCAGCTTCTTCTCTCGAACAGATCAACAAACAAAATCTAAACGTAAACAACTCCCCTGCTTTCAATAATTCACGTCACCAAACAGATCCAAACAACCAAATCCATATCCAACTACTCTCAAATCTTCTAAACCGCATTTCATCTAAACACCAATTTTCATTTTAAGAAAACATGATCAAGAGAATTGATACCTGATAAGTGGTGTCGAACTTATCGTACATGAATCGAGTGATGATGCTGGTCTTACCCACCGACTGATCGCCGAGGAACACCAGCTTGTACTTGGCCAAAGGAGACACTGTCGCCATTTTTCCTTTTCTTTTGGAGAATTAGAATGATCGAATTGAAACAAACTAACAAAAAAAAAAGGAAAAAAAAAAGATCGTTTCAGTTTTAACGCATGACAGTTACGTAACAGTTTGTAGGCGCGAGTTAGTTAAAAGTTAATTTTTCCTCTTCTTCCTGTCATCTCTTTTTTTTTTTTTAATAAAGAAAGAAGCTCTTTACTAGTTTAGGGAAACAAATTCCCGACAAATCCTCTAGTAGAATAAGGTGGCACTCAATCGGTGAATGATGAAAGTACATAACTCCCACAGCAAAATGATTAGCATAGTTAGCTAGCCTGTGGACGCATCTGTTGCTCTCTCGATACACATGTCGATGAACAATAGTCCAGTTCTGAGATAACAGCTCATGTATACTCCGGACAAGAGGGTTAAGTGTCCGGGATCGCTGGTCGGACGAGGCAAAGAGATCGGACACCGCTTTAGAATCAACTTCCAGTTCCACCAAGCGGTAGCCCAAGTTCCAAGCCAGTGTCAACCCGGTATGAACGCCCCAGAGTTCCGCGGTCAGAGACGAGCACCAACCAATGTGTTGCGAGAAGCCCCCAACCACTGTCCTGAACTATCACGGAGAAGGCCCCCAGCTTTGGCGGTAGACGAGGCCTGTTTTGCAGTTCCATCGGTGTTGAGCTTGATCCATCCCGTGGGAGGTGTGCTCCATCCTATGAGCCTCTCCTGCCGAGGTGGGGGTCCAGTAGGAATCGCGCGATGTTGCCACTGGATAGCATTGCGGAAAAGACCTGCATAAGACAAAACAACGAAATGAAGGGAGGAAGGCCAATTAAAATTAACGTCAAAGAGAGTCTTGTTCCTCCATTACCAGAGAAACTAACAAGTAATTCCGAATAACAATGCCCAATCGTGCCCGAGCACTTGCTGGTGTTGTTGAAGGTTGTAGAGAAGCCATTCCTGATGCTGGGTAGTAAAAAAAGCTGCAGGGACCAAGTGTGAAGGGAATGTGTGCCACACTCGTCGGGTTTTCGTGCAGTCACGAAGAACATGCAGCAAGGATTCCTCTCCACCACAATGAGAGCAAGTGCCGTCTGTGTTGCAATGTAGCCAGAACCTATGCTGATTGGTGAGAAACCGGTCGTGCCACTCATCTCTTTCAATCTAACATTTCTTTTTTTAATTAACGAGGAAGGTCAAAGAGACCAAGGTGAATTTACAAGAATGTCTTCCTAGGGGGATGGAAAGTCACAAATCGATATGGCAAGTTAGGTGCATAGTGTACTCCACTTAACGAGAGAGAAGCAGAAATTGATGAGCTGGCACACGATAATATTATTTTAACTTTAATTTTAATTTTTATGATAAAATTATTTTAAGTGTAATATTGTTTTTTTATTATTCAGAATGGTTACATCCATTCCAATCACACGATATGGCGAATGTTTAACATCATTTCAGTTTAATAAAATCAAAATTTATGACTTAAATTCATCTTAAAATAAACTTTATTTGTTATTTAATTTTGAAATTTAATTTTAAAATTAAAATTTCAAGATTTGAGCTTCTAACACTTGTGATCTCGAGTAAGGTCTTATAGATACTTAAGTGGTTTTGTCAATTTGAGTTTCTAAGAGTGGAAAATCGTCCTTATATGATTTCATCATCATACAAAGTACTAATTTAGGGCTTTCTTTGGGAAGAAAAGGCACTGAGCATCTTGGTTGGATCAAATGCTCTTTTCCAACTGCTGTCAACCGTTCAAAGAGATTCCTTGGTTGAGGTTGGGGATTTCGAAGTCCAATCTAAAGTCTTGAGTCATCATCTTCGTCATACTTGGAACGTATCTTTGTTTCTGGTTTGCATGAAGATTTTGACCTTTGATTAGATTCTTCAACATCATCATCACTATTAGTATCATCATCCATCCAATAATCACAGTCAGAATCGCACATAGATGGATCTGCGTCCCAAATAAAATGGCCATTAACGTGGCTAACATATACTTCTTGTCCATCAGGTTGGACAGAGTGAATTGGAAGGCCATCAACACATTTTTCATAAGAAATGTTGGGCTGATCATCATAATTGGGACAGAAGAGGGTCTAAATCATTCTGGGTGTTTCTTCTCTCGATTTGATGAAAACGGATTTTAATGTTCCATCTTTTAAACTTCTCAAAATAGGGAGAGTCGTAGTATGAATGGACCGCCAATGAAGAGTATAAAACTCCTTTTCATAATTTGTGATCCACTCCACAAGCATCATCTTCGCCAATTGTTGTGATAGCATCTGTCATGAAATTTATACAACAGTAGTCTCATTATGAGACTTGATTCAAATGACTTAAAGATGACACAGAAGAATGTGTTGTACTCCTGAAACAAGGACTAATCGAGCTAACCAAATCAGATTGGACATGCCAAATATTTTATGTGGAAAAAAAAAGAAAAGATAAGAAGAAAAAAGAGATTAGTCATTAATTACAAACCTCTAAATCACTTTTTACAAGATGACAAGTTTTTTGTGCCCAAGATAAATATACAGGTACTATTTTTGAAGGAAACTAAAATATGTTCAAAGTTCAATCTAAAAGCTAGTTTTTGGCAATTAGGTATTGAGCAAAAAGACAGCACAAGATAGAATTCTATATTCCTAATGCCCAATATTAGTGGACCGTCATGTCATTTGGGCTAAAAGTTGCCTCATTGTTGTTCTAAAGAGCTATGATCAAAATCTATGCCGACGTTCTCTCAATTTCCTTAATTTATATTAATGATATATTGATTTATTCTTATACTCAACAAGAGCATCAAGTCTTATTGCGACAATTTTTGAATCTTACCAAGAAATATGGCAGTATGCTGTTACGGTTTGATCCAATTGCAAGGTATGGGACTTGAATCCCACATCGATTAAATACAAAATTGGTGTGGGATTTATAAAGACTTTGGGCTCTCCACCCTCATAAGCGAACTTTTGGGATTGGTTCTCTTAAAGTCTTTATCAATTGGTATCAGAGCCGGTTTTGGAGTGGTGGCCCACGGAGTGGTGGCCTGGGAGTGCCAGCCGTGACCAACGTGGCCGTAACCAACAAGGATCTCGGAGTGGTGACCTGAAAATGTCAGCCGTGACCAACGAGGACGTTGGTCCTTATGAGGGGACGAATGTTACGGTTTGATCCAATTGCAAGGTATGAGACTTGAATCCCACATCGATATCGATTAAATATAAAGTTGGTGTGGGATTTATAAAGACTTTGGGCTCTCCACCCTCATAAGCTAGCTTTTGAGATTGATTCTCTTAAAATCTTTTATCATATGCTCTCAACCTATAAAAGTCAAATTGGTTCAACCTATATTGACTTCTTTAAGTATGAAGTTTCACGATAAATTCTACCACCCCGACTCACATATAGCAGCAAAATTACTAAACTTCTCATATATGAATCTCATTGTTAAACAAGTACAACAGTTTTTAGGAATCGTAGATTACATTAGGGATTTTGTCCGTCATGTGTTAGAACATGTCAGTCAACTATCAAAATTATTAAAGAAAAAGTCATCCCGTGAGGTTCAAAACAAACAAAAGTTGTCTAGCAATTACAGAAAATTAGTCAACATCCACCTTCAGGAGAACCAGCCTTTCCAACAAAACAATTGGCTCTCTGGTAGTAGTTTTTTATGTGGTTTGACATCAATCCGACAAAAGCCACAAGCTCGGAAATGAATTCACATAACTTAAAAATGACACAAGAAGAATGTGCTTATAATTAATAAAAAAAATTACGAAATCAAATTTAAGTATTCGAACTCAAATTTGATTAAATTTCAATGATTAAAAAATTCAACCAATTCAATCATAAAAGTATGAATGAGCTAACCTTTTAGTTTAATTTTTAACTTTTTGATTCAATTTACTTTAATAACTCTTGTTATTAAAAAAAATCAATTTATTAATTAATCACTTAATTTTTGTAAATTAATAAATTCTTATAAGACAAAATAAATTACTTAATTTTCATTTATCAGTTTCTTTTTTTAATTAAACTTCAAATTCTTAAATGAGTAGGATAATATTTTATAATTATGTTTCGAAATTTTTAATTTTATTTAATTTTTAACTAATTTTATGACAATCTCATAATTTTTAACTAATTTTATGACAATCTCATACTAGTTGGTCCTATTTTAAAAACGTTATTAAATTTAAATACATATTGGATTCAAATGGAGGACCAAACTAATTTTTCATCTCTAATTTTTGGATTATTATATGTGTATGTGTGTGTGTGTAATATTTAAAACATGCACATGGAGAGAGAGAAAGGAGCTTATAAAAGATGAGAGGAATTGATTTCATAGCAATGTAACCACCTTTCATCAATAATTCCAAAGAAAAAAGCAATGTTCAAGCTAGCAAAAAGTAGCTTTAAGCCTACGTTTGGTTAGTGCCCTCAGGGGTGAGGACAGTGGACAAGGACGCAAAAGTTTTGTCTTTCGTCCTGTTTGCTTGCTGCCCTCACCCATTTTTGTTCCGTCTTCAGAGGACAAGGACAGAAATTTTTGTTCCTTCCAAAACTGAAGTACAGAAATTCTTGTCCGACGGACAAGATCAAGAA
>JAOQMS010000180.1:1753529-1796656 GCA_027563885.1 Erythroxylum longipes | reverse complement strand
CAGTATCGGAAGAGAATCAAGGAAAGATAAGGGGAAAAACAAGCATAAAAGAGAGAGGATGGTGGTTCACGCAAGCAGAAGACTAGGTTTAGGATAGATTTTCGTTTCTGCATCTTTTCTTTTCCAGTTTTTGCGTTTTTCTGCACTT
Source organism: Erythroxylum longipes (assembly GCA_027563885.1). Taxonomy (NCBI): domain Eukaryota; kingdom Viridiplantae; phylum Streptophyta; class Magnoliopsida; order Malpighiales; family Erythroxylaceae; genus Erythroxylum; species Erythroxylum longipes. Next base: position 1,796,508 of record JAOQMS010000180.1, on the reverse strand, counting down.
CTTCCTTTAGTATTTTTCGTATTTTTCAGTAAAAGACCAGAGATGGAGACTTTACGCTTTGTTATTTCTTTCGTTTTCAATTCTATTATGAGTAGCTAAACTTTATGTCTTGGTTGAGGGGATCCGTGTTATCCGTTAGTATGTGTGAGATGTTTTGAATAAAGTTTATGTTGTTAATAAACATTGAATATCTTCCGATCTACTGTTTCTAATTGAATTCGTTGGTTTCTAGGTGTGCAACTAGGGATTAATGTGTTCAACCACTAGATTAATGAAATATGACATTCAGTTTCGCTAATCACAAGTAGCAATTAGGATTGTCTACTTTACATTAGAGCCAAAAAATTCTAAGGAGATATTCGCTTGATTGATTGCATGTCGTACATGTATTTTGCTTGCTCATTGGTTCTTGATTCGTAAGGCTATTATTTAATTAGACCTATGATCATATCTAGGTTGTTGTTTAATAAGAATGTTAGGATACATGTTTCTAGTTATTACACTTAAGAGAAAATACCCCCCAATGAATGTTTATTAATGATTGAAATTTTATATCGAGGATCTATTTTAGTGTGATAACATCGGTGACTCGAAACCAAGGTTTGTCTCTTAGATTTTCAAATCTAATTATTTCTCTTTATTTTCGATTTTTCTTATATTTTCTCTTAAATTATCGTGAATCAAACCCCTTATTTTGTTACTTTCTTTTAGTTTTCAACATCGCTAACCTTTACCGTTAAAAATTCCTCGTGGAAACGATATCCACTTACCACTACTACATTCATTTGTATTAACGTAAGTGATTTCTTTTGAATTTGGTTGTAGGTGACAACAATACCAATGTTTATTTTTTATTATTACTTTGTTATATTATTATTATTATTAATTTATATATATAAGTTATGTATTTATTTAGTATATATATTCAGATATTGTCATTGTTGTTAACGAAAATACCAATTATGATGGATGCTTCTTGTCCCATTCTCAAAGAAATTTTTAGGATATATCTCGAAAATTGAAAGATATGATTATAAGTTATAGGCCAGGCAAAATTTCGTCTGAACCGATAACTCGATCATGTTTGATTCAGAAAAAATCAGATACGAGTTATAATTTTTTTGACTGAATTTAAACCGAGTTGATCGATTTTTGTCCGAGTTAAAATCAAATTTGAATCCGGGTTGACCTAATTAGACAAAATGTCCGAATTTTTAAAATCGATCAATACTGAATATTTAAAACGGATTAAAATTGTTCGATCCAATTAATATTTTTAGATTTGGTATGTTGTTTGTACCTTTGTGAATTTTTGCTATAATTTTGTTAGAAACTTTAAATTTGGTGGTTGTATTTTTATTTTTTAGAATTTAGTTGTAGACTTGTTATTTGTTTGGTTCGAACTTAAACTAGACAACCATAATTTAGCTTTCTTTGCTATAGTTTTTTTCATTGGTTTTACAATGAAAAAGAAATGGTGCAATTTAATGACCCTTTGCTATTAGTTAAAATCGGACAAATCGCTTCCGAACCAGATTGAGTGTTTTCCAATCTAATTCAGTTCCAGGTTAGCTTGGTAAAAAAATTTTATTTTCAAACCATTTTAGAGTCATAAATTTTTTACCTTTATTCGAATTATTCAGAACCAGTTTGATTTGAAACTAGGGATGACAATTTTAGCCCAGCTTATTTTTTGGCCTGAGTTGGCCGGACTATGGGCTCATCATGGTCCGCGAGTCCGGCTCGGGCCGCCCATTTTGAACAAAACAGCGTCGTTTTGTATGCTTTTTTATTAAAAAAATATATGGGCCGACTGGCCCGTGACCAGCCAATGGCCCACAACCTCGGCCCTCGTAGGCCACGGGCCTACCAACAGCCTACCACAATAGCTCGGCCTGGCCAGACCTAGCTCATTGTCATGCGTATTTTAAACTGATTTTTTACCGGCATTAATAAGTTATAAGAAACCATTTTGTAAAAAGTTCATTTCCTTCATCAATCTAAATATTTTTTATATTCTAAAAAAAATAAAAATTAAAAAGAAAAAAGAAAAAAAGAAAAAAGCTACGTTGAAATTTGAACTGGGGAAGAAAATTAAGATACTAATGGGAATGTAAAAGGCTTATTGTCAAGTGTGGGCATCCAGTTGAATCTTTCGAAATCACATCATGAATCTGACTGATGTGATCCCTTACAAAAACCCTAATGCTGGATTCAGAATATAAATTAACAATCAAAGAAATTAAAGGGTATGGAATCTTTTTGGTCAGAATGAATCAACGGCTGTGATTGAAAAAGCTTAACATATATGCATAATACGCAAGCGCAAGCACACACACCCATTGCATTTTCATCCTATTCAGCAGCCTCCAACCGTGTCTTTCTCTTACACACTAAGACAGAGAGGCACGGAATAGCCAGCCGCCGGTCAGGTTCGGGCGGGTTCAGACATGTGTGGGATTCTCGCAGTGTTTGGTTGCATAGACAACTCTCAGGCCAAACGGTCTCGTGTCATTGAATTGTCTCGCAGGTTGCTTCTTGAATCTCTGTTTCATTCCTCCGTTGTTTTGGTTGTTTATGGAGGTTTGTGTTAATTGTTTGTGATTAAGTGTAGGTTGAGGCATAGAGGGCCTGACTGGAGTGGATTGCATTGTCATGAAGACTGTTATCTTGCTCATCAACGTTTGGCTATCATGGACCCTGCCTCTGGGGATCAACCTCTCTACAATGAAGAGAAGACTGTTGTTGTCACGGTAACCAACTGTTTAGGATGATTAAGGTTTGCGTTTTGGACTGAAGTCTTCTGTTGATGTCGGGGTTTTGATTTTCAGGTTAATGGGGAAATATATAACCACAAGGAATTGAGGAAGAAGCTCAAGTCTCATGAGTTCCGAACTGGAAGTGACTGTGAAGTGATTGCCCATCTTGTAAGTTTTGGATTCCCAATCTTGATCTAACACAGCTTGTATGTAGAAAGTTTTCATCTTTATGACTGTTACACGACTTCCCCACTTGTGTTGTCAGTATGAAGAATATGGAGAAAACTTTGTGGACATGTTGGATGGCATGTTCTCCTTTGTCCTTCTTGATACTCGTGACAAAAGTTTCATTGCAGCCCGTGATGCTATCGGCATTACCCCACTTTACATGGGCTGGGGACTTGATGGTATGATACCTTATATTGCACATTTACTTGCACGTTTCCTTTCTTGATACTCTTAGGATGGATTGCAAGAGTTATTTTTTGAATTATGAGTAAAGAACCTGAATCTTTAATGTGTGAGAAGTTTCTATAAGTGGAGCAGTTGCCTTCTTTATAGTCTCTTTGTAAATTTGCTAAGTGATATGTGAATGCTGAAATACCTGCTGTAAGAAGTATTCTGCCAAAAGATGCAAAATCTAAGAAGGGAGATCGATGTATTGTAGCTTATTGGATATGCTGCAGCTAAATCATGGCATAATATTTGTTACACTTGTTGCTGCCCCTTCTGTCCTCCATGTGCCAAAAGTGGGCTTTGAGTTTATCTTGCAACTATAAACTTTGATGTTGCTTGATGGTTCCGTCTATTAATAGAGTTAACAGTATCTATCTTCACTAGTTTCTTAATTTGGTAAACATATTGTTTTATGGCATGAAACTATATGAATCTCGTAGTTTTCACGTGTCACTTAATTTCCTTTGATTATAAGAATGGTAGTCCCAACCAAATGACACACGATTAACTTTTCAGGATCGATATGGTTTGCTTCAGAAATGAAAGCTTTGAGTGATGATTGTGAACGATTTATCTCCTTCCCTCCTGGTCATTTATATTCAAGCAAACGAGGTAGGCAGTTGTTAGTTTGTGAATGTTGGATTTGTATTTAATTCATAGCAATTGATTATCAGATCATGTATTTTCTCCATTCCAAGTTCTGTTTTAAAAATTTTTATTACACTTGCTATTTGACAGCCATATTAGGTGTCAATAACAGTCTTTCTTGTTTCATCCACGGCTGAGTTTACTTTGTCTCTAATATTTATTTTAGATTCATCCTTGTAAAGGCATCACAGATTGAAGTCATTAGTTCACTCACAACCTATTATATCTAGTGCTGCTCCAATAAATGTCCATGTTTTTAAACAATTGCTCATTTCTCCATCCTTATTAGAAAAGTTACCGAGTGGACAATTTTAGTTGGGGGTAAGCCTGTAGCAAAAACAGTGATATTTTGGACGAATAGGAAATAACTGGTGTCCTTTTATTCTTCTTCAGCAGCTGTCTCACAAATTTGAATACTTATCTCTTTATTGCCTCCTGTATTTGTTTTTTCTTCTTGTAGGTGAGCTTAGAAGGTGGTATGACCCGCCATGGTATTCAGAGCAAATACCTTCAACTCCATATGATCCTCTAGTTCTACGGGAAGCTTTTGAAAAGGCATGTCTTTTACTCTGCTTATATGGTTGTTGAAGTGATCGTCTAGTTTTAAGTCTTTACTGCTTGTATTTCATGTATTTGTAGCTCACTGTGGATTCTAGTTCGAAAGTGTATAGATGCATAGGTGTTATTGAACTCCACTTTGTTCAAATGTGTTCTAGAAAACAAATTTTCAGTACAAGGTTGTGGGTAAGTGATTGTGTGGGTTATTATTCTATTCAAAAGTTGACCTTTTAATTTCTGTTCTGTTACAAAGTATGGCTTGTTTGTATTAGTTCCTTCTTTTACATTGTGAAGTTTTGAGCAGAACTGCACAGTGGGAGGGACTTTTATAGTCAAGGCATTTCTGTGTTTTTATGTATAGTTCGTGTGGGTGTAAAGTATATTTATCTTTTTGCCCTTTAATTTGTTATAGTGGTCAAGTAATATTCAACTCTACATGTTCTAACTTTGTTCAATTGTTCCTTTTGCTGCTTCTATCAGGCTGTGATCAAAAGACTTATGACAGATGTACCATTTGGTGTGCTTCTTTCTGGAGGACTGGATTCATCACTTGTTGCTGCTGTGGCTTCTCGCCGCTTGAATGAGTTGGAAGCTGCTCGTCAATGGGGTTCAAAATTGCATACCTTCTGCATTGGCTTGAAGGTATTGTCATTATACTTGGTGATACTTAACTGCCTGCATTTCCCATTATTAGCCGGACAGATTTGGGCTAAATATGCTGCGTCACTTTACCAAAGTTGACATGTGAAAGGACTTAGAGACTGTTAGGGACTTACACTGATTTTTTTATTTTTCTTTATATGGAGGGTACTGATGGATGTACTTATGTTTTAGCTCTGATGATATGCCTCCCATACCTCATAATTTGTAGCCTTTGCTTCTGTTGATTAACCTTATCATGAGGCCATTTATAAAACATTAGTGCCTGACTTAAGGCTTCCACTCTGTGGTGCAAATAAAATAGGAATTTCTTTCTCCATTGATGAGATAAATGGTTTTTTATGGTTGCTAGTTCTTTTGTTTGTGCCTAGAGATGATTTTGTAAATAGTTTGTTGAGCATGCTAAACTGTGTTGACAAAGGTTGTTCTCTAAGAACTGATGTCATCCAAGAAGGGGCTATAAGTGCCTACTACTACATTACAGCATTTGTTTCTATCTGCTCTTTCAATAGCCAATCAATATACTAGCTTTAGTTGGTATTATTTTTGCTGGTATTTCCAACAATAATTTTTAGAACTGACAGAGTAATCCAAAAAGTCACAGGATCCTGAATGTCCTTGTGATGCAGTGGTTTTTCATTTTCATTTCCTTTATCGTCTGTTTATGAGTGTCTGTCTGAATTCTCTTTTCTGCTCATTCATGGGTTATACTTTTCTACAAATCAGGGTTCGCCAGACCTAAGATCTGCACGAGAGGTAGCAGATTATCTCCAAACTCGTCACCATGAGTTTCACTTTACCGTTCAGGTAATGGCTAGTTTTAAATGGAAGAGAATGAAAAAAAATCAACTTAGTGCACCTGTAAGGCCCAATATCTGAGGTGAATGTCTTCATGCTTACTCATAGGCTAATGTGTTTTATTGCTGTATCAGGAGGGGTTAGATGCCATTGAGGAAGTCATTTACCATATTGAAACTTATGATGTGACCACTATTAGAGCTAGCACCCCTATGTTTCTTATGTCACGAAAAATCAAATCTTTAGGAGTGAAAATGGTTATTTCTGGGGAAGGCTCAGATGAAATTTTTGGAGGTTACTTGTATTTTCACAAGGCACCCAACAAAAAGGAGTTTCATGAAGAGACCTGTCGAAAGGTATGATTTTTGCATTTTTATTTGGGTTTGACAATGACCTGGTGATCCAGGCTGTTTTGCTATATCCAATGCTCTTATTTGCGCAACTTTGTTTTCTGATGAAACAGATTAAAGCTCTCCATCTGTATGACTGCTTGAGGGCCAATAAATCCACTTCAGCATGGGGTGTTGAGGCTCGTGTCCCCTTTTTGGATAAAGAATTCATCAACATTGCAATGAGCATAGATCCTGAGTGGAAAATGGTATACACTATTCTCCAAGCTTATTATCCACGAGCAAGAAAAACCTTTCAGGGTCACTCTGAATTTGTGTTTTTCCAACATAAAAGGCTATCTATCTGTCAATCCATGCCTTAGAACTAATCTTATCGAGCAGTAAAAACAAACCTTGGCTTATGAATTATAAAGGATTGACCTCTGCAAATTTGGCATGTTTTCATTTTCCAATTCACTGGTTAAGTAATTTTCCATGGATGATATTCAGTTTATGTCGTCTACAATTTTTTGCTTCATTACATCAGGAAGTTACAAATAATGCTCTGTTGTCTGTTCATGATGACTAATGACAAATTCTGAAGAGCACATATATTTGTAGGTCTGTCATTGTACAGTGATTTTTGCTTACTTTTGTCCTTGCAGATCAGGCCTGACCTTGGAAGGAATGAGAAGTGGGTGTTGCGCAACGCCTTTGATGATGAGAAGAACCCATATCTTCCAAAGGTACCAAAATTTCTGCTTCTCTAGATGTAATGACACAAAGCTATTTCTATCTTGATTCTTTCTTCTCTGGCATGATTTTCATGGGAAAGTGCTGATTCTCTTTTTATCTTGTCTTAGCACATATTGTACAGGCAGAAGGAACAATTCAGTGATGGAGTTGGATACAGTTGGATTGATGGTCTGAAGGACCACGCAAGCGAACAGGTGTATAATGATGATCTTTAGAGGGTTTTGTTTGGAATCTTTGAATTTTTCATCTCATTCACATTCAAACAAGTATTTGTTTGCGATACAGGGAACATGAAATATTTCATGTGGCCTTTCTATTTCATGTATCAAGTCATTAATTCTGCCTTAGTTGCCTGTGATATATCTTAGTTTTGAATTGGGCAGGTTACAGATTCAATGTTGATGAATGCAAAGTTTCTTTACCCTGAAAATACTCCTACCACAAAAGAGGCATATTATTACAGGACAATATTTGAGAAATTCTTTCAAAAGGTCTGTTCTTTAGTAATCGTTTATTCATCTGCAGCTTCTCCGATATTTGATGATGAGCCCTTTTTTATTGTTACACTATTGCAAAGTTTCTATACGCATCATTTCCATCCTTCGGTCACCTTGAGATATAGTTGATAGATCTCCCATTTCGAAACAGAATGCAGCAAGGTCAACCGTTCCTGGAGGTCCAAGTGTGGCGTGCAGTACTGCAAAGGCAGTGGAGTGGGATGCAGCATGGTCAAAGAATCCTGACCCATCTGGCCGTGCTGCTCTAGGTGTTCATGAAGCAGCATATCAGGAATCGGATGACGGCAAATCCACCAGTCTGATAAATGGTTCCACTCAATAAGTATGACAATGGATTTGTAGAGAAAGCTGCAATAGTTGTTTAGTTTAGTTTTTACCAGCAGGATTACTTAGCAACACTGCGATACAACCTGCTGGCTTGAAGAGGTAACTGATTTTATTGTCACTAGACCTTCATAAAATTTTCTCATTAACAATGTGGTTCCTTGCCCTTTCCCCATTTTGGTAAATTAAACCAGCTCTCTGATTGTTTGACAGATCCTGTGCAAAATGCTTATGGTCAAGTTTCTCCCGATAGGAAGGTTTTGAAAAGCTGTTTGTCCATACCTGCGTTTAGAAGCTTGTTTCTGTCTTTCTTCTTTGTATTATTTTCTGGTGTTACTAGCTAGAAGTTCTTAAGAGTAACATTTTCCAATCCTTGTGACTTCATCATCCTTTGTTTAGTAGGTTTCTTATGCAGAATATTGTGTAACTTCAAGGTTATAATAAGTTAGTATTGTGATTATCAACAAGTTTTTTTTTACATTTTTTTGATCTTATAAAAAGGTTAAAAAAATATTTGTTACATGTCTCTTTACTAGTTAGGATAAGACTGAGTATTATTAAACATTTCTAGACTCCGCGTCTCAACAAAATTTCTGTTAGGTGGTGTTAAAAAAAAAGCAAATGATAACAAGAGACGTACCATTTAGAATATATTTTATTCGTTCGATTTATCAAATAATTATTTAAAAATAAAAGGTATAAGATTTTTTAAGTAATTTGTAGACTAATTTTTATTTTTTAATTTTTTATAAAATTTTCTCTTATAATTATATTAACATATTTATGTCATGACAATTCAAATATTATTGACAATTCGACTTAACTAATTTTTTAACTTGGATTTAAATTAATTTAATTTTATTCAAAACTAATAATTTAAGATAATTATAATAAATTTTTATTATAATAATATTAATTAACTTATACGTGACGTTTATATTATATATTTTTTGTTATTATTTTCACACAAAAAATTGAAAAATTAAAAATTAAAAAGCTTTTTTTAGGATTTGAAAAATTATTTGGACCATTAATTATAAAATATGAGATAGACTATAAGTCCTGCAAAAACCATAAATCTATTATTCACAATACCTTTGAATATTCGAGTTCGTAACGGAAAAAACTACCACTAAACCAAATCCTATTAAGTCTTATATCCTAGTAAGAAGCGGATTTCAGACTGCCGTCAATGAAACCAAATTGGCAAACTTATAAATACAAAGTTGTACGAGTCTTAAGTAATTGAAGAAGAAAGTTTGTTTTTGTTTTTACTTTGTACGATTAGTCTCAGACCAACTATGGATTCTACTGTGATCAGAGAAGTATGGAACGGGAATTTTGAAGAAGAGCTTGTGATGCTCGATGCAGCATTGTACAGGTTTCACGTCATATCCGTCGACACAGAGTTCCCAGGTTGTATCTTGAAGACAAGAAGGAACGAGACTGATGATGTTCGTTACAAGCACCTGAAGTTCAATGTCGAAAAATCGAAATTGATTCAACTCGGGATCACCTTGTCGGACGAGTTGGGCGTCGTTTTTGTGACATGGGAGTTCAACTTCCAGTTTGATGTTGAGGAGGATAAACACTCCCCTGATTCTATCCACTTCCTGAAGCTATGTGGGATTGACTTCTGTAGACTGAAAAAGGAAGGCATAGTGATGGAGAGATTCTCACCTTCTTTCTCTCACATCCTCTGGAAACACAGGAACGCTCAATGGGTTACATTCCATGGCTTGTATGATCTAGCACATGTTCTACAAGCGGTGGCCCTTTTGCCAGAGTCTGTTCAGGAATTTGCTACACTTGTTCGTCTTGTGTTCGGTTCGGTGGTTGATGTGAAGTACATGGCAAGATTTTGCAAAGGGCTCCAGAAGGGTGAATTGGGGCTTCAGAAGCTCGGAGAGAGCCTTGGCATTGCAAGACTTGGTGCAGCACATAATGCTGGATCCGATAGTTTACTTACTAGTCTAGTTTATGCAAACATGAAGCTGACATTAGGTATCAATCCTTCCAACTATGAAGGTTGTCTGTATGGCCTGGATATCACAACACAAGATCTAGAGGAAGCATCACTCCTACCCTCTTCAGTACCATTACCGTGTTTTTCTCCCGATATCAACTAACACAGTCTACTTTTGTCTAATTGTACTTCCGATATCAACTATCACGGTCTACTTTTTTCTAATTGTAACACTAGTTCAGCCAATAGTATAAGCATATGAGATCAATCTTTGCTAATTCCACTGGCATCACAATCAACTTTCTGCTGGTTCCGTCTTTTTTCTTGATAGGATTGCATAAAAAAGTAAGATGAAGATATGCCCAGTAAAAACTAATTTACTATATGATATGCCACAGAATCTGCTTTGTTTATGAATTTGAAGTTTAATACGAATTTCATTAAAACCTGATATTTTCTCTTGCTGGTTTGCTAAGATTGACTCAACCGAGTTTCCAAAAGCTGCGGTCTCCGAAAACATTAAAGAAATCGGTTAAAAGGGTGGAGCTCTCATCCCAGGCCGGTAGCCTGATGAAACCAGAAAGCTGATAAATAGCAATAATACATCTAAAGCTCAAGTTCCAGACATTATCTCTAATTTGGGTACTCAGAAACTGCAAGGTCCTGTAAAATTCATAAAGGAAAAGCAGAATAAATCAATACCAACTTACTAACAGGCATTGAAGTATAGCAGAATAAGATAACATTACAAATCCTTCACATGAAGAACAGAGATGATCATAGTAAATTACACGGATGAATATGCGAAAAGTCTTCATGATTAATATCTCGAGTAATTAGGATGCATCTTCAAACTAAGAATCTATTTGAAGAAAAACTTTCGTACTCTAAATGATGCATAAAATGTTAGGTTTATGTCATTCATAAGGGAATAAAAGATCAGTGCTGTTCCTACAGAACGGGTGATGGTTGTGCACAATTACCCATGAATTTCATACTTCTGGCCAATGCTTCAAGCTCCATAAGAAAATTAACTTTCTTCTCAATTTGCATAATATCATTCGGAGGACAGAATAAAGCAACAAAATGCAAATGTTAATCCAAAGATTACCAGAAGACTGAGTTGAGGCTAGAGCATCCTCTTCCCTAACCTACGAATTGATATCCCATGTCTCCATGCACTGTGAAGAAAAGAGAAAGAGAGAGTCAATAAAGGACAGCCATGAGCTAACGATAAGGAAGAGGAAGAAGGTCCTGTATGTTCCGAAAAAGCAATATTTAAGCACTATAGTTAAGAGTCAACTTTCCTACATCCCTGTAGAGTAAAACCAAGTCTCCCCCTTGAACAAGAGTCGTGGTGAATTATAAAGAGCAAATCTAGTTTTCACTGAAAGTACAGATGTAAGGTTGAGATGCAAGCAGAAGACCTACCAATGAAACAGGAGACTACATATGTTCACGCATCGTCTCAAATCCACTATCATTACCATCATGCTCTTCAGCAACTTTCGCATGAGAATCACCCTTCTCATGACTCTGATATGCATTAAACCTATAAATGTTGTAAAAGAACCAGTATTTAAGCACAGTTCCTGACAATAAAATCTGTCAAATTTATAAAAACGATCCAATAAGAACATGTACCTATAGATAGCTGAATTGTGTCAGCATGTCCAAGCTGAAAGCCTACAGTGAATTCAGTTTCTACTACTGAATCCCTTGTGTACAACCAGTCCATATTAAATTTCTTGCATGCGTTAGTACATTCAAGATGAGGAATATTTTCGCCAAGAGGTGATCTTGGAACTAAACCGCACTCCAACCAGCTGTTTTTTCTACACCCCTAGCCTTCATCATCTCTCTCGCTCTTTGTGCTTGCTCCCACTTACCACTATAACTAAGCATGTTGGCTAACATTATATGATAACCATCATTATCTGGGTCAGATTCAATAGCACGCCTTGCTATCCTTAAGCCTGTCTCAATTTGATTGTGAATTTTACAAGCACTCAACAAAGCTCCCCAGACATTGCCATCTGGAGGAAATGGCATTGACAGAACCACTTCTTCAGCTTCCAGCAATTTCCCTGATCTTCCAAGAAGATCTACCAGACAAGTATAGATCTTTAGATTGGGTTCAACAGAATAAAGATGCATTCTATTGAACAGATTCTTCCCTTCTTCAACTAGTCCTGCGTGTGCACAAGCTGAAATAAGCAAGAGAAAGGTGATCGCATTTGGTTTAACCTTTGATCGTTCCATTTGTTGGAATATTTCAATAGCAGATTTTGCATGTCCGTGCATTCCATAACCTGAGATCATTACATTCCAAGAAATAGCGTCTCTTTCTTCCATTGAGTTGAACAACTGTCTAGACTTCTCTAGCTGCCCACATTTTGCATACATATTAACCAACGAAGACACGAGAGATACATTTAGCTCGAACCCTTCTCTTTCAATGTAGCGGTGAACCATTTCTCCTTTATCTAAGGATGCAACATTAGAACAAGCTGAAAGCACTGTTACTAATGTGGCTTGGTTAGGCTTGAATTTTTGTAAAATCATATGCTCGAAAAGAGCAATAGCCTGACCAGCAACCCCACAACACACATATGATGAAATCAATGTGTTCCATGTGACAACATCTTTGTTTGTTCCATAGAATATTCTCTTCGCAACAGTCAAATTACGGTTCTTTCCATACATGTCTATAAGTGCATTGGCAATGGAAACGTTTTGATACAGCGAAGCCCTAATTACATAACCATGAATCGATCTGCATAAACGATTTGCCCCTAACTGGGAACAAGAAGAAATTACAGAGACCAGGCAGTTGGAATCAGTTTCAATTCCGTCATTTTGCATCTCTCTGAACAATTCTATGCACCTTCCTCCCATTCCTAGTTTAGCATAACCACAAACCATAATGGTACATGATTCTTTACTCCATTCATGTTCCCTATCAAAAAGCTTCTCTGAAGGAATCAAAAGTCCAAATTTGCAATACATGGACAGTAATGCAGTGTTAACTATATGATCTATCACATAATTTTTCCTTATAATCAGCCCATGAAAAGCCTTTCCTTCCCTCACATTCAAGGAGTTACCAAAACCTGATAGGATACAACTTAGAATTATCCTATCTGGAAACAAACCATAAACCTGCATATCCCAAAAAAAACTTATGCAATCATTCACAAGACCATATCTTGCATGGATATTGATGATCGATGTCCATGAAATAAGATCCTTATCAACCAATTCACTAAAGGAATTACACGCCTCACTTAAATCCCCACCCTTGGAGTAAATTGACAGAAGAGAAGATTGAACAACCAAAGAACACCCAAGTCCAGTTTTCACCACAAAAGCATGCAAACACCTGCCTTCAACCAAGGCACCCAAATCAGCGGATGCTTGAAGCCCTCCTTCCATTGTCCTAAAGTTCATTCTCTCACCAACGCCACCAGTCCTATGCATTTCACTAATACACTCCAAACCCAACTCACTCTCCCCGTTCTGCGCATACCCAATGACAAGCGTAGTCCATGAGACAACATCTCTCACAGTCATTTCATCAAACAAAACACCCGCGTCACGCGTGAACCCAAATTTACTATACATGTACACCAAAGATGACCCAACGGCACAATTTCCCTCAAAAAGTCCGGATTTTGCAACCAACCCATGAACACACTTCCCCTGATTCACCCACAAAAGCTCAGCACAAGTAGCCACAACCATGGGGAACGTAAACTGACTAGGCAGGATGTTAGACAACCGCATGCGAACATAAAAGTCATAAGCTTCAGCGTAATTTCCACAAGAGAAGTGAGATTGAATGAGGGAGTTCCAAAGAAAGGTGTCTTTTTCATTAACTGAATAAAAAACTTTGTTGCAAGAATGGAGTCTCTGAACGGAGGCATAGAAAGATATGAGCTTGGAAGATATGAAAACATTGTTTGCATTCCCAGTTGTAATGACAAGAGAATGAGACTTAAGGACAACATCAAAACTCGGATGGCGTAGGCAGAAGATGGAGTTGAGGTGACCATTAAGGTAGTCACAAGTTGAATGACATGATTTAGCAGAGAGACGAGGAAACAATCCCTTGAAAAGGTAGTTGGTTGTCTTGAGGATGATCATGTAACTAAGTTTGCTAGATGCGACGCAAAAACCATTACTTGAATAGATCGAGTGCCACGCGTGTTCTGAATCTGTTACTCCTCACATACTTTGTCTTATCACACATTTTTCTGAAATTTACAGATTGCATTGGATCTGTGTTAAATGCTTAGAACTCGCTTCTTATTCTTTAACGTCTTCTGTATGGGGAAGAAATGGAACGGATTGCGATCATATTCATTCCATTATTATTGCTGACTTTGAAATGGCTGATTCGAATTCTCGTAGAATAACTCCATTAAAACTTCATTTGAATTTAGTGCTTCAAAGTAATGAAGATTATTACATATTTAATATCACAAAGAGATTATATCCATCCAGAAAATCTGATACAAACAGTGGAAAACTCTGTTGAACTGCGATTCCAAAAAGAACCAACAACCAGACTTATACAAGCATATCTCTTGTACTTGTGAACATAGGCTGAAGGTAGAAGATAACTTTTTACTGTACACGGAGAATATCTACATTGAGCTGCATTGCAACTCACTAAGCAGTCAGCTTAATCCGATTATATCGAAGTTCGACGATCAAATATACAGCGTTGTTGATCCCATGGATATGTCTGCCTCATAGTTGGTTGACTGATTACCACCTGCAAATTCCAGGCGCTTCCGTTCTGCTTAAAGCTAGCATTTCCTCGTACTTTGAACCATATACAAAACCCCACAACTGTAATTCCAAGAAAGAAATGAAAAATAACTTTAAGACATTCCTGCTACATGAACTTGGGAAATGGCTCAGTATGTGCCTAAACACCCCCGAAAGTAATGGACCAGAAAGAAATTGTGTAATGTGTTGTGAAGACATGTGCATACCTCAACCTCTTTAACTTCAAAATCTTCAGAATGCGCAAGACAAGAGTTGCCGTAAGTTTCCGAGACCGAACTTGATCCATTTAATCTTTTGTTTAAGAAAAACATAAATGTAGTAAGACCACACATGTCCACTTTGTCATATTTGAGAATTGACATAAAGCTCACATCATAAAGTATTTCTGAAAAATAGCAAAAGTAGCAGAGAAGAGAATCAGGGGCTCACAGGTCACCATCCAGGTAGAGAGCAAAGTGTCGACCCCCACCAATTGCCAGGTAATCAGTAGAGCACAGAGTAAAATATCGATTAGCACCTGTTTCAGTATTGTAATAAGAGAACTCGCAGATTGATTGCACTGAAAAGGTTTCCAACTAGTTTCTCACTATCCAGCAACCGCTCAAATAACCTGATGGTCAATTCTTCAACTGTTGCCCACTGATTTAATTTAGTACGAATAAAAAGTACAAAATTTGGCCATTCTTAAGATTCAAATAGCAGCATGTTATTCATGAGAATTCAGAGCATAGAAAGCCTTCTGATGGATGGACTAGTGCACTTCCAGGTACCAGTCATACACTCTTCTGATTGAGATCTATAGGTGTATAGACGAGAAGTTGACTATGTATTGTAGGTCAATATGTCCCGTTATAAGAAGTTCAATATATATTATTGGTCAGACATTGTGGTTTGTTCAAAATGTCATTGCAGTAAAGGTGATATGAAAATTTTCTTAAAATGGGTCTTAGATTCAACTCTCTCCAGGTTCAGAATGTCATTGCATACCATGATCCTAAGTTACTTGTTTCAAAGGGAAAGCATTTAACCCGGGGTTGTTCGTAGCAAGGGAAAAAAGAAAATACCTGTGGGACAGAAAATAATGGGATTGCCAGGTACGTCAGTGAAAACAAATGTACTATTTGTTCCCTGTTCAAACTAAATGTCAGCATAATAGTTTACGCGCTTTGTAAATTCACTGAACGTTAATGTGAATTTTATCACCACCTGATATTTTCTCTTGTTGGTCGGTCTTAGGGGTGCCTCAACCAAGCCACCAAAAACTGCACCCTTTTGGTCTCCAACAACCTGAAAGAAGAGTTTACTCGGTGAGATGGGTAGCGTCCTCCAAGACCAGAATAACAGACACAAAAAACTAGAAAATAAATAGTAATTATCCATCCAAGCTCAAATTTTTGCATCATTAATTACTTGAGTAACTGAGGCAAATCTGCAGGAGATGAATTTACAAGTCACTCACTTTGCTGCTCTATATGATGGAATGTTAATTTTCAAGTAGATATATAAATGAGAATTAATGAAATATGGTTCTCTATCACAAAAGACGGAGTTGGTTGTATGCAACTATATGCCTTTGTAAATCTGGTGAAGTTCCAAAAGAATATTCATTAATTTCAATTTGTATAACCTTAAGAACAGAAATGAAGGAGACTGGAGTTAACCAAGATATTACCAAAAGACTGAGTCCAGGCCAGAGCATGCTTCTCCTGTATAAGGTAGAAAGTGATATCCCATGCCTCCACGTACTGTAAAGAACCATGAAGACAAAGAGTAAGAAAAAGATTTGTCCATTTACCAGTAAGCAGGAGTAAGACCTACATTATTGGAAAGATCATAATTCAACACGACAGATAAGTATATGTTCTTGCACCTGTAGAGTAATAACCATTTCCTATCTTGAACAAGAGCAGGAAGAGAAGTATAAAGAACGCGTCTAGCTTTCTCTGAAAGAAGTAATGAAGGTTCTGATGTGGTAGGAAGATCTATCAAAGAGACAGGCTCTGTCATATTCTGCACATGATGCATCTCAAGTCTGTCATCATTATCATCACTCTCATCAGTAGCTTTCGAGTCAGAATCACCCTTTGACTCTTGACTTCGATATCCACTAAACCTTGCAGCTTGGTAAATAGCACGAAGAGACTGCTTCCCACGAGAAAGTAAACTTTTCTTTGCACCATTCTCTCTCATTAAGGGCTCAGAAGGTTGGCCACCAAATTCTGCCTGATCATCACTCTGCTCAGAAGATTTATCATTGTTCCCAGATTCTGAAGATGACAATAAGGAGTAGATAAAAGCAGTAAATGAAGAAGTATCAGGTCCATCAACCGACGGATCGACATATTCTTCTGCAATAGAGTCTAGCTGATTCCTGTCTGAGTCACTATCTTCTTCCTGTTTTAACAATAGATCAACAATTTGTTGAAGATTAGCCATGAATTATAATCAAGAAACACAAGACAGCTACGAAATATAGTTCCTAAAATAAGTCCCGGCATTTACATTCCTAATGAATCTTTTTGCACTTCATATATAGAAAGGCAATGAAATAACAGCTTAGGATCCCGATAAGAGAATTTCAATCCAAAAATATGCCACGAGTGCATCGGCAAGATAATCCTTATAGCAGGTTTCCAGGGCAAGTGCTATTAAACACCGGATAAGCTCTGAGCGAACTCAGTGAAGAGAATAGGGTAATATAAAGCAGGATGGAAGAATATTTGTCATGTCCTCCCATTCCATTAAAAGTGGATTCTTTTCCATCGAATTATCAAAATTAGTACAAATGATCACTCAAAATAAACACAAAAAAAGTTCATAACTTTGAAGTGAAAAGAGAAGAAAACAATTATGAAACGTCAAACTCGAAAATAGGAAAGGACAACCAGGTAGAATTTCCCTCCGAACCAAATGGGCATTCAAGAAATCTTCCAGAAAACGTCAATTAATTAATGGGATAATAATATTCGAACTCAAAAAGGACGCGAAGGAGCGACATAAACTTTTCAGATCAAATTACCCATAGGATCCCAACTTTGAACTACTCATCAATCATACAAATATGCATACACTTACAGTGGCAGGAGGAGGACGAGAATGGGGCTTGGAGGGTTTATCAGATATAGGATTGAGCAAGACAGTGGTGATATCAGACACAAAATGGACTGCTTTGCTCCTCAAAGATTTCTGCTTTCCCATTGTTTTTTCCCCTTTTCTCTATATCAAGGATGATGAATTTGAAACACAAACCAGACTTAGATCACCAAAAACTATGTAGTTAATAAGCACATGGAATAGTATTTATGTGATTGATTCCTTCACGCTTTTTGACCCAAAATTCATCTCTATAAAACAGAAAAAATATTGATCTTTTATCTTCCCTTCCCCTTTCCCTTTCTGGCTCTCCAATAGCTGGTAAGTAGTGAGTTATAACAAAGAGTAGGAGCTTATTCGTTGTAATCATTGTGCAGATGGACTCCATGGCCCAATGGATAAGGCGCTGGTCTACGGAACCAGAGATTCTGGGTTCGATCCCCAGTGGAGTCGAATCTGTTTTTTGGGTTAAGATCCGACTCAATTTGGTCTAAAATGGATCAAATCCATTTTTATTTGGATCAAGTCCGAATTTCGGACATAAAAATACAAAAATGTTCAATTCGAATCGGTATTTTATTTATTAGTAAGTTGATTTATATTTATTTAAGTTAAGATAAATTTGGTTTATCTCAATCGGGCTTTAGACTCATTATTTAAAAAACTATTATTAAAGAATATATTTTATTTAAAAATAAAATTATATTCATTTAAATATAATTAATGTTTGCGAGTTAGATCATGAAATTCGAGTTTGAGCTAATTTAAAACTCACAAAATTTTTACAAATAAAAAGGTTTAAGTTTGATTTGAAGTTTGATCAATATAAATTCTGTAGATTAACTTTAGGTCAACTCAAATCGAATTAGAATGGATTATTTTGCTATCTATAGCTCAATTGAGCAGTTAATACCGCTTGAAAGGATCAATCGCAGATTCTTATA
Source organism: Erythroxylum longipes (assembly GCA_027563885.1). Lineage (NCBI taxonomy): Eukaryota > Viridiplantae > Streptophyta > Magnoliopsida > Malpighiales > Erythroxylaceae > Erythroxylum > Erythroxylum longipes. Next base: position 1,777,902 of record JAOQMS010000180.1, on the reverse strand, counting down.
CATATGTTAAACTATCTTACTTAAAGATTAAGATTTTAATTAAGGATAATAATATGTTAGATTGATCAAAAAAAGATCAAATTTAATATGAAGTCTAGTTGAGTTCAAGACAAGCAATTTGAACTCGACTCAAACTCATTGGAGGGAAAGTTTTAGAGTAACTAGTAAAAGTTACTTTTTTGTGATCGCAAGGACACATATTCGAATTACAAAAATAACCTTTTAACGTATGGTGTACACTGGAGTGCGTTAATTTTGATATTTTAAACTAAACTAATCAAACCTAAATTTCCAAGTCTAATCCTAACATATTCACAATAACTTTCATAATTTTTATTAGAGAATTTTGACTCAAATGTTTTTTTTTTATGGATAAGCATAAATTTAGATTAAATTAAAATATAAAATGACATTATTTAATATTATTTATTAAAATAATATTATTTTAATAAATAATAAATTAAAATAAAGTATTTTATTTAAACCGATTGGATGATTTTAATTTTGACTCTAACCTAAATTTAAATAATCCCTATTCTCTATTCTATACTAAGGCAAGCAAGTTAAAGGTCCTATCTTTTATCAATTATAACTTTAAGCAGCAGAAGCTGCAGAACAGTTCCATTTGCACACATTGCACTCATCACCAATTATGTAAAAATCGGACCAAATCGGTCGAACAACTTTAAGCAGCCAAACAATTCCATTCGCACTCATCACCAGTGACATAAAACTAGACCGAATCGACTAGTTTGATCGAATTAATTGTGAATCAGATTAATTTTTGGTTCGATTTTTACTTTTAACTATTATAAATTAAAATCGGCCGGTTAAATAATAAACCGGTCGGTTTCTTCTGAATCGTTAACTAGATGTATCTTTTTCTCTTATACCCAAACAATAAATTAGTATAGAAAGATGAGATTTTTGTGCGACTGAGAAATCAACTTATCGTAGTGAAAACTAATTTGGAACCAAGATTGAAAAAATGAGTAGTTAAGTTTGGCACCATAAACTAAAAAAATGAGGATTGATGTTAACTAAGTCTTGCAACAAAAAGAAAGAAGAATAACTAAATCTCGAACAAAAAGAAAGAATAACTCAAAATCTAAGTTATCTTCAAGGAAATGAGAGGTACAATTGGTGGAAGCAGAGATACTGCTTGGCAGAGTTTGATAGGTTCAGGGTTAAAATGGAGCTAGGGTTTAGATACAGGAGAGGAAAAATAAAAATTTAGAGACAATTGTATATGTTTTTGATAGAAGGGGTAACATAGATCGTGGTGCTTGAATATAGAAAGGAAAAAGAAAGTTGTGCAGAGACGTTTGCAAATGCTTTTCATAAAGTTTGGAATTTGGATATTGGGAGAAGAAAAGGTTGCTGGGAGTATAGAAATTAAGAGGATGTAGCTTCACGCTGTGTCCCTAAGCAATAGTTACAAGTTAGTCTTCTCGCTTGTTTGGTTGAGTTTTTAGAGAGTGAATAAGTATTTTTTTTATTATAAAAGTTTTTTTTTAAAAATAGGTGTTTAGCTGTAAAATAAAAAAAGTACTTTTTTTGTAGATATAAATTTTTTGGTAGCTAAAATATAACTTTTTAAGAAGCTCAAATTTGGAACTTCTCAAAAAAATACTTTTTCAGGTAGATTTTTCAGATCAATTAATGAGCCTATTTTTAGTCCCTTTTACCCTTATATTTTACATATAATTCCCACAATACTCACAAACACATCTTTACGTTTATTTTGAGATTTATATAATATTATTTGAATTTTTTATATGTTTTAATATTTATTTTTGATATTAGTTTTACTTATGTTATAATCCATACAAAAGATTTGGTTAGATGTATTTTTGTTTATGTTTCATATGGTTTAAAATTATATAATAATTAATATATTGTGCTTTGCATATAGTTTAATATATTTTAAATAATGTTTATATGCATAAATAATTTTTATTACAAAATAAAATATAGTTAAAATTAAAAGTACTTTTTATTTTTATGTTATCAAACAACCTATTGTATGAAACTCTTTCAAAAAAGTTCTTTTTTAAATGACACTCAAACAGTCAACTAGCTTCTTAGAAAAGCTCTATGAATAAAAATCCAACTGACAAAAGCTCTATTAATATAAACTCATTCAAACAGGCACTTCGTATTTTTATACTATTCTTGTGTTATTTTTCTTTCCCTTTTTACATTTACTTATGTTCTCTTGAGAAAAATATTTTATTTTTAATTAAAAGATAATTTTTCTTAAATTTTAGTTACAAAATATTGAAAAAATTCAATTACACACCGTATAAATATTATAGACTAATAAAATATAACTAAAATGATAATTTAATTTAAATCTTAAAATTGAATTAATTAATTTAATGTAATAAATTAATAATTTAAAATAATTGTAATAATTTATTAATCTCAATCAACCATAATTAGTTCGATATAAATTTAAAAATTAAGCTAGATCATTATATAAGTAATATTTAATTAGTTTATATATAATATTTATGTCACATATATTTTAATATTATATTTTTAAGTGAAATCTAAAAAAGGGGTTGTTCTAAAAAATAAAAATTATTTAAGTGCGGTAGAAAAAGTTAATGTAAATACTTTAGATCAAAGCGTAACTTCCAAATCTTTAAATAGAAACTATCAATAATGACAATACATAACTTCCTTCGTAAATATAATTTTTATTTTTATTTTTTTTAAATTTTATATTACACTCAAATTTAATTTGAATTATTAAATTTAGTTTATTATAAGTACATGATAATAATAAATATTTACATATTTTTATTTTAATAAAATAATTTATTTTTACCTACTTTTTTATTTTTTATTTTTTATTTATAAATGGTACGTTTTTTAAACATTGCTCTTCACTTCCATTCTTGCATCTACGTGATCATTTCAGCTAGACCATGATTCACTTGTCAGTTGTCAGTGTATCTTTTCTGTTCTCGAGAGATGAAGATTGCGACAAGTACGAAGTCGACAAGGAGTTTTTTGACAGCCACCGGACGTGGTGGTTGTGGTGCTAACCAACTCAAAAGGTGAGCTCATGGTCATGGTTGCAGACCCCACTTGCTCGAAACCTTCCAGGAAATAGATTGTGAATCCAACGAGCTGAAAACGCGGATTGATTGATACGGTAACAGTTGTACGTGGCCGTGAAGATATTAATGTTTATGATAATCAAAGGTCGCAGATTGCGATGATATTGTTTTTAAAAATTCAATCTTTTTCAGTTTTGGTAAGAAAATGATACCTTTTCACTGTCTTCTCGTTTCCTTTTCCACCACCATAGTCAATCATCAGGCAGTAATAAATAAGGTTCTTCACGGTCTCACTCACTTGCTCTCTCACTCCTGTTGATCCATTCCATCGTTTTCGATTTTTCTCCGGAAAAAGGGAACACTTAAAAAGTTCTTGTGAAGTAAAAGAATGACAACTCTTAAACTTCCTTCTCATATCCCTGCTCCATCTGAGGACGCAGAACAACTCCGAAAAGCCTTTGAAGGTCTACCCGCTTTACTCTTTCTTCAACAACCCCATTACTTTGATGATCGACCCCTTTTTGTGATGGCTATAAAGCTGATTTCTTTGCTTTTAATTGTGGTTGTTGAAACATCAGTTGTGTTTATATTGTTGTTCACTTATCTGCCCTTGTAAGATCAATCAATCTCTTTTTTTTTAAATCTCTGTTTTACTTTCACTTTTATGTTGCAATGGTTATTTGTGCACTTAGTTTCTTGATATTTGGTGGTTGATTGCATTTTTATTTTTTGAAATATCGATAGCACAAGGCGAATGGTCATATGATTAGTATTTCCAGAAGCTGCTGCTTTGATTGGTATTTGTTCTTGCAGTTGTTCCTTCAGATTTATATCTCCATGACTACATATCTGCAATGTCCTCCGGCTTGGATACTCTTTCATACTCATATTGATCTTTTGTATCTACATTTATGTGGTTTTTTGTAAGAGTAGATAAATCAGCTGGAGTTGAAAATCGACCTTACTAATTCATGGATTTGATTTAAACCAAATATACATCTGAGCTTCATGATCAAAGTGGACTACACAGATCGTTGTGTTATAAGTCTCAAAAAGGTTTTGTGGTGGCTGTGTAGTTGATTATTGTTCAAATTCAGGACCAACTTTAACTGATTCATTATCAACCAATCCATCTGAATACTGAGTAGTTTGAATCCTGATTTTACCAGGATGGGGTACAAACGAGTCGTTGATTATCGACATATTGGCGCATAGGAATGCTGCACAACGTAACAAGATTAGACAGACTTATGCTGAAGCTTATGGGGAAGATCTACTCAAAGCCATTGACAAGGAGCTTTCTAGTGACTTTGAGGTCAGGCAAAAGAGTTTTTTTTTTCTCCTCTTCTGTTACTTGAAATCAAACACCAGTAATAGCTGTTGCTTTGAAGAAAAATTTCTGTCCAAGCCTCCAAGGTGTTGATCCACTCCTTGTATAGTCATTGGTTTTGTTAATTGATTTTTACCTGAAGCAGAGATGTGTACTTCTATGGACGTTGGATCCTGCTGAGCGTGATGCATATTTGGCTAATGCATCTACTAAAAGATTCACCTCGAGCAACTGGGTCATTATGGAAATAGCTTGTACTAGATCATCACTCGATCTATTCAAAGCAAGACAGGCATATCATGCTCGTTATAAGAGGTCTGTCGAAGAAGATGTTGCACATCACACAACTGGAGACTACCATAAGGTACTTCCTTGAGCTGTTTTACTATAACTTCGGATGGAAACAACCTCAACTTTAGTAATGGATCCCACTCTCTCAAACGCCCCTCACAGTTGATAGTCCTTCTCATTTGAGGATACTGTTTTGGATAATTTTCATCACTGTCGACTAACCTGATATGAATACTTGTGCAATCCTTCATCCATTCCAATGTCCTCGTGTCATGGAGTTTATGCGAACCAATAGATACAAACTTCTAAAGCTTTTGAAAGGTCATTCCAAATTCATCTCCATTGAAACCAGATGAAGATCTCATATTGCTATTACTTTGTAGTTTGTACCTTTAAAATGTTTCGTTTAATTTTATATATGAAATATCCCATTATACAGTGCTTTCTTTGTTATCATTAACTTCTCGTTTTACGTGATGTCCCCATGCAGTTGTTGGTTCCTCTTGTGACTGCATTTAGGTATGAAGGAGATGAGGTGAACATGACATTGGCAAGATCAGAGGCTAAGACACTTCATGAAAAGATTGCAGAAAAAGCTTACAATGATGAGGAGATAATCAGAATTCTGTCTACAAGAAGTAAGGCACAGATTAATGCAACATTGAATCACTACAACAATGCCTTTGGAAATGCTATTAACAAGGTACTATATCTTGTTTAATTCAGTTAAGCTACATGGACTGCTTTAATTTGTTCAGAATTCATCAACTTAAATCTCCTCCTTACTTCTTGGGGTTGGTTCTTTGAACCACGAGTCTAGTATTCATAACCTGCTACATTTTCTTGTGGAAGTGCTTTGATATTTTTCTTTGAGTTCATTGATTCCAAAGAACTTTTAGATGGTCTATGACACGAATCGTCACTAGTCCTGATTCATGGAACTTGTTGTAGGACTTGAAGGCTGATCCCAATGACGAGTTCCTCAAATTTTTGAGAGCAACAATCAAGTGCTTGACCACCCCAGAGAGGTACTTTGAGAAAGCCCTGAGGCTAGCCATCAACAAAATGGGAACAGATGAAGGGGCACTTACCAGAATTGTAACAACGAGAGCAGAGGTGGACATGGAACATATTAAAGAGGAATATCACCGTAGAAACAGTGTTCCTCTAGACCGCGCAATTGCCAGAGACGCTTCGGGTGACTACGAGAAAATGCTTCTTCATTTGATCGGCCATGGAGATGCTTGAACCAGTCCTTTTCAGTGTGGAAGTACTTAATTCATGAAGTTTGTTTGTGTCACAGTCCTATGAGGCTTCTTTTATTCCTGGTGTGAGTTATGCCTTCTCAGATGTGCTTATTTGTCTTTCGTTTGTATTTGATGTTTTTAGTATCCTTCGATGCTTAAATAAAGCTTTATCACACAAAAAGTTTTATCACTATGAAATTTGTTGTGAGATTGCAAAACCAAACCTGTACTAGTTCTTGAAAGCTAAGGTAAAAGAGGAGAAGATTGTAAATGATGTCATATGACAATGGTCTTCTTAGTCTCTTGTTTCCTGCATTATAGGTTGTTACTTTCTACTAGTGGTAATAATCAGGCATTGTAGGTTCTAACCTTTCGTGTGTGACGAAACATCCAACAAAAACCAGCGAAAAAGACTCATTTGCTTATCGGATCCAAAAGCTTCACTCGGTAGATCCAAAGCTTTTGGCAGTGAAAAAGACTTCATTAGAAACTAATAGGGTAGGGTCTTCATGAAACATGTTATACGTATTTCACATACATTAAGATGGGATAACTCAATTATGAGCCCTTCCTACGACTGGATACACTGAAGGAGCTGTGACACTACCACATTGCTCAAAGGGGCGTCCTACCATTTAAAACATAGCACTCACACAAAGATATAGGCATGAAACCAACCATGCAAGATGATGGAGTTAGATTGGTCAGAGTCAAACCAATGCAATGCTGCTCCCACCCCCGGGAGGCTTGCGTACGCCGCCGAAATAGTCCCTCGCCTTGGATTCTGCTTTCCCATCAGCAAAGATGTCACTGCCACTCATTTCTTTCATTTTAGCAACACTTAGTGGCTTTTCAGCAGATCCGGGAGGAACATCTCCTTTGAAAATATCATTGCCTGTAAGTTCTTGAAACTTCTGGTTGTGTATCTTCTTGGATGTATTAGTAACTGGTTCTTCACCGAAAAGGATGTTGCTTTGACCTCCAGCAGGCTACAGGCAATGACATTGAAAATTTTAGTTGGATTACTAAGTCAAAAGTTATGAAGAAAGAGTTGCAAATATTTTGCAGCTTACACAGGCATCAAGATAACCAAGGTTGAAATGCAGCCATCCCCAACAGGGGAATCCTAATTGGCAAAGCAAGGCAAGAAATATCAATGATGTTTTATGGGGCCTGTATCTTGATATGTATGACAAGATGTTCGCCAACCCAAATTGAAGTAAAGAGACATAAATCAAACACCCCGAAGAAATATTCATAACCAGCTGGGTTTGACCGTCAAGGGAAAGACTTGAAACAATAAAATGAAGCACAAAAATGGAGGCAAAAGGTGGAATGAGAGAATAGAGATATATGTTTTTATACATAAAGTCGAGGGTCTTTCTGAGTCATAATCTGTAAATAACCCATCTACAACTGTGTGGCGTACACATCTTAGAAGGATAAAACCTGTACATAACTTGGCTTATCATTGTAAGGAAATTAAGAAAACCAAAGAGGCTCATGCATGAAAACGATAAACTCACATTAGAAACTTTAACAGACGTCCGTATATTTCTTGGTGCAGGTTCTCCAATATCCTTGCTCTCTCTTGTCTCCATGTGGCGTGCAGCAGCCAATGATCGAGGTTTAATTTCAGGGGAAGGGGCAAAGATATCATGTCCACTGATCTCCTTGAATTTTGCATTTGATATCTGTTTCTTACTCTTAGTGTCCAACTCACTTTGTAATGTTCCACTCAATTCTCGCTGCTTTGCGACTTCAGTGATGGAGGTGGGTTTCTTGGGAGAGATTCTCTCCTCAGCATCAAAAGATATTTGGCTAATTCCATTCAATGCTTGCTGAGAATCAAACCAATTAATTAAGAGGATGAGAATTACCATATATTTTAACCTTATGCAGAGCTGTAATAGTCAGGATATGGGAGATGAAAGGAGCACCTGATAAACGCGTACGCTGGTCCTATTATTAAGATTAGCAGTGCCGGAGTCAGATGAATTATTTTCTCCATTAGCAGAGAAAATGCCACTGCCAGTCATCTCCTTCAGTTTATTCCCCGAGCATGGCTTCCTGTGAATAGGAAACGGAATAACTCTTATTATCTTTGTTCATTGAGGAATATGGAATCCTGGTGCAGTACCATTCTAACTGAAAACGAATACATCTAGTGGCATTTCCTTTTCAGTGACTTTAGCATGGTTTCTACACTATTTATGATCCACTATTCCCCAGCAAACCATAAGACATAAAAATGAACTGGGATCTTAAAAACTCTACTCCTAAACATCTAGCTGAAAAGCAACTTCAATGTTGACATTGAATGATAAACTAAACCAAAGAGTAAAAGAACGCATCTAGAAACAATAACTTTCTGAGTAAGAATTAAAGCTGGTTCCGCATTTAAAACTGCAACACATCTGTAGTAAAAGGAAGATCTTTATTAGCGCTTCTCTTTCCTTTTCTTAATTAATTCTTGAAACATTTAGCGTTCATGGAAGGGGAAAAATGGTAAAATACTAACTGAAGCATACAACACCAGATCTGATTTCACCAGCTAAAAACAAGCAAAAATATAGAAGGAAAGATTCACATTTCCAAAACAAAAACCTTTTCTGTTAGTTAAAACTTTCCCAGCAAACTAAATCTTCTACAACATAATCACATGAATCGGAAGAAAAAAGCTCACTTCTTCATGAGACTCTCGGCTTCCTCGTCAGTGACCTGACCTCCAAACAGGACCTTGCTGATTCTATCGGATGGCTGAAACAACGAAAAAGCTCAAAGTTATCTAGCTACAAACTCCCAGTTCAAGAAGACAGATGGTGCATTAATACAGTACCTGGTGAGAACGGTGGGTGGAGTTGGATGGCGAAGATTGAGAAGGAGGAGCCTCCGTCCACGTAAGCAGATCGGAGGTGGAAGTGTGTGGCTTTCGCACTGCTGAGTTTCTCTCCATTTCTTCTTACAAACAACACTGCGAGTGAGGCTATTGCTAAGCCTTTGATTTTCTCTCTCTTATAGTAAAGGGATATGAGTGAGGGAGAGAGACTTTTGACTTTTTGAAATATAAAGTGAAAGTCATATTTTTATTGTATTATTTTACAATATAATGTTAATTTAATTAAAATTAAATATTTGAAAGGTTTTTTATATTGTGGGGTGTGATGTTTTAACTAAAGTCTATAATCTAAACACTTTAATTATGATAAAAATCAATTAAAGCATTCTTTTGATAAACCCTTTATTTCATTAAACATAAAATGGGAATATTGCTCAAATCAATCACCAATGATGTTAAAATAATAATAATAATAATATTTGAGTGATAGGATCTTAAAACAACAAGAGGTCCAGTAAATTCAACCTACCCTAATTAGTAAAGAAGTTGTTTACTAATGGCTCACAAAAATAAGAATAAATAAATAAAAATAAAGTTCTAAAATAATAATAATAATAATAAAAAGGAGATTAATAATAAAAATAATGATAATAATAAAAAACTAACACTAAGAAACTAATAATTTTAATAATAATATGTAGGAAAATGACGATGATGATGATGATGGTAATATTATTATTAATAATATTAATGATAGTAATAATAATACTGATAATAATAATAAATTAATCAATTAATAGAAAAGTGATAGGATCTTGAGTTTTGGTAAATGTCGAAATTTATTCGGTTTTATTTTTATTTTCTTTGAAAATTTTTATTTTATTTTAAAATAATTAAATTTTCTGTTCTTTTTTTTCAAGAAATAAAATTTTATAGTAATTGCACTCACATTGTTAACAATAATAAAAAATCAGAAGAATAGAATAAATTTTGATTTTATTTATTATTAAGAAATTAACCATATCTTAATTTATTATATAATTTTTACCAAATATAAAGTCAGAGATAATAAGAAAAATTTAAGCCCAATCTCTAACTTAATCAAAATTTGTTTACAAAAAAACTTTTAAAAAATTATATTTTTCATTTATATTTATCATGAAATTAATTTTGATTTTATAATTAAGTTATTTTAAATTAAACTTAACAAATCAAAATTTCTTATTATTTAATGATTTAATCAAACAGTTAAAATCAAATAATTAGGTAATGTTCATTTAATTAAATTATAAAACACGAACACTTTTTTATAGTTTCACTGTGTTGGGAATATATACATAGTGCTTGATTCTTGGTTATATACATCTATACATATAATCCAAGAAAGTAGGAGAAGAAAGGGTAAAAGAAATAGATGTTGATCTCTTACCTGCAATTTTATTCATCAGAGTTTTACAACATTTGTGGGCAACTCACAAATTCTAGCCCAAAGAATTGCAAAATCTCAGTACACAGCATTGCCCCCCCATCCTGTCTACCTCTTTCCCATCCGTTCCACTAATTCCCTTCAAAAATGGAGAAAAAAAATGAAAATTGAGAAATGCAAAACCTGTACAGGGTGGATTCACTATGCTACTGAACAAATCTCTCCCTTCTTTTTTTTTTTTTTTTGTGCGTGTCTCTGTGTCCGTGTGTGTGTGAGCAACTAGTAATCGTGATCTCCTCCTTCCTGATCGATGGCTCTGTATATAATACTTACTTCCACATATGACCAAGACAAATATCATCAATGGCAAAGCAAGTCATAACACGATGTGCATCAGCTCTAAGACCAACTTATGCATTGAGAGAATCAACACTTTCCTGCGATTATATATAAGGGAAGTGATGGTCACAAGACTTTTGGAGAATGACCTTCACCTGCCCCAGCCCTATGCCACATTCATAGCAGAACATCTCAGATGGGCGATTGTGTGAGATAACTGAATCTCACTGCTTTATGGTTCGAAGCTCCCAGTTACCCTCGCCGTCAATAAGCCGTAATTCCACGGAATGGAAAGGTATTAGAGCGGGACGCTGGGACACACAAAGTACATAAACCGGTGAAGAGAGGGGTGATAAAATTTAAGATTCTGGAGAACTCCATTGTGACTCAAGTGACAAATTATGATCAGCATTGTAATATTGATATTGCAGTTCATCAAATCGAAGAAGACGGTACAGAATATCTCTTTAAACAGTGAAAATAAAAATAAAAGAAGCAATTTACGTCAAAAAATTGAGAAGGTTTAATGTTTTGCTGTAATAATACAAGAACCATTTACCTGTGAAGAGGTTACAACTGTTATGTCCATATCTTTAGCAAGCCAGTAAAGTTGTTCCTCAACGTCAACACTCGTAGCACTGCAAGTCAGGAAGGTAATGAATAAGAAACTGTGAAGGAAAAAGGGGAGGTTTCATTTCAGCGTAACAATATGGAACGAGACATACTTGGTGCATTCATCCAGGATGCCAAATTTAGGCTTGTGAAAGAATAGGCGAGCCTAGCAAAAAAGATTTCGAAACATCATGTCTTGAGAAATCCAATAATAGTCTGTAATGCTCTTATTTAAACAACTATACTTCCTAGTAATAATTATTAGCTTCACTCACCATGCCTAGCCTCTGCTGTTCTCCAAGAGAGAGTATGTCTTCCCAATTTAGATTAACATCCCAACCACCTTCCTCCCTTTCTAAAAGATAGTTCAGTCTAACATTTTCCAGAATAGTCTTTAAATATGAATCGAGAATGTTTGAAGAGTCGTAAGATTTCTCCCCTGAAATACCATGCAGTAACAATCAGAAAATAATGAATAAAGAGACACTGGCAAATCGTAAATCTATTTGGAAATGTAACATCTAAAAATAACATTGATTCCCCAAAAAGAAAGTTGTATAGATGGCACGATCGCAAGGAAGACAATTTTACCCCAACTGAATCGACCTTACATGTATAAATATTCTAAGAAACAACGCGTACATGTGTGTCTATATATATATACATACATATAGGAATGAAATATTTGTCTAAGTGGCAAAACGTGGGCTGTACACACACTAAAATATTTTAATTCTTAAAAAACCAAAGAAAAAGATCAATATGCAAGAACTTTTACCTTTTCCAAACAACTTAGCAGTCCTAACTTCTGCTTCGTCTCGGGAGAGAGGATATATGATTTGATCTCTTAAGGTTCCTAAGCATGTATATGGTCTTTGAGGAACATAGAAGATGCCACAACCAGATCCAGACTCCTTGCTAATATCTGGTGATGGTTTAATAAGCCTTCCGCTTACATTAGGCCAGAGACCTCTTAGGACGCGGAAAATAGAACTTTTCCCACTCCCATTTGGACCTTAACAATTAATGCAGATCCCAGATGTAACTTGATAAGATGATTAAGAGTTGCAGAAAGAAAAGGTGCAACAGAACAAGATAAGCGAAGAAAGAATTTAATTACCAGTAACAAGCAGACTTTTTCCTTCGCTAATGTCACATGATAACTGCTTTGCCAACAACTTCTGCGTTGGGGTAATCATATCAACCTCTAGTAAGGAAATTGTGTCCTTCGAGTGAAGGTCAACCTTCTCAGGGGATTCAAGTAATTTAGCAGGTGGTAAATCTCCTGCATAACCAGTTCTATAAGCTCAATTTCATGACTTGAGACAAATTACTAAGTACAATGGAAATATCTGTCCTACATTGATTGTCATTTATGCAATATTCTACAGTTAGACGAACAAGGCTGGTTTCACTACCTACCAGAATCTTGGAGGAAAGTTCAATAGGCAAGAAGAACATCACTTCATCTCATTCTCTTCTCTTCTTCCATTGTTATTTATTAAGCATTTCATGGTCTTGGGGCAAGGGGTCAGTGGGTGGCATTAAGATGCTATTATCGACATGAAATCTTAAAGATAAACCAATCTGTTTAGCATCCAGTTCAAGGACTCTAAAGTATTGAGTTGCATTCACTAATTGTCTCAACAACTTCCTTTGCCCTACTATTGAAATTCCCTATATCTACCCATTAAGTCCACTTCGGGCATCCATCAAAATAAAATACATTACTAGGCAACTTGCTAATTAAACTAGAGAACTTTAGAAGACCTCTCTTTAAGCTAATAATTCGAGTGACAGCCACAACCACAACCACACCCACATTTTTTCTGCACTACCGTTGGTTCTATACTGCTTCCCTGTCCATAATGTCAATGCCCAACATATATCTTTGTGTTCATATATCTTTGTGTTAACATACCCACAGCCGATGCAAGTAAGATTGAGTTACAATAAAGAACAAAAGCTTCCGAGGAACAAAGGGTAACTGTCTCTTCCTAGCTAGGTACCAGGGTGATAGAACTTCGGATACATTTGTCAACCAATTTGCCCATAAAATGAAACCAACCTTAAATTATTTTTGCAAACAGTATTGAGTTGGAGAAGTAGAAAATTTTACCAGATTGTGCAGCATCCAGGAGTTCTTCAAGCTCAAAAATTCTATTTATACCGCCTGATAACTCAAGAAATTTCTTGTGCAGCTCAAGGATGTCCCCAAATGCCAAAAAGCTTTGGGACACAACAGAAGCCAAGAACCGCAAAGCATGTGCCAGCTCACCTGCATAAATTTGATTCTTTTAAGAGGGCAAGAAAAAGGAGGACACATACAGAGATAGACCAGCTCAAATAATCATATATTATTCCACCTTGAGTTGAAGTCAAAGCTCGATCCCCTGTGTGTTCAAGGGCATACAACAAACTCAAACCCCATGTAACATTGTGAGGAAGTTGTTTTGTGACAAAATCATCCAGGATACCATATAACCATTTCTTCTTTAAAAGTATCATTGAGTGCTCAAGAAGTTCCCTGAACCTTGACTCAATCATCTGCTCAACAAAGAAGTCATAATTGAGATGTCATGAATAAAAGAGTAAAGAGCAACATACATGCAGTGCTAAGGAATGAAATATAGGAAGAGCACCAACCAGTAGAAAGACTAATGCTGCAAACTAAAAGTAACTTACAGCTTTTTCTCTTGCACCACCTCCAAAGAAAGCAACAGATTCAGCATGAGTCCTCAGTCTTTCATGAATGAACCTAATTATGATGGCTTGTTTCAGAAGATTTTACAGAAATCTAGAACCAAATACTGTTCTCTCCGTGCCTCTATGTGTGAGTATGCATGTCTACTTATTAAAGATACAGAAGCATTGAACCTGTAGCTATAATCTGATTACCTGAAGGTCCCCTCAAGCTGTTGCTCTTGACCAGCCAGATCACCAAAATCAGGAGTTACTGTCCTCAGAAAACCCAAACCAAGCAACATATATGCGTACAATATGGCTACACCCCTTCGACCTGTTAGAAGCTTCATTCTCCAGGTAAACCTACACAGCAAGCATGGTAACAAATATTTAGAATAAGAGAAAGGTCAATCAAGTATTTTTCTGTCTCTCCCTCTTTTTTCTCTTTCTTTTCTTTTTTCTTTTTGTGGGTGTGGATGGATGGTTTGCGGGTGAATAAAGAGGGAAGGGGTGTGAGGTTTGTCACAGGAGTTGCCAAATATTCATTATGAGTACTTAGTTAAGGAATTATACAAACAGGAGTAGCCTGTGACTCAGCTACTCACCATAGGATGTCAACACATGGCTTTACCATTCCAGTTACCAATCCAGATAGTTCACTGGTTAACTTTTCAAGATCCTGAGTGATTCTCTGATCTGCATCAATATTTCTGTTGGACATGTGGAACACCTGTGACATGTCAGAATAACTGTTAAAAGCAACAGGAAGCTGAGGGTGGAGGGGTATAACGTAAAAGACTAAAAAGATAATCCGCAGTCGGAAAATACAACCATAAAATAACATAGTTCAACATAAGAGCAAAAGATTTCTTAGATTATCAGATACTCAACGGTGGATAAAGAGAATATCAGCCTTAAATATACTATGTACTCCGGTTTAAGCACAAAATTATTCTCAAACGCAAACAACAAAAGAAACTGTACAAGTATTAGACTGTATTACCTTATAAAATGCATTGTTCCTCAAATAGTTCTTTAGTAGATGACGAGTCAAGCGGATTCTCCATCCAAGTGCCAGCGTTGCTGTCAAGTGCCTGCAACAAAAATTTGTCATCAAATAGATCGTAAAAATAAATAACATAAAAACAGATCACAAAAGATAACAATAATTGTGAACATTTTCTCACAGCAGCATAAAAGCTAAGAAAATTAAAGTCATTTACCAATCGTGAAAGAAATTTCATTAATAGCTAAAAACAAGAAAATAAACACAAGTTTTTAACAAAACACTAAACAAACTTCCAATTTAACCATTTCCGTAGGAGTAAGATCCTACTTCATTCTAAATGCTAACTCAACAAAAAAACTAATTGGAGATCATATCACAAACTCACACCTTAAATTTAAACATACAAAAGAAAACCAAATAGTAGCCACTTATGTTATGATTGAGGAAACGTTTTGCTATGGAATCTGAGCATTATCTTTTGGAAATCCAAGCAGCTAAAATACAGTAGTTTCCAACGTATATGTTTTAAACAAAATTGAGTAGATTAAGAGATCAATTCTTTAGGTAGAAGGGTACTACAAGCCTGTGCAGTTTCAGAAACAAGAGTGTTTTCTAGGGAAAGGAAGAATAAAACTTTGTGGAAATATTAAAATCAATGAAGCATAGTGAAATACAAGGATCTCACATCTTGACTTTACAATAATCAAAACATGTCCCCAAAATCAATAGGTCCTCCACAACCAAGAAAGTAGTTAGAAAATGACCACCATACAAATTACTTGAGATTCATGGAAAGCATAGGAATCAGAGATGCAGAATGTGTGAAACGTTTATTGCCACTTCAATGTTAAGCAGAGACAACACCAATTAGGTCATTTAGTAGAAACCCATTGTTTGAGATTTATTTTTTGTCAATTAGAAAGGAACTCACCTTAATGAAGGTGCAATGAAAGAAGATGCAGCGCTTTGTAGAATGCTAACACCGATCAACCGAATGAAGGCTGCTTTGTCCTGCTCCAAAACGTACTTCACAGTGGTACCTGTGAGAGTTAGCAAGGAAAATGGTTAGCCCTCAGAATTTTGGACGAATAAAATCAAAATGGATACTTGTACCATTTAATGAAGCAATCCGATCTGAGACCCATGTTCTGGAGACAACAAGAAAAGCTACTGACAGTAACTGTGCCCCCTGTTTGTCAAGTATAGATGGTACCTAAGCCACAAGGAACAAGATGTCAATGAAGACCAAGGAATGGCAGATACTGAAACCCTCAAAGAAACACGTTACACATTGTGCGTCATACAGTCATTCAGTGGCTAATAAATGAATGCCCGAGTTTAATATAAGACAAACATGAACCACATCCAGAAATCAACAAACAGGCCCAACAATGAATGACAGAAGGTCAAGAGGTTAGCAGCTAGCATTTGAAATCAAATTCATGTTTGCTTAAGTGGATTGATTATCATTAACTGAATATGAAAATAAGATTCCTGTCATTGGATATGGTAGGATCAAGTCAAAATCCCTCTCTTTCTCCTCTTATTCTGTCAACCATCAAAAGGACCTCCCAAATCTCAACAAAGGAGAAATGGTAGATCATAATCTAGCAGTATACTTATGAGTATTCACAAGGACCATAAATGAACAATTATTCTTTGACAAAGATAATTACTAAAGCCTAACAGCAACCCAGAGAGTTTGAATTCAGTAATAACCCAACCCACTTCCTAGCCACTTAAGAAATGCATTCATGCTGAAACCTCTTAACTAGAATATTATCTGATCCCAACTACCAAAACAAACAAACAAACATCTGAGTAGAATATTCTGTTTGATCCCAATTGCAAGAGAATTGTCATACCAGTATTCTCAACATCGCAGCAACTCTCATTGGTAATGCCCTTGGGGTCCCTTGGAGTTGTGGAAAAACAGGCGCAGGATGACTGGAACCTCCACTGGGAGATACTGCTATAACCTCTGAAATGTATGATTGTGACTTTGCACTTGAGAAGCCCTGGATAACAATCATCATGAGCTTTATACAAACAAATTATGTTTGAGGATCTACAAATTAGAGAAACTACAAGAACAGAGTATTAAGACCTCATCGGTTTTTGTAAACGCTCGTTCAACTACCAATGCGTCATTTTGACGATCTGTTTCGGACATAATCATGACTTTGTTTTCATCCTCATTCTGGGATGGAAGATCCTTGCTGAAATTTAAAGGGCTCAACCAAACTGTTATTGTTAGAATATCTTGAATGTAAAATCAAACAGAAATATAGAGAAATCAAGATTTCACCTTTTGTAAATAACACGCCAACCCCCTTCTCCATTCAAGGATAAGACCACATCATGAAATGCCACTAGAGCTGGCCGATGAGATATAGTTATACAGGAAGTTCCCATAGCTCGAACTTTAGCACAAAAACGTTCTTCCATGTCAGTAGTTACAGCACTAGTACACTCATCAAGGATTGCAAACTTAGGCTTATGATAGAATAGTCTGGCCATCCCCAACCTTTGTTGCTCTCCCAAGGAGAGCTCCTCACCCCAATTGACCTCCTTTTCAGGGGGGTAACGATCTAATAGATACCCAAGATCAACCTAGATGTAGAATGCAATGTTTTCAATATTATGTAATTTAACACATATTGCACGAAAGAGATTCAGGAAAGATGTATGGAAAAGATGAGGATTACATTTTTTAACAGTTCCAACATTGAACTGCGGGTGAGGGGTTCAACCTCCTGTTCTGCAGTGAGAGGATAAATTAACTGATCACGGAGAGTGCCTACAGCTGTATATGGCCTTTGAGGAACATAGAAGATCTCCTTGTTGAGATCAGAACCAACACCAGGTTTTACAATATGGCCTGATACCAATGGCCAAAGTCCACCTAGAACTCTGAAAAGTGAGCTTTTGCCACTGCCATTTGGACCTTGACAGAAAAGGAAATGGAGAAGTGAATAAATTTAACAAGGAATTACACATCTGAAGCTAAAGCAATATTATAACATAATTAAAAAGCCCATTAATGGTAAATAAACAATTTCTATTGAAAGACCAAGCACGAATAAAACAATCAAATATCACATTAGATGAGAAAAAAGATGACATTAAATGCTCAGACTCTAGAATCTCGAGAGACAAGTACAACTACTAATTTTGCAGCAATAAGAAAGATTCCAATAGGCACCTCATGATATGGTCCTATTTGATAAATCTAAATGACTAAAAAGTTATACAGACAGAATTGAAGTTGAGTAGCAAGGAAAAAGCACTATTCTGGATAAAGACCTCCCATAAGGAAGAACTCCAAATTTGAAGAAACTATCAACCAGCAGCCAAAGGCTTGTCCTAACAGTGTTGCCAAGTTTAAAAGGGTGATAAAGGGTGCACTGACTTTATACAAGAATTTTGTAACCAGCAATAAATAGTAGTTAAACATGAAAAGTAAACAAAGGGAATCATAACACAATGACAACCAACAGAAAACCAAACAAGGAGGATATCGTAAGAGATAGAAAAATTAAGAAGCCATTGAAGCAAAACATTACTACCTGTAATCAACAGATTAGACCCTGGTTCAACTTTAAGAGTTAGATCCTCTACCAAAACATTACCGGTAGGTGTAACAACCTGGACATGTAATAGGATCATAAGAGCCTGGAATGACTGAAAGTATAGCAACATATTTTTACAACTCCTTAATTTCAATTACCTTGACACCAGAAAACTCAACAAAATCAGCTTCACTAAAGTAGTTCCTACTTCCACTTCGTTGCAGAGATGCTTTGCCATCACCGCTTAGCTCTCTTGATATGACTATTAATTCATGAATGCGATCAGCATAACCACTGTAATAACACCAGGACAAAAGATGATCAAAGCCCAATAGAAAAACACTTAACTTTTATAGGGAGACTGCTTTTGCTTCCATAATTTCTATTTCATGCTTCTGAAAATCTTCCTACTTTATCTCTACCCAAATAGCTCAATCGATATAATTCAGCAATTCATTTGCAGGCCCAAGACAATATACAAGCAGAAACGCCTGGCTTCTAGAGAGAATTATAAAGTGCAAACTTTCTATGAACAATGATCCACAAATGATACCTGAGTCGACTAAGCCGTCTTGAGCTGATAGATAGAGTTCCAAGTGACTGAAAAAGAGACATTACAACACTGGTGTGATATCTTAAATTGCTCAACATTGTTGCCCTTCCCAAAGTGGAAGTGCCGGGTCTAAGATTGCCAGCAAAGAATGGTTCAATGATCAAAATGACAGCAACTGTAGCACCAAGATACTTGACCAAAAAGTCCTGAATCATGCCAAACCACCAATGGTCATGATTAACTACTCTCATGTGCCTAACAAGATCCCTAAACTTTTGCTGAATATGAAACTCTTCCCTACGTTCTCCACCATAAAATGCTACACTTTCCGAATTGGTCCTCAAACGTGAATGAAGCTGCCGATATTCACCTTCCAATTGCTGTTCTTTGGACATTAGCTTCCCAAAAGCAGGAGAGAAGTTTTTAATCATGGCTCCTGCTCCCAGTACATAGCCCTGAAGACCAATAGCACATGAAAAGGATTCCATAATCATCATGGACAGAAAAATATCGAAATGAAGATCACATACCAGTATCCAAAAGAAATATTTTGGGCTAGTATAAGAACACAAGCGCCAAGTGTAAAGGAGGCAATCAGTAACTGCCGTCAAGTCTTCCTGCACAAGCTCACTAAGCTCTGAACTAAATCTTGGTACATCACTAGCAATTTGTTGTTCAGGATTGGTAACCCGACCATCAACGTTTGATATCTTATAATAGGCCATGTTCTGGAAAGAAAAAATCAACAAAACTGAGTACATATATTCCAAGGTTAAACAAAGATGGTACATTCTTCAGTTAACATCTAAACAAGATTGGTTTTTGGCTGAAATGTTGGTCAATGTTCTAAACTGAAGACTGTGATGGTGAATATTGGGCACTAACTTGCAACTGCCAGATCTTTGACAAAGCAGAATTTCTTAAAATTAGTACCTGTACATAATATCTCCAGGCTCTCCCATCAACCAGTGGGAGAGCAGAAAATGCAAACATAAGCAAAAACATCACAGAAAATGCAATGACATTATCTTAAATAAGATAATAAATCTTTTGCAAGCAACGAGTCCGCTGAAAAAAGGCAAAAATATCCAATACAGGCTGACAACAAATGAAAAAACTAGAACCAAATTGTGACGTTCAACTGACTTACCTATTTTTGAAAAAGCACAAACCTAAACCAAGATTTGCTGTTGCACCAATTAACATGCATTTTTTTTTTCATAAAAGGAAGTGAGAAGATCATTCCTTGAGTAAAGTAACTATGATGCATAAAGACCTCAAAAAGTTAAGAAACCATTCTACCCAAAAGGGAATGAATAAAAAATTTGAGATAAAGGTAAGAAGGATAAAGATTCACGAAATGTTAATTCTACAAACAACCCGTGAAAGAAAATTATGGTGAAACAAACAAAAGAATTATACAGAACAAAAATTCAGAGAAGATAAAAAATTGAATGCAAATAAGCTGATCCAATATAAGCAGACAAAAATACATCCATGAGAATTTTTTGCAGTTCTGCACAGAAATGATGATATTAGCAGGATTACCTCAAAGTAATGGGAATGGACAAGTTTTGTCAATATTTTTCTGAAACACATGCTCAAGGTCCCACTAACGTATTTTGATGTAGAATGAATAGTTGATAAAAGAAAACATATTAAGATATTTTCTGATATAAGACGGAAAAATAATGGTACACGTCGGAGAAAGGCAGCTCGGAACAGAAACCCTTGCACTTTTGCCAGTCTATTGGTCAAAGCAGTTCTTAAAACCTGCAGCGAATATGAACCAGCATTACTGGACACATCAAGGCAGCGCAAAAGCCAACAAGTTTATACATACATATGTGCCTCAGAACTCAGAACAAATCAAAGAAAACAATAATGCACATACATGTGCGGTTATTCTGCAAATTTCATAGTGGAGTTCCAACATCGCTCAGTGTTCAATGTAACAGTTCCCTTCCTTTGTTTTAGTTTCCAAACCTACATATTATGTCATTGTGATTTGAAAAGAATACAGTTCACCAAACACATGGACTGGATGTTTGTTGCCAAAATTGGAGATAATTCACAAGTGAGCTAAAGTCAAAAGAGTGAAGATGTTATATATTTTGTTCCTCCCACCTAGTAACGTGGAAAATCAGTACAAACATACACCAGAGATGTACATCTGATGAACAGTTCCCCAATTCCTGAATCATATTCGAATAGAAAAGATTCTTTATTTAAACGTACTCATGACTCTCTTTACGCAGTATATCAGGAGGCAAAAATTGTACAATGTTGATACTTACTCAAGTGTTAAACCTCCAAAAATAAAGAACTAAATGCATAACACATTATAGACCAAATGCATAACACTTCATAGACCAAATGCATAACACTTCTGATAAAATTACTGTCAATAGACGAATGATAATTTTTTGGTTATGAACAATTGCACCTGAAACCTTTAAAGCCACAGGTGGAAGTATATTAAAAATTTATATATATATTTTTTTGGAAATTAAATTATTAAATTATATTTGTATTTGCTATAACAGACCTGGCATTTATCTTTTAAACATGTCCTGTGAATCCAATGTATCATGGTTTTAGAATCCATAGAAAAATAAAAGATGACAAAAAGTTCAACAACAGAAAGATAAGTTTGTAAATTTCCATAACATATGAATTCACACAGAAGATACACTTACTGCAAGGGCCACCATGGACAAAAGGTTGCCAGCACCCATTCTGCCCATCTCAGAGAGAAGGACTGCTGCTAGAACTTTAACTGACTTCAAACCTCCTTTCTTTTTAGTTGCATTATTAATTTTATTATCCTCCACAACCAGTTTGTCCGATTCCTCCTTCTCATCTCTAAGCCCATTGTAAAGACAAATCGAACCAGATCTCTTTTTGATATGTCGAGACTGGACATAAGCAGCAGTCCCACCAGCAACCAAAATACTAGCGGCAAAGAGTAGAGATTTCCTGTTTAAATAGAAAAGGTACAATCAGTTATCAAGTTTCAACTTTGGATATTTTGTTTTTATAAACAATGCGGACCTGGTCAGAGTTTATCAGCAACTCGAAACATTTTAAATAAATGAAAAGAAGTTTCGTCATAAATTATTTCACCGCAGTTATTCAAAATTACTAATTAACTTAGAATATCATTTACACATTATAGCTAGCAAACAATGCATGTTCAAAAATTCTCTAGAATTGAAATTTATTGCCACTGAATCTCCTATACTAATCTGAATGCTATGAAGTTAACACAGTTGATGATAAGCATATTAATAATGAAGGATCCAACCTTCGAATCCCTTATATTTGAATACCCAAGTAAATATAGTCAAGAAACTTGTTGACAATTGATCACTCAAATTGACCAAGACAATAATCTATCCAAAACAGAATTTCTTAACAAGTTTTAAATTGAAATGGAATTAAGCACGATATGAATGCAAGTAACAATTTCATAGTAGAAAACAATTAAATGAAGAGAATGGCTAAAGATAACTACATTCCAGAAATATAACAATCACAAATGGAAAAAATAAAATGCATCAAAAAAGTTGAACCTTCTTGAAGCCAGGATGCTCCGACCATGTTCGGTAAATTGCAACAGTTGAAGAGAAGGCATGTTGAATATGAACCTCCCTTAGCGACCAAGTATCAGCAGATGCAACAATATCATAGCAATTTAAAAGCATTAACCATCTGCGTTAACAAAAAAGCAATAGCTCATACTTAAATCATAAGCACAGAAAAATAAAAACGATAGCAAATGCAACACATTCCTAAAGGAGAACTGCAAAAGACTCGATAGGAGTATTGAGAGACCACTTGTTGTAAGAGTTAATAATGGTAACAATCACTATTAGAAATTCAGAAGGAACAATTGGAAAGTAATTAAGGAACAGGACTGATAGCCTCTGGGTTGCTACCACATCAACAAAACAAGAATGTCACCAATACGTATCCTAATATGACAACCAAACAACTGTTAATCAGGGTGAAACACGGGGAAATGACAAAGATTAGGGAAGTCTCTATCTGTACGTAATGCATATAAGCTGATCAAGATGCAATCTTTTCCTCTTTACAGACCGTGCATAGTATGGTCACTAATATGAAAAAGGTTCACATATCCTCATATTTCCCAGATACTAACTTATGACAATAATGGAATTAGAAGGGGCATTGTAGCAAAATTCTGGGACCCAGTTGACTCATAATCATGATCCAGGAATCCTATAACATCTAAAGTCATGCTTCATGCATCTAGACAATTGAACCACTTAAAGGGCAGACTAACCAAACACAGGAACAACAAAAAGTTCCAAGACTGCACATCAGCAACATCGTCAAAGGAAGAACAGAAACACCCATAAACCAAAGTAAAGACTTACACAGTTCAGCTAAAATGAACATACAGAATTCAAGAAAACCCATACCTCGCCTCCGAATAGGCAATTCAAAAGAGCAAGAGAGCAGAGTATCAACAACTGGTCAGTCCTCGAAATCGAAATCAGTATGCATGCGAGACACTCGATCGACTAGAAATGGAAAACGAATCCAAACCCTATAATTTGATTACTTATAGAATTGAATTAACGATACAACAAAAGAGAATTCCTCAAATAGAGAGGAATGAATTATTTCCTGATTATAATATTGTTTCCTATTTCTGTTTTTTATTTATTATAATTATTAGACCTTCTTTTTACGTGAAAATTAAATTATATTTTTTTTAATAATAAGTTTCTATAGCTCTATATCCCTTTTTATGTTTTTTTAGAAATTATATATTTCTTCTTAATCTTGTAGTAAGATGCTGATCATTGGACTATTATGACAATTTAAACATTATTACATATAATTAATTGATTTAATGTTTCCTGAAATCCTTAGATTTATCTTATTTGAAATGGTGATGCAATAAGTAGGACTTATATAGTCAGGATCAAAATTTTAAAATTTCAGGTTGTTTATTTTTATTTTTGATTTTGATTTTTTTTTCAAATTCAGTAAAAAAAATTGTTTGAGTTTTAATAATTTTATTTTTTGTTTTGGTTCTTTTAGTTTTCAAAAATTATAAAATTATAAAAAGTGATTTTTTTGTTGTTTCTGTTTTTTTTCATAATCTGATTTATTATTATTTAAATATTTAATTATTAATAAAAATTATGAATAATTTAATTCAAATTTATATATTTAATAAATTAAAATAAATTATCAATAAAAATTATGAATAATTTAATTTTATTTAATTTTTATAATTATATTATATGTAATTAAATTTTAATAATTATTAATAAGCATAATTAAATTTTAAATATATAAATATTCAAATAAAATTTGATTTAATAATTAAAATATATTCCAAATAAATAGTAATTTTA
>JAOQMS010000180.1:1732804-1745956 GCA_027563885.1 Erythroxylum longipes | reverse complement strand
ATAACATAATTTTATTAATAATTTGTTAATAAATATTATATAAGAAATTAAATAAATTTATTTAATTAAAAATAATTATCTTTAAGTTTTATATAATATGTAATTATTATCAGTGATAAAAATATAACTACATTAATATTAGAAACAAAAAAAGTTTTTGTTATTATTTAAAATAAAAACAGAAACAAAAAATGAAAATGAAAACAAAAACGAAAACTAAAAACTACAACAGAAAATCATAAATAGAACCAAACGATCCTAAATATATCGGGTTTAAATACTCAAATTTGAATTTAACATGATTTGATTTAATCATTTTATATAAGATCGAATTAGTCTAATTTTTATATTTAATTGAGATTAAAAAATTAACTCAAGTACAATTTAATTCAAACACTCATTTTAATATTATATTAAATTGAACTTAAGGTTTTTTAACCTTTAATTATAAACAAAATATTTTAATTTATATTAAATTGTGCTTAAGTCTAATTTTTATGCTTAGTTAAGGTTAAAAAATAAAATAAATTTAATTCAAACTCAAATACAATTGAATTTAAATACTCGTCTTAATTTTAAATTAGGCTGGTTGGTGAGGTAAGTCTTATTTTTATTTTTGAGTATTACTTTAAGTAATGGTTCTTCGGAACATTAATTGCGAATCTCTTATAAGTACATTAAAGTGTTTAGACTATAATGGCTTCGAGCCAAATTGAGAGCATGGATTAAAACCCTATTTATTTATTTTAGCATGGATTATGAATTAATAGTTACATTGAGGAAAAAAAAAAGAAAAGGAAGTGTAATTAGTTCAAAAATTACCTTTTTATTCATATTAATGTACAAAATTATCAATAAATCTTATGTTCAAATTTTTAAAAATTCATACTAAAAATTTTTATTTAAATTGCGTCTATCATATAATTTGAATTTGGTAATACTTTAACTAATTTATCTAAAATATAAGATTTGTAAATCATTAAGTATGTAATTAAAAAGCTAGTAATTTTGAGTTCTTTATTATTAAAAATATAGATTAAATATAGAACGTAAAAAATTGGAAAGCAAATATATATTATTTAGAAAAAACTCATGAAATGAAATGGAAGGAAGGAGATTCAGGCTGCGTTTATATTTGCGATGCGGTGGAGATAAGTATTTATTCATTGCAGTTTTCAAACGTAGTCACATGTTTAGATCTGCGGGCGAACAACCAGAGATTGGAGAAAAGTGCGGTGTCACCACAGAAATCAATAAGTAGAAAGAGGGTTGCGAGAGGAAGTGCTTCTGTAGTAAAAATTCTACTTTCTATTAACGACCTTCTGATAATTATTATTTTTCATTATACTCTCAACTAATAGGAAGTAAGTATAATGTTTTTATGAAATATTTTATTTACCAAATTTATTTTATTGATATTTTCTTATTTTAATTTAATATTTATTATTTAAAATTTAAAATTTATACGATTAATAATACAACTTTAATTATTTATATAACAATTAACAGTTTATTAAATCAATAAATTTTTTAGTCATTTTATTTCTTTTCAATAATTAAAACTGTACTTAACAAATACCTATTTTCATATTTCAGCAATTACCAAAATAATAATTCCAAATATATAACTAGTTGAACAAGTTGATTTCGGCGAAGGATCAAACGGCACTAATACTCTAAACTGCTGAAATGATAAGCGGGCATATTGGGGCCTTTAGGAGCGCGCTTACCAATGGACATGTAACGTTAGCTTTGACGTGTGATTCGGATACAAACACCTTTCATTTCTACCGATTAGTTTTGCCGTATCGACTATCGAGAAGCCCAATCCTTATCCAAGACCGCGGGCACGAACTCATCAATCTCATACAACACAATGGGTCGAAGTTGGGGGTGACACTTGGATTCGGACTTTAGCTTAGTGCGATCAAAATTAACAGATCAGATTCAGATTGACATATGTACGCTCAGAAGTCACAACTCCTTTTTATTTCAGATTCACATACTAATGTACAATTGTTTCTTAACACTCACCATCTCTTTTTCTTTGCATCGAGAAAGCTGAAGAAGCCAAAATGTAAAAGATGAGCAATCATAAAATACTTATGAACACCGACCATTCATGGAATTAACCTGTTTCTTACAAAACTGAGAAGCTGCATAAGTGGTGGGAGGGATGAAGCAGCCATATCATTCATAGTACCTTCATGTACTTGCCCAAATGCAGTGTCATTCGGAGGATTGTGAACTTCTACAAATTTAAGATTCATCTTCTTCAAGCTGCAATTTGTAACCATGCTTCACGCCTGCACCAAAATCATGGTGGTCACAGTATATTTGAGAATTTCCAAACCTAAGACACTAGGTACTTGCAAAAAGTACATCACAGTTTTCTTACTGAAGTTGGAAATGCTGAATGATACCTTTCAATGATGGCTTATCGTGTTTATGTTTCCTTCCGCCATCATCATCCTTCCATCACTTCCGTTGTCGTCGTTGTCGTCGTCATCTTCATCACCCATTTCATCCCTTCTGTCGTTTCCTATATCACTTGCACTGGCCGTTTCCCATTCAGAATCATCACTTTCCTGTCCACACACGTGACCAGCGATACCCTCAGAGCGGACACCGCCGTGTTTGATAGCTGCCTCTCTAAACAACCAGGCTGCACGCATTTGCTTCCTAACCAGTCGCTCAGCGTAGTCTGGAACTTTATTTTGCCTCAAAGACAGATCGGGACCATTCGACTGAGAGCATTCATTAATGAACAGAATAGCATCTAACAAGCTTTCCTTAGCTAAGCCTAGCATATCATAAGCCTGAGATCTTCTCCAAAGACTCTTCGCATGACGATTAAGAGGACTGTGAAGGCAAAGTGCACGGGTAGCATCACTTATAGCGGCTAAGGGTTGTTGTAACAGAAGATGACACTGAGCTCGATTACTGTAGAGAACGACTCTTTCTTTCCTCGACCTCATCGGGCACAGGGCCAAGGCCTCCGAGTACTTCAATGCAGCTCCAGTTATATTCCCTGATGAGAAAAGGGAATTCCCTTCAAGCTTGACCACCAATGCTGCTGCCTGCTTAATATGAAGGTCGTCTTTTGGCATATTCTTTTCCCATTTCAATCTTTGCTTAGAATTTAACACTTCCTCGATTAATTCTTTCGTTCGGCTAGAAATCGAGCTGCGTCCCGTTCCTGGTAATTGAATACATTCCTGAAGTACATTAATAATGGAATCCCCAAGCTTTTTGTGATCACCAAGTGTTGTAATCTCTGCCAGGTCTACAAGAGCAGGCACTGCCTTATCAATCACCTATACGACATAGAAAGAAACATCAGGTGAAAACGAACTTAACTTAAAGTAGAATATCCAAAAATCAATTTACCTTGTGGCATGTGCTAGGATCTTGAAGCAGCCAAAGAAGACAATCTACAGCCATATACTGCCAATCATCTGAAGAGCGAGCAATATTACACAAGGCCTCAATAATACCAGGACAGCTAGCTACAGGACCTCGACCAAGTTTATGATGACAAATTGTTCTCAATAAACCTATACCAGCAGGTGAGTTCTCGTTAACAAGTCCACCCCACATCCCGGGAAGTTTAACTAAGAACTCAGGCTTGCATATGGTGGGAAGAAACTGGGGCTTGAAAGCGAAGCAATTAATAAGCTGAAGAGACCAGCACTGCAACTGACTTGCCCATTCCTCTGCTTTTCTCGATTCCATTTCAACACCTCCCATGCCACGAGTCAGCAAATCACAGTGATAACCGAGCCTTCTATCAAAAAACTGGTAAAAGTGCGAGTAGACTATTTCTAGTGAACTCATTGCAAGTTGGATAGAAAGCTCAAGGATTTCACCATGAGTCGCTATAGAGGGAAAAGTGCGGGCATAAGTAGCCAGGTGTCCAAGAGCTCGCACGGCCACTCTTTGTTCCACCCATGTCAACCTCCCTCTCAGAAGCTCAACCAAGGGAGGAATTACACCAGCGCGGACAGCACTTTCAGCAAATTCTTCCACATTCATAGTATACGATCCAATGATATGTGCCGTATAGTAGGGAATGTATATATTCTGGTCATGAGCAAGCCAGCGACGATTCTTTAAACCTTTCCCTATAAGTGAAGCCATGCATTCGAAAATTCCCAATTCAATGAACTCAGGGTCATTGGAATGTGCCATTGCAGTGTTCCAGAGGCCACTAATTGGAAGAACCTGGCCATCATCATCTTGCAAAGGGAGTTCTCTAAAGAATTTTAATATACTGGCTCTACGCTTGCTGGGATTCCCTTCCTTCATGACACAGAAAAAGCAACCAGGGTATGGACAGTCGGTGGTGATTTTATCCATGCTCAGATACTCAATTGCTTGAATTCATAGACCTCTGACTCAATTCCTCGTCGACTAGGTGGACACGTTAACTACATTAAACCCAAAACTAAAGAACGTAAATTGCCAGTCACAACACATATTCACAAAAACAGTATAATTGTCGGGAGAACAAGGACATTTCCACAATGATGTCTCCTACACGGTCAACACACAATGACAAACTAAATACAAATTTTCGTTCAACCAAGTATGAAATATAAGGAAAGTGCCACAAAATGTCCAAGTTGCAACTTCTGCAACAATTTGAAATCGATCACATGGAAACAACATAGACAAAATGGTGTTGTTCCCCTTCACATATTGCTGTTCTCAGCTCACACAGATTAGAAGAAAAATGATATATGTTGTACCATTAAAAACCATTCACTGGAATCGAATAAAAATTCCAACTGCTATAGTCAGTCAATTGGCAATCTTTCCTTAGAGCTTATGTAGCTAATATCAAAGGATCAACACGTAACAAATATCAACATGAGGGATTACGAACTGCTCATCGTTCTACCTAGATGCAACTAATCATAGAATCCAAAAGTCCGTTTCTTTAGATCCTATTACAGAAACAATCTCAATTTAAACAAAAACATCAACAAGAACATGAGTAATCAGATCTTAAAAAGAAAAAAAATCGAATTCAACAAGCGAAATGGAGAGCAAAAAAGCACCACTGCAACACCAAGTCACAGGAAAAAAAAAACGCTATCAATGGAGAAAAGTCTACTCTATATGATGGAAACTGTCAAAAGGTGATCAAAAGTATCGATTTTGACCCAAAAAAAAGAAAAAGAAAAAAGAGAAGCAGCATTAATGAGAAGAAGGTGCAAAAACCAAACGAAAATAAAAGGTAATAAGAAAATGACGAGAACATGGGAAGAGGAGAAGAGAAGAGATGAGACCACTTCAGCAAGCAAGGGAGAAAGAAGCCGAATCCACCCAGATGAAAGGGAACGGACATTTTGGGAGATAAAGTCCGTCGGCCGCAGTCGAGCTCGACGGAGAGGATGATGGTGATCGGAGTAAGGCAGCTTTGTTCTGATTTGTTTCTGATTCCGACAGCGGAGAGAGAAGGATCTTTTGTATCGTAATCAACAAAACACAAAGCACCTCTCTCAGTCTCTCTTTCTTTCAACTTTCCCTCCTGTTTTTTAATACAACAGTTCGTGTTCTTTTGTCTAGCCCCACTCGCATGTCATTAACAGTCGCTGTCACTACAAGCACAGGGCCCACTACTGTGAAGTTAGGCCTCGGTCTAAACTCTAAAGTGAGAGGGAGATGGGAGTGACACAGACAGCGCGTGGAGATATCTTCTGCTTAGTGGGGGCTCTGGGTCCCATTTTCTTACATGCCTCGTCTCTCCTCGGAGCTGTCTTTGCTTCGTTGTTTTTACCGTTTTATTGAACTCCAAACCGAAAATAACGGAAATATCAATAGACTCTTTAAGCTTATATGAAAATTTCAATTTCATCCCCAGATTTTAATAAGTTAAGATATAATATAAAAACATAAATATATTTTTCTATATTTTTATTAATTTTAAATTTATGTTTATAACATTTTAATAAGTTCAAATATAAGATAAAATAAGTAAAAACTCAATTATTTTAATAAAAACCATTGCATGATCAGTAAAATAATTTATATAAATAACTTAATTTAATAGCTATTATGAAGAAAGGGGAGGGTCCCTCCCACGACATAGACAACTCAACCTCTTCAATGGTTTTTGGATCCAACAATTTGATGTCCATATCCATATGCAAGAAAACAAGATCATTTAATGGGGGATCAGTCGGAGTACTTCAATAGCAGACCTATACTCTCAATTACAAATTAAAAGATAAAATGTAAATATTTAGGGCTAAAGGTGTATGGAGTGGCAACATGCCAACCTAGACCGGGTCCAGACTGAACTTACTCTAAAGTGTTTGTATTGTACCTAAGGCTCTCTTCTTTGGAAAGTTAGTTGGAAATATAAGTACATGTTTGTTTTATTCGGTGGCATATACAAAGTGGTTCAATCTAATAACATTTGGGACCAATGAAAGCGAATGTGACTTTTGGTACGTATCAATAAGGAATGGCAATCAAGTTGGACCGAGCCACTTAGGCTAAGTTTTCGCTTGAGCCCGAGACACATCGCTTGAACCCAACCCCAATCATCACTTGGCTATTGTAGATAAGCAAATAGTTTACTATTAAATTGCGCCATTCACCTGTAATCAAGGATCTTACTATTTGCCTTATCTATACTATTTAAAACAATTTTTATTAATAATATCAATAATTTTTTACATTTTATTTTTTTCCTTCAATTTCAGTTCAATTTAATTATGAGAATATGTAATTCGAACTCGATTTATAATTTAAACAAGCTCGTTATACTATTTTAAATAAAACTTAAATTTTGAGCACATTACCTAAAATAATATTATTTAATCTTAATTTTTTAAAATTTATCATTTTGAGTAAATATTTTATCGAGAAATCGAATTATTTAACTCGTTTTTTAAATTCCAAATTTTACTTGTAATTCAAGCAAATTACGCTCATATGCCCACCTATAATCATCTCTAATCATAAGACTTATCCAAAAGAAAAGCAGCTTTGTGGTTATTGTAGACTTTAAGAAGAAAAAAAGTCTTTAAACACAAGATTAAAAGAGGATCATATTTAAGATATTTTTATTATATTTTATTAAATTTTATTCATATATTTACGTAAATTTTATGTAAATATATATAAATGAGAGAGTAAGTGAAACGAAAGAATTGTCGAATTAAAAGTTCGGGTGAAACAATAATAGATAGTCCAAGTCGTTTCATTTCAACCCATTCAATACGGCTTAGAGAAAACGACGCTGGATAACCTTATTTATTCTGAAAATGACACTGGCCAAACACAGGCCGTTGATTTAGTGGTCACTACCAAAGTCTCTTTTTGCAGGAAAAGTACTTACAAGTTACAACCAATCTTTTATGAGATTCAGACCAAAGTCATACAAAAGTATCTGAAACTAATACATATGCGTATGTACACAAGACTGACTCTTTACAGATGTTGTCGGTTGAATGATCCACCGACATTGTGTGATTAAGATCGTCGACTGATTGCTATTCACTAGCCAAAGAAGATAATTCAACGTAATTAAATTAAATATTTAAATTTATTTATTTAATTTTAATCTTAAATGAAATTATTCGGTCCAAACCAAATTGATTAGTTTATTGATTTTAATTAAATATTATGGGATTATAACTTAGAATTAATTATAAATAGAGTCACAGTGATAATATTATAGTTCAAATTCTTACTATGATTACAAACTTTACCACGTTAGTAATGTTTATCATTTAAGTTTATGTTTGAATAGGATGAAATTTAAAAATTGAAAATTATATTTAAATATATTAATATTAATATTGATTTAATTTATTAATTTTAAGTCAATTCAACCATCATCAATTAGTTTATTATATAAAATAAATATAATAAATCAATCTTTTTGTTAAATAGGAGTAAAAATATGTACTATTAGACTTCTGAAAATTTCGCATCTTAATATAATTTATATGGTGTTGCTGAAATATTATGGAACTATAAGTAAATATAGTCACAATATTATTATTATTACGATAATATTATAGTTCAAAATGTTGTCCTAATTTTTATTATAATTTCAAACTGTATTATTTTAAACTCTATTACGTTATTATTGCTTATAATTTAAGTTTAAATTTAATTAATTTTAAATGCTTAAACTTATATTTAAACTCAATTAATATTAATTCAATTTATTAATTATAAGTTAATTCAATTTTATTATCTAAAATTAAATACTATAGAATGATTTCGAATTATATTACTAAGTTCATATTGTTTCTAAAAGAAAACAATGAATTTATATTGTATTGTTCACAATTGCTACAATAATTTGCAATCACATAATAATTTACAATTTAAGAACTTGTTACCAATAATTTTTATTGGTAATTATTTGGATAAAATACAGAAATTACATTAATTTAGCAAAGTTCTTGCAAGTCTTCTTTGGAAATACCTAAATTATATTTTAAAAAATTGCAAGTTTGATTAATTCTTCTTACCCTCCTCGCCACCTTCCTCCAAGTAGGTCTTTTTTCTCCGATCAGCTCTGGCAAACAGACAAATAGCAAGAAAACACGTGGCATAAACCCCGTGAACTTTCCAATTGGTCTTGGGCGGCTTGTGCAAAACCGCCCTGTGAAACACCGCCACGTAGTAATGTAACCCGACGGCGAAACCCACCAAGGTCTGACCCAGACCCAGAAGTCTGGACCCCAACCCGGACTCGGTCGAGAACACGAGAACCAAGTGCATGAGAAGGAGCAACAAGTACAAGACATAGCCAAGTGTCTGGAGTATCATTAGAGAGACGTAAGTGGATTGCGACGTGG
The DNA here is from genome assembly GCA_027563885.1 of Erythroxylum longipes. Taxonomy (NCBI): domain Eukaryota; kingdom Viridiplantae; phylum Streptophyta; class Magnoliopsida; order Malpighiales; family Erythroxylaceae; genus Erythroxylum; species Erythroxylum longipes. Next base: position 1,737,125 of record JAOQMS010000180.1, on the reverse strand, counting down.
TGTAGAAGAACTTGAGGGGCTCGAGGGTGGTGACCAGAGAGGTGAGGCAGAGAATAGAGTAGTAGATGGAAAGGTAAGCTTGGATAAAGATCAGGAGTTTCTGGATGGAGAAGTAAGCTTTGATACGGTTGACGATTAACAAGACAAGGATTAGTGGGATCAGTACGAAAGCGAATGAGGCTATTGAGGCAATGGTGGAGGCGTACTTGTTTCCGACTATCGGTTTGAACCCTCTTGTCATTTCTTTGTTGGCTTTTGTCATGTACTTCTTGGAACTGATTGAGATGCTCTCGAGGTCTCGTTGGATTGTTTGTTGGAACCTGGAGGGTAAGTCCCTGAACTCAGAGATTAGATCATCGTCATCTTCTTGGTCCACCAAACTCGTGGGTTGCTTCCTTGCCTGACCCTGAGTGGTTTTAGGGTCTTGTTTCGTGGATTTTGGGGTCTTGTTTTGTTTCTGGGATTCAGTGTCACTGACTTTGGGACTTGGGTTTTGGTTTGTGGAAGTAGGTTTGGTCGTTTTGTTCTTGGGAGAACCTGGTTTGATCAGATCTGAGCTTTTCTTGGTGGAGGAGGTAGTATTAGTCTTTGTAAAGTTGGACGCCTTTGATGTGGAGTAGAGCTTCTTTTGCAGCGAGGTGGAATTGAGCTTCTTGAGCTCAATTTTGGACAGTATACTAGTGGATGTTGCTTTAGTTGAATTCACAGACTTCAGTTTGGTCTGGTTCTTGGTGGGCAGGTTTGTTTTCAGGAGTTTGGTTTGGTTTTTTGGAGATGAATTGAGTTTGATGAGCTTGGTCTGATTCTTCTTGCTCTTTTCCTTCAGAACATTGTCCTCATCCTTTTTCACTTCCAACAACATTCTTCTATCACTAAAACCTAAAACCTGATTTTCCTCAATCGGATGACCCTCTGAGGAGGCACAAAGAAGAAGACAAGTAAACACAATCAGAACAAGATGAAGTAGAAGTACCTTTCTGAAACTGAGTGGAACCATCTTGGAGGGTCTAACTTAGGAGCTTAGAAGATGTAAGAAACTTGTTTGAATGTGAGATAAGAGGAGGAATTAGTTAAGGAAGGAGTGGATATTTGTGGGAGTGAGTGATTGAATAATACCTTAAAATGGACAAAAAGTGAAGCTCACATGACAAGAAGTAGTAAAAACTAAGGCGGCATGAAATTCCAATTCCAATGTAAGTTCTACTTATAGATAAAACGCGGTTTCAGTACACAGTTCACTGGTCCCGGTGTTGCTACTGCCGTCTGATGGGAGTCTTTGTCTTTCCAGAAAATAACATATTAAGTAAAAGTAGAGCCCTTTGTATCTCATGGCCAGCATATATTAATGTAGTCAGATTCATCAACTCCTGACAAGCTTGGAAAATAATAAAAAGAAATTCGACTTAATTAAATTAAAATTTATGAAATTTAAGCTGAATTTTTAAAGATACTTAAATATTTTACTTGAAGTAAATCAAATTTTGATTTAAAATATTTTTGTATGAACTTAGTAGTTTTAGTTCAGATTTGAGATGAATTTTAATCAACAAAATTATAAATTTTGAATTTTATCAATTTTTAAAATTAAAAATTTAAATAAAAAGGCTCAAATATCAAACAAACAAAGTTTCACTTTTAAATGAGAGGTTTCAAAGTTTAAATGGAATAAATTATAAATAAAATTTTAACATCCCTAGATTCTTGCAAAGCAGGGAGTTTTGTGTACTGGATACGTTGACTTTGACTTTTAATAAGTTACGTTTAACTATTTTGATAACTTTGTTACTGGTAATAGATTTTCTTATAACGTAAACAATTAATTAATAAAGTTAAAATTAAAATATAATAATTTATTAACTAAATATTTTAAATCAATTAATTAGAATTGTGTTTCCCAAATTTTTCTTTCTCTTTTTTTAATCTTAAAAAAAGGTTGAAATCATGTATATTTTAGAGGAGACCAAATGCCTGCACCAATTTACCAGTTCCCAAAACTTCATATACAAACTTTGCAATAAATAAATGAGTTTTGTGGAAGATATTGTTTGGCACTGATTTGGAACTGGTAAACGGTACAGACGATTTTCTTCCATTTCAAAGTGGGTACGTTTGACTCAAATTGGTGTCAGGAATTAAAAGAAAAAGAAAAACCCTTTGTAGTTCTCCTTCCATCTTGTTTCCTTTCCCTTACTGGAACAATTATTACAGTCGACATAGTTGACTTGCCTGCAACACTCTTCTGAACTTTGTCGTCTGAGGAAGCTTGGTTTGTACCGGAGGCATGTTTCCGTAATGATTGGATTGTCGCTAGGGATGCAATAGATAAGGTTCAGTTTCGGTATCACTTTACCTATATCTATATTTATTTTTTATTATTCAATTTATTATCTATTTAAAATTTATCGGTTTTTACAATTTATTACCCATATTCAGATCTATTGGATTGTTCAAATTTTTACATATCCATCAGGTTGTATAATATATAAAAATATAATTTCTAAATTGAAAATATAAAGAGCAGATTTTTTCGAACGTTTTAAATCAAAATTACTTTAATAATAATAAGTTAAGATTTGATTTGTATGTCTTAAAAAAATATATAATTGGAATAATAAAAATCATAATGTCTAGTGCAAAGATAACATATATTTTTCACAATCAATAATTGGAACGAAGACAGAAATATCTAAAACTTCAAAATGTCTTTGCGTGAACTCCATAGCATTTAAAACTCAATCTCCACATCATTTGCATTATTATCATCCTATAAGAAAATAAAATATGTTAACAAATAAAGTCAAATTATAAGTTAATTTAATATTTTAAGTAAAAATGAATAAATGATGAAAAATAAAAAGAATTACCAAATCAAGCACTTCACCCGATTCCTCTTCGCTTGCATCAACATCATCAAAGATCAAAGCACTCGCATATAAACTTTGTAAAGCAGAATCTGTAAGGAAGATTTAATATGAAAATTGTACAGGTAAAAAGTTTCAAATATAAATGTTGCAAATATTAATAAAGAAATACATATTACCTGAATAATCTCCAAGCATCTAATTTTGCAAGCACATCAGTGCTTCAATAGTACTAGCATGAAGTCTTAAGCGATGTTGACTAGGAACTTTACCACCCATGCTAAATGCACTTTCTGAAGCAACTGTAGAAACAGGTATTGATAAAATATCTCGGGCAATCATCATTAGTGTTGGATACTTGAATTCTTGCCTCCAATACGCCAAAATGTCAAAATAGTTATTTTTAGGCATTGTATCTTCTTCCAAATAATGGTCCAGTTCGGATCTTAAGTTTACCCTTCTTTTCTTTGATTTCTTATACATGGAAAAATTATCGCTATCTCCACAATCTGCTTGATGTTTTCCAAGACGGGTAGCCTGACATGAAGACGATGAAACAACTGAATTAGTACATGTTGTAGAGTTCCCTGTGTCCATAGCATGTTTGTCTAGATATTTTAACAATAGTACATCAAGCAAGCTCTTCACCCTCTCAGTCTCAATATGAGCTTTACTTCCATAAATGTCACTAAAATAGAACTCAATAATCTATCTTATTTCTTGGGTCCAAAACAGAAGCAATAGCTAGTATTCCATTCACATGAAACCAATATTCATCGTACTTTTGGACCATATTTAGTGCCACGGTTCTAACAATATCACAATTGGACGACATCCACTTAAATAACTTCAACTTTATTTCATAAACATGTTGAAAGAACAAGTTCGCAGTGGTGTATTTTCTACCAGAAAAAAGCTCTGTTACCTTGTAAAATACTCTCAATTTGTCACAAATAATGTTTTCCAACTTCTAATCTTCATCACTAGGCAAAGTAAACTTAAGTTGATTATTCAAACGTTCCAACCTCTTGAAAACACCTTCGTATGGCAAAGCTGACTCGAACGTCAAATAAGTAGAACTCCACCTTGTCTTACAATCAAGAATTAACTTTTTAGAAGATGAAACTTTCAAAAACTTGGCTTTATCCTCAAACTTCTCTATCCTTTTAGGAGTTGATGCCCAAAATAAAATACAATCACGAATTCTTTCTAACCCTTCACCTATGAAATCCAAACTATCCTTGACAATCAAGTTTAATATATAAATGCTACATATGCAAAAATTTACCATTTAATATAAGAGAATTAGCATCCAGCTTCTCATGTAGAAGGTTCATCATTACATCATTTGTTTTACAATTATCCACAACCATAGAAGAAATTTTGGTTTCTAGGCTAAACTCATACAAACACTCCTCTAAAAATTTCAATAGAGTCTCCTTTGTATATGGGCATGGCAC
>JAOQMS010000180.1:1687004-1719745 GCA_027563885.1 Erythroxylum longipes | reverse complement strand
ACATGATAGAATTAGATAAATATTTGATAAAAGATTGTGTGCCTGAAGTTAAAGGTGAGCAGTTCGATGAATATTATGGTGGAAGAATTGTGGAAATAATTTTCCAATCATGCAAGTAATTGCACGAGACTTATTAGCAATTTCATTATCTATTGTTGCTTTGGAGTTTGCTTTTAATACTAGTGGTCGACTTATTAGTTCTCATCTTGCTCGACTTCATCCTTATACTATCGAAGCTCTTATATGTGCCAAAAATTGGTTAGGTGATGAAAATATTAAGGGTAAATTCTTTTCTTTTTGATATATTAATTTTGTTTATTTTTTATATCATCTTACCTTATATTATTTTTAAATTTATATGTAACCATTTAATTTTATTTACCTCCCCTCTTAGCATATCAGTTTTTCATCTGCATCACTTTTTATTGTCACATCTGCATGTGGGTCTACCGGAAATAGCCTATCTACTATATAGGGGTATGGCTGCGTACTATCAGACCTTCTCAGATTCCGCTTCATTGCGGGATTTCAAACTGGGTGATGATGATGATGATGATGATGATTATATATATATATATACATGTGATGCAAATTGGATTCTAATGAATGCATTTATTTATAAGAACTGTGTTTGTTTCTTTAAGGGAACTAGTCTAAGAACAAAAAAGTTGAAGATACATCACTTGAGGAATGTTGTTGACTGGATTTCCGACATAAAACCCTAATCACAGTACATTACATTATTCAAGAGCATTCGAGTGGGTTGATGAAGCTTCCAAGAACTATGAATTGACTATATCAGAACACCTTGTGGAATAAGATATTTCTTTTTGGAATTTATCTTGTAATCCATTCTTTATTATGTGCATAATGTCAGTTCAGTTACTGCTTAATAATCTAAACTTGCATTCGAAACAAAAGTATAACAAAAGCGGTCTTATAATCTTCGATCAACCAAAAATGAATGCAACAAGATTATTACATGAGGTCTAAACTTGATTGGAACGATAAAACATTCATTGCTCTCCTTTTCTCTCCACTCACATGTAATATACAAGTTTTCTTCTTCAAAACTTCTGCTCAGACTGTGCTTGATGTGGCACAGCGATATTATGTACAATAAAGAGCAGAATTTGCCTAACGGATACAGGTTGTGTTATTTTGTCCTAATATTCTACAAACAAAAATGTTCATAACGTGTGTCCTATGATTCTGTAGCAAAACTTCTGCAACTGCTTATTAAATTATCTTTATTTATCAATAAATAATGTGATTGGTTTAAATATTTTAATAAAAATTTTGTTAAATTCTAAAATTGTAATAAATAATTGATTTATGAATATAAATTATAATAAATACTAATAGTTATTTTGTATATATCTAATTAATCATAGGAGATATGTTATTCTTTTAAAAAGGAAAAAAATAGTATGCACTTAAGTATGTATCTTCACAAAATATTGTAGATGTATTAGATATTAGAATTTAGATTACATTACATAGAAAATAAAGTAATTATATTTTTTAATTAATATAGTCCTAATTTCACAAATTTTATTATAATATTCTTATTCTTATAATTTTTTTAAAGTCATGTTCTCATAAGTCATTTTACACATAAACAGCTAATACTAAACAGCTAATATTACCAAATATTTTTAACAAACAGCTAATGCAATCTGCTGGCCAAATCAGCTAATATAATCAGCAATCAGTTAACAACTGATAGAATCAGCTGATTGCCAAACAGGGTCATAGACACCAATTCGATAATGAATTAACTGAGAAGAACCATTTAGGTAAAATTACTAATACAACAACAATTATTAAATAAAAGTTCCATTGATGGCGGGCTTAAAAAGTCCAGAAGTACATAGTCGTGAGAGATTGTTTATGAAATTCAAATAAAAATGTATTTTATTTTTGTCCTCGCCCGGCACCCCCGCTCTCCGTTCTTAATCCCCGATTTTTAAAGTGTGGATATTTTTGTCTCATTTCTCATCTCTAAGATCCCCGTTAAGTCCCCGCAGAAACCTAAATTCCTGAACCCTCACCCTGCAGTGCATAAAAACTTTTGAATAGTTTATCGTAATTTTTTGTTTATAATTTATAAGAAGATAGATAATTTCTTCTCATATAATTTAAATTATTATATACATTAAATTATTCTTAAAACTTTTACAAATTTCTAATAATTTCAAAAAATTTATTCGATATTTTATAGAAACTGATTCATGCTTCTTACTTTTCATATTTACATAAATAATTAGTGCTTCTTAGAACTACAATTGTTAATATTTATTCAATTAAAATTTTCATTTAATTCAACTGAAATGTTGTAATTTTTGTCGATTATACCTAATTTTTAATAAAGAATATAAAATTAAAATTATATAATATATTTATAAAATTATCGTGAATAGATTCCTACGGACAGAGATTATTCAACCCATTCTCATCTCCCCGTCTCTCACTCTATCTCATAAGTTATATTTGACCCATTTTCTATTCTACGGGTAATTTTTTTCCCAATTTTCACCCTAAACCGGAGATTCCCTACGGGAATCCCCGAATTCGAAACCTAAATTGTCATCCTTACATCTAAGACGTTCTTAATCCTCTCTGAGAACTGAATGGATGGGATATCTATGTCCTCAGTAACCGCGACATCGTCGTGATTTACGACTACATCCAGCTCTTTTTCTAAGTCAAGTCCAGTCGTCTCAGTCCTGGACCCCAGAAGTTTCTCTTTGAAGGAGGTTAATGGTGTTTCCTTCAGCAGACGTCATCTCCTCATCTTCTTGATCTCTGAACTTTACCTTCTTCGTGTTACGTTCATCGTTATCGTGTGGTGAGGAACTTGTTACGAGCGGTTTAATTTAACTCAAAATTTATCATAAAACTATTTTGTGCATGAAAGCACTAAAACTAGAAAAAGAAAAGAACAAAACGACGATGGTTTAATAAGATTAAATAGAAAGGACAAAAATTAGAAAGAGCGTCCAAATACGGAACCATGATGGTCACAGTCATCAGCGACTCTCGCTTAAGTTGCCTCTTTAAAACCCGCCATGGCAATTCTCACCCCCACCGGAGCGACCATCGTGATTTTCAAACCACGCGCCGGAAACAGTGTCCTTCGCAGTTCTCCAACAGTGACTTGGAACCACTATGGAAGCCAATATCTTTGTCATCAGAAACAGAGACAACAATCGAAACATAGCAAGCATTCGATGGTCAGTTGCTGTCTTGTTGGAAATCCTCAATCATGTCAAACGCACTCGCGGAAACTGGTGGATGAATTTGACCCAGATCTTCCGTTGGAGAAAGCTTTGACCCCACCTAGCTCATGGTACACTGAACCTTCCTTTTACGACATGGAACTCAATCGTGTCTTCTACAGAGGTTGGCAGGCTGTTGGTTAGTATCTTCTTCACTCACCTTTTCTGTTTTTCTTGTTCTTTATGGATAATAGGGGAAGATTCTGTATTTGGCTGTTGAGAACGTCATCAATTAATTACCGATGTTCGCTTGCAGGATACACCGATCAGATAAAGGATCCCCGTGACTTCTTCTCTGGAAAGTATGAATCTTTTTTCTTCTTTTGTCGGTTCTCCTGTTATTTGGACGTTTGGTGTTTGCCTTTGGTCGTTTCCTGCTTGGAACGATCAAGGGAGATACTTGGTTTGCTTCATCACAATTTAAGCAGTCTATTGTCTTTTTATTTATTGTTTATGAAGAAAAATAGATTCAACTATGGCAGGTTAGGAAGTGTAGAGTTTGTGGTATGTAAGGACGATAATGGGAAGCTTCATGCATTCCACAATGTGTGTCGACATCACGCCTCTCTTCTTACTACCGGAAGTGGACAGAAATCTTGCTTTGTATGCCCTTACCATGTGAGCATAGGTTAACTTGTGATTTTGACTATAAAGTTGTTATAATTAGGTATAGATGGTTACATACTTGAGAAAGCTCTGCTGAATCTGTGGTTGGCATGATGAAGAAATTCAAGTTGGCATGATGAAGAAATTCATTAAACAAATTCTGAATGCAGCTTTTAATTACTTTCCGTCAGCTTCTAGAGTTGCAAAGTGAGCTTCATTATTAGAAAGATAGTTGCTAGGACCTCGATGGTGAACTTGGTTTTAACTAACATTATTGCAAGCTCAGGATCAGTTTATGAGCTTGGAATTGTTACATAAAGAGGAATGGAAAGCATTTTTGAAATTTTTTTCACATTTGAAATATTGTACGACATAGTATTCAGTTACAGAATATTTCAAAAAGTTGTGTATAAGAGGTCAAGAAGTAACATACTTCTTTATTAGCTCTTGCTTCACAAAGTTGTTGTTACCTGGCTTCATGATATGCAGAGTCCATTTCCTTATGTCATGGATTTTTTATTTTCTAATATAGTTCAATCCCTGCTTATAAAAGAGTCAGTGCATCCTGCATTCTGTCTATATTCTCCAGATTGGGTAGAGAATGGTTTTTATGGTAACGAAGTAATAAATACAGACCAGAACATATCTGCTTAGTTTCATTGTGCACAGGTTTTTGAGTTTGTACATTAATCTAAGTTCCAGTTACTGAAAAATGACCCTCTGTGTTTTCTGGCTTGGTAGAGAATTAGGGATACAAATTGGTAATTGAGATATATACCGGGGTGTAGCAATCTACCAATGTCAACGCTTGTCCATCGTGAAGAAGCTTCCTGCTACTTTTGTCACAATTTTCATTTTTCTAGTCAATAACATGCACTCTTTCATATACACAAATCAGTATGTCTAGGTTTCCCATAATTTTAAGAGGTGTCCTTGTGTATAAACTTTTGGAAGTTGCTATATATGACCTGTTTGTCATGTAATCTATATTTCATATATCGGAAAGCAAGCTTATGCAATTTATATTTCTGACCTGTTTTTGTTTCTTCCTTTTACAATGAAATGATTCTTCTGTAGGGATGGACATATGGGCTAGATGGAGCACTTCTTAAAGCAACAAGGATAACCGGGATGCAGAACTTTGATGTTAAAGTATGTTCAGAGCTAGAGTGGTAGTTCTATTTTCCTTTCATGTGATACATTTTCAGGCTAGATGAATAATTCAGTTAACACTCTGGCAATCAAGCATAGGAATATGGGCTTGTACCAATACATGTAGCAACTTGGGGGCCATTTATTCTTCTCAATTTGGACAAAGATACTTCATATCGGGAGGAAGCTGATCACAGTATGGTGGGAAAGGAATGGCTTGGTAGCTGTTCAGAATTATTGAAGACAAACGGAGTCGATTCTTCTCTGAGTTATTTGTGTAGACGTGTATATGAAATTGACTGTAACTGGAAGGTATGGTCTAATGACAAGCTTTCATTTCTTTGTAAATTTCCAAGGCCTTTTAATGCACACTACGATTTACTGGATATCTTTGTCAGACACAGTATCATTACTTTCAGTTCTCAATATGCCTGGGAACTGAACACAAGTCATGTGATTCCTTGTCCTCATTGTAGAGTTGATATCTTCTATGGATCTTCTGGCTATTACATGTTTTATCTGTAGCTTAATCTTCCCCTTCAAAATCATCTGTGACAGGTATTTTGTGACAACTACTTAGATGGGGGTTACCATGTACCATATGCACACAAAGACCTTGCATCTGGTCTTAATTTTGATTCTTACTCCACCTCGGTATGCTTTTTCATTTTTAACTTATCATTCTGCAATTTTGTAATCAAAGTTGGCAAAACATAAATTAAACTCAGTTTCACTGTATATTTGAGCCACTTCACTAGAAAAAGATTATATCAATTGAGCCCTTAAACTTAGGTGGAAAATGTTAGGGCTGGCAGGTTTGCAGCTGTTCATGAGATATCATATGTTCATTAAGCATCAGGTATCACCGTATCAGGCACTGTAATAAGACTAATTATGCGCGTTTTTCATTTGCCATATAGCTTTACGAAAAGGTGAGCATTCAAAGATGCGAAAGTTGCTCAATGGAAAGTGAAGGCGATTTTGATCGACTTGGATCAAATGCTTTATATGCTTTTATATATCCGAATTTCATGATCAATAGGTAAGTACTTAATCCAGATTATTTTGGTGGGCTGCTTCATATCCCTACTCTGTTGTAACTAGTGTTTTATGGTCCGTACAGATACGGCCCTTGGATGGACACCAATCTGGTACTGCCACTGGGACCTAGGAAATGTCAAGTGATATTCGATTACTTCATTGAGGCTCATCTTAAGGTATACTTATACATGAACACTGCTGCATAATGAAGCACCTAACTCTGTAAATACATGTGGGTGCATATGCTTGCTTGCAGGCTTGCAGGCTTGTGTACATCCAACTTACGCAGTTTGCTATACGGCTTTGTTGTTCTTTTCGTCATTATCATTGATAGAACATGGTTTTTAGTATTTGGACATTAGAGATGATATTTCTGTTCAAAATGACTTCGGAGCCGCTTTATACGAGCATTTCTGTCGGTGTTTGATGAAGTGAGTGAATTGCCGTTAATGATAAATCTCAAACTGAACGGATCAAAATTGCAGTAAATCTGTTTCTGGCTTGGCATTCTTTTACCATGCTTTTTGAACATGAGCTACATTCCTTCGCTCTATGGTCTTGTTTAAAAGTAGAATTGGCATCTAGGTATTCTTGTGGCTTGTGAAATCCATCATAACATCATTCAAGTAATCATAATTTGATCCAGTAGGCATTTACTTTTACATTTTGGCCTCAGGAGGACAAAACTTTTATTGAGAGAAGTCTGAGGGATAGTGAAAGAGTGCAGGTATCCATATATATATCTTCATAAGTCTACCAATTTGTTTATTTTAACTGAGAGTGAACAAATGTTTCTTGTCGCTAATCTTATATGCTTAATGCCTGATTACAGATGGAAGATATCATTCTATCTGAAGGTGTTCAAAGGGGTCTTGAATCACCTGCTTATATCAGCGGTCGATATGCACCCCGAGTCGAGCAAGCTATGTATCATTTTCATCAACTGCTTCATCAAAACCTTAAATGTTAAGAAGTTGCCGTTGTTATGCATTAGTTCCAGGGACCAAAAGCTATTATCTGCCAAATGTTCCTCAAGACAAGAAACAACAACATGAGTTTGCATTGAGAATAAGGCTGCTTTGCAGTTCCAAGGTTCTTGAGCAGCAGTGTTTAGTAGGTTCCCTTCCCATCATCAAATTTGATTGTATTCACCAACCTTATTTTTATAATTTTTTTATTATTTAAAATTACTTGGAGATATTTTTAACAAAAATAATTAAACTTTTCTCAAACTTATGCCTGAGTTTTTTCTAATATAAATTATTATGTTATATGAATTATTGTTAAGCATGTGCAAATTGTAAAGTTTGCATGATTATTTTGACATATTTTTAATAATAAATACTATTTAAGATGAGTAAAATAATAAAAGAAATCATTTCACCCCCTATGATTTATCTATATATACACACACGCACACTAAAAATACATTTAAAGTCATAACACACTATCATATATCTTTTAAAAAACAATTAAAATCATAATTAGCATGGAAAATTAGCATTCTGTGGTAGGTTTAATTATTAATAGAAATATATTTGTTATTTAATAACAAGCCAAAAAAAAAGAATAAAACGACTCAAAATTTTTATTTTTGAATTAATTGTGTATAAAAAATAATGAATATAGAATATAGTTTGAAGTGACTCACCGAAAGTGTTTATTGTTAGCTATCAAATCATAATCTTTGATTGTGATGATCCCAGATGTTATAATCACTCTCTTTTTGGATCTTTTACAAAAGCTGAAGTTATGTGTATGCTTTTCAAATTTCAGTAAGTTTTATCTTTTACTTTTATCTATCTAATATATTTCGGGATCGATCTTTCGTATCGATTATAATGTTTTTATTATATTTTATTAAATTTTATTTATATAAACTTTATATAAACATATGAATGAGATTTAATAAAATATGATTGAAACAGAATAAATGGAACAGAAAATTTAATGGGACATATTTCACATTTTTAATTTTATCTAGTTACTTGTATATAGTTTTCGTATATGTGAACAATTAAGAGTATTATAGACTTATGTTTTTATAAAGGGAGAACTTATAAAAGGTATTTTTAAATGGCATTGAATAAAATTTTTAGAATACTAATTTGAGAATTAATGATTTGAAATTTAAAAAAATAATTAATAATAAATTTTAGTGAAAGTTAAATATTAACCTTCTACCAAAAATATTTTCAGAAATTTAGAAAACTAAAATCTAAAAAATTATTTAAAAATTATCAGATTTAATTAAAATAAATATTTTAAGAAATTGAAATTAATTCAAGTACGAGTAGCAACTTGCCAATCAAATGTTATTAGATTGGACCGGTTTTGCAGGCGCATTTGGGGCTAAGTGGATAGAGTGGGACCCTATAATTATATGGCCTTCAGAGGCTGACTCAGTAGCCATGATTTTCATGATATGGGCCTCAAGGAAACGGCATGATGGTACAAAGGACGGCTGGGCTTTGACTAGGGACCACCCTACGCCATTTGTCTTTCTCTAGTTTTTCATATGCATATTTAGACGCATTTTCAAATAACATCTTAGATTTACTTTGGAAAAGCGAAGCCAGATAATAACTTATTGAAATAAACATGCTAAAATAATAAATATTTATTTTTAAAAATATTTATGTATTTGAAATTATTATTTTGGTAATTGCTAAAACCCCAAACAGGTATTTGACAAGTTCGACTGCGGTCGGTGAAAAGATATAAAATGACTAAAAAGTTTATTGATTTAATAAATTATTAATTATTATATAAATAATTAAAAATATATTATTAGCCATATAAATTTAAAATTATAGATAATAAAATATTAAATTAAAATAAAAACAATATAAATAAAATAAATTTAGTAAACAAAATGTTTCATAAAAATATATTTTAGTCGTATAAATTTAAAAGAAGAAGACGATACGTTGGACTTACTTTCTATTAGTTGAGGGTATAATGGAAAATAATAATTATCAGAAGGTTGTTAATGGAAAATAGAATTTCTACCACAAAAGCTCTTTCTTATCGCAACTCTTTTTCTACTTATCTATTTTTACGGTAACACCGTACTTTCCTCCAATTTCCGGTTGTTCGCGTGCAGATCTAAACACGTGATTACGTTTGGAAACTGCAGTGGATAAGTACTTATTCCTACCGCACCTTAAATCTGAACGCAGCCTTAATTTTTTTAAAAAGACAGTCTTCGTTCTAATTGAAATGAAAATTTTAAAATATGAATTCTTATTTCTAATTAATCGAGAAATTGTTTCTAATAACTTTACATCAATTTTAAAAATTTAGAAATAAAATAATATTATTTTAAAATTTAAATTAAAGTACAATCATTTTATATAAAAGAGCTCAAAACTTAACCTTCAATTTTGAATATATCATGTTTATGATTAATCCGCTTCTTTATTAATAGGATTTTCATGAAATATTGTTATTGTTATTATTGTTATTATATATAACTCTCGTGAAGATATCTAATCTTCAATTGTCAACCCAAGATTTCATTTTAAAAAAAGTGCTTTCTTTATCTAGGGTTTCACGTGCCTTTGTTCATCTAATCTCCACTTGTGTCCAATATGCATCATTACATGGAGTATTGCTGGAATTAAAGGTTACTCTTATTATTAACATTGTACACATCAATAGCTTCAAAAGAAGGTAACTCATTCCCCCAATTACATAGAAATGATTTTAGCAATTTTGAGGAAAACCCTTTTAATTATTCACTATCATTATTGGTTTTTAATCTTTGACTAAAAAGTACTTTTACTTTTATAAGTTTAATTTGAAACAATCTCTTCGTACTTTAAATTTCAGTAGTGACAAACTCGGCTAATTTTTAAGAAAGGCGAGAGGAGGAAGTGGTTAGACTTTGCAGTAAGTAAGAGAGGAAGGAGTGGCTAGTAAAGAGAAGAAACATGCGTTCTGCATTTCAGTGAAACTCTTACCGGATATTGTTGTCGTAAGTTCAATCTATTTTAAATCATACGTAATACTAATATTTTTAGTACTTAATACAAATTATAATAAAATCACATTCATTGTCAATATCCATAGTAGTTGTTGTACCTTAGCTATCAATCAATGCTTTAGGATTTATTTGGATTATGCAAAAAATGGATAGAATAGAATCATGACCTTGAAACTTAAGCTCGTGAGCACCGATACAAGGCAATACGTTTCATTTCCTTCTTTATTTTTTCTGCCTCTGCTTAAAGTTCCAAAGAGTAGTGGCAGACAAATGTTGACTTCACGAAAATCACCTCTGACCCACTGAGGTTGACAAATTAGCAATTACGACGGTGAATTAATTTTAAATTCATTAATATTGTTTCTGTTCGAGGCCATAAAAGTGATGGAAAGGGTAAAAGAATTCTTGTGTTTTGAATTTTTTTCTTTTAATTACTATATTTTAAAAATTATCATTTATTTTTATAATATTGTTTAGTTATAATATAAATTTTTATGTTATGTTTTATGATTTTTATATCTATTTTGCATTAAAAATATGTAATATTATAATTTTTAAATTTTAATACAACCTATTTAAAGATAATTTTGTCATGTAATAAATAAATAATATTATAAAAGATAATTAATAATTAAAAGATCAAGCTACATAAAATTCAACATTATTAATTTAATAAAAAAAGTATACTTGTTCCTATTCAAAGTTTTAATACTCTTCTGACTCATAAATTTAGAAAATGTTAAGACTAATGTTGACTAGTATAATTTTATATTAAAGCCAAGTTTTTAAAAGCCCAATACGAAGTTAAACTGATGAGATAAAAGATTTAAGGTTTAAAAACTTAACCTCGTTAAATTTTAAAAAAAATTGAATAGAATTAAAATTTTCGAAATATGATTGAAAGAGATTGTTCTTATCCCAAAAAAATTGAAGTTTAATTGAAAAAAAGATTGTTAAATGAAAATTAATTGATCTATTTTAGTTTATAAGAATTTATAAATTTATAAAAATTAACTGAAACTATTAGAATTTTTAATATGGATTGAGTGTAGAGTCCATTAAAAAGAATTGAGCTTGGGGTGATCATTGTGAAAATGAATAGAATTAGTCATTTGGATAGTTGACTATTACAACATATAAATCCTTTAATATTTTCAAGTTTAGTTAATATAAAATACTATAACACTCCCCATCAAGTGTAACTGGGACTGGAGATTCAGTTGTCACTTAAAATAAATGCAGCTATAACCGAACCGAACCGTTGGGACTGAACATCGAGGCGAACAACCAGAAAATTAATAACCCGGACCAAACTTGCTCTGAATTTTTAATATGAGTAAAGTGTAGAGTCTATTAACAAGAATTGAGCTTGGGTCAACAATTATCAAAATGACTAGAGCTAGTTATTAGGATAGTTGACCATTGCCACTTATAAACCTTTTAATATTTTCATGTTCAGTCAATATAGAATACTCTAACAAAAACCGAAAAGTTAGGCAATTCAAAATTTTTACGATTGAAATGGCCAAATTTGTTGAATTTTTTAATCATTAATTAAAGTTATGTCTTTTATTTAATTAATATATAAATTAATATGGACATATAATAATTAATATATACTTAAACATTAAGCATCTCATTTTCTATCATGTTAAAAAATTCTTAACCAAGTCGGGACCGTGATTTTATGACTTTTGACTAAATCATGTTATGTAAAAGTAACTAAGTTCCAGTACTGTACATGCAATGATTAATAATTTATTTATTTGTCGTCTTGTGGCGTGGGAGGGAATTATCATAGGTTTTGAATTTGAAATAATTTAAATTCTTCAAGAGAATTAATTTATTAGTTAATTCATAATTGTGTTGTTTATGTTAAATATTTGATTTATATTGCATTTATTGATTGTATTATGGGAATATTTCTTAACTTATAAAATATAATATAATAATTATTATATGGTACGAAGGTCCCATTACCTCAACCCCATTTCCACTAAATGCCATTAAGACCTGATTAAACATGGGAGCGTTATGATTTTCATTGTTGTTGAGCCATCCTAATTCATCTTTAAAACGGTGTCCCACTTCAAAATTGAAAATTTATGATTTGATTTGGAAAAAAAAACCCTAAATCTCACAAGCTTAGAGGCGGAAACGTGTAACATTTCTAGCTACTTAGCGTGTTTAGGGAACACATATTGCAATTTGGTGTCTGAACATTATAATAATATAGATCAAGATCCATACTAGTCAAAAAGCAATGAATATATATTTCTTCTTTTATAGCCTCTCACCAAATCGACCCTTTTATATATACACATATATATATATATATATATATATATTAGATATTTCAGTTTTATCGGACTAATCCTAAGCTCTTAAAATCTCACTTCAAAAATTTTAGAGGAGGTAAATTTAGAATCTCAAGGTCCCTCAGGTTTCTATGTATCCTGTAGTCTTTTGCGCACAAAAAATCGTCACATACTGATTGATCAGCTGTTAATTAATTACTAGTCCTGTTCAACATCAGATTCCCATCGGCTCCAAATTTCCTAGTAATTCTAACTCCTACATAATTACTGGAAGCCAGACGTCCACAATTGATTCGATCAAGAAGCATGCTTAGGAGTCTAGAGAATTATCAACAAGGAAAATTTTCTCTCTCTCTCCCTTTTTGGTGACTAGAACTTAAGACTTCTTACAAATGAGAGCCTTGAGTGAAGAATTGAAACCAATTAGGCCACTCCTATTTGTCGACCCTTTATTTTGCCAGTCACTGCGTTTATTAGCTAAAGCTCTCTAATTTATAATTAAACACATAATTTAAATAAATAATTTAATATTTCCCTTTAATCTTTTAATTTAAATCATTAAAATATAAAATAACTATCTAATAACATCTTGACCTTAAATGTTTTGATTAAGTAAACGCCTTAAATATTTCAAAAATAAACTTAAAACCAAATTAGTAAGATAAAAAAAGTAGTGCAACTTTTTTCTTTTTTTGATTTGGGGTTTTGGAGTTTTAAGCTTTTGTTTATATGCATACAGACACATACGCATGTGAGAAAATGATACCTTTTGCCAGCTTGTCACAACTATTTCAGCCTTTTTGACACATAAGGTTGTGTGAGTGAGTGAGTTAGTGACAGTGAGTGTATTGAGTGCCGCTGAGTCAGAGAGAAAAGACATCATGGCTATGTAGCAAAAGGGCCAGCTCATTCACTAGCATGGGCCTGTATGATTCCTAAAAGAGGTGTGTTAGGAAAAAGAAAAGGTAAAAAAAAAAAAAATCTAAAAGCCATCCCAAAATATTTGCATCACTTATTTTGATTTAATTTTGTTTTATTAAATTTCACATAAATATATTGATAAAATTTAATAAAATATTATAAGAATACTATAATTGATACAGGAGATCTGATTTCATAAATTCAATGTCTAATCATTTAAAATTTTCAATTTTTTGTAAGAATGAATCGAGTAAATCTTTAAGATTTGAGTCCTACAAAATTACTAATGAAAGTTTAAATAATCTTTTAAAATTATAAAATAACATTTTAATTTTTATATGAAATATAAAATGTTATTAAAATTAGTAATTTATAATTAAAAGAGAGAGAATTAGAGTAGTGCAAATTGAAATTTGAAAGAGGCAGGGTAGGACCATCCCTTCATAAAGGACTTGCCAAAATCTTATAAAGTAATTATTCAAAATTTAAATAAGCCAAGTAAGGAGGAGTGAGAGTTTGGAATCTATAATTGAAGTGAAAAAGATCATGATCTATCAATCAATGGGGGACATCACATAGATGCAAAAAGATTATCAACTTTTTAGACATATCATCTGTTGCACCAACATTAACAGTAATGATTAACAGTTTCAGAGGAGCGCTTTTGATTTGTCAACTTCTTTATTTTAGAGACTCTCACTCTCTCTAGAGAAAGAGATTTTGGGTTGGGTAGTGGTTGTCATGCTTTGTCAATGGCGTTTTGGCGGGAAAGAAGATATTTTGTGACTCGTTCTTATCTTTGCTATTGTGTTGTGCGTGATGTTACAGTACTTTAATTAAAGAATACATACATACATATACATATATATATATATTTATGCTTTGTAGTATATATCCCAACGTTTGGGACGAAATTATATTTTTAGTGTATTATTTAATTAGTTTAAAATATGTATAATTTTCCTTATTCTAAAAAGGGTAAAAGACACTAATCTTTTCCATAATTTAAGAAATCTTTAAAAAAATTAATAATTTTTAAATTCTTTAACAAATTATTCTAGTTTTATTTTTTTAGAAAAATCCTTATTTTATTACATATAGTTAAAAGATAATGATGATGAAAATCAAACATTTACTAGTTAAACGCTATTTACATATATAACAATTTAACACAAACTCTTAAACCTGAACTAATCTAATTAAATTTAACTCAACTTAGTAATTTATTATAATTATCTTAACTTATTAATTTAAGTCAAATTCAACTGAATTGGGTTGAGTTTAAGAGCTAAGTTGAGTTACTGTATCATTAATATTTAATTAGTTAACACATGATTTTCATATTACATGTACTTCATCATATTTTTTATCCAGAGTTTAAAATAATGGTTTTTAAAAAAACTAATAAATAGAAAGTTGCTTTTGAAAATTTTAAAGATAAGGGTTTTTCTAAATTTTTTAAAAACTAGAAGACAAGATTTATGTCTTTTAAAAATTATCTTTATTATTTTTAATCACTAAAAAATTGTGCAATTTTACAAATTAAAGACCTAAGTTGACCTAAGCTATTCATAACGTAATGCTTCGATTTAAATGTTAGATTTGATGAGAAAAAAAGAAATATTAGTATTCTCTATTGCTTGGGAATATAAGAATGAAAACTTCCATATTTGTTAATAAATAAAACAAAATCATGTTTGTATGACTTGGTAATCAATTAATGGTTCTATTCAGCAATAGTCAAACGACATGATCAATGCATATATATATAAATATGTACTGATGTACAGTATATTTCATAAGATAATATAATAAATATTTTTCACGACTTCTAGAGAGGTTTGGTAGGATCAAGATTAAATTAATAATGTAATTGATTATTAATGTACGCTTCCAATCATATAGGGACACACCCAAAGGCCCAAAACACCAATTTAGAAAGGTCAATGATCATTTAATGCCCTAATTAGCAAGAAGAACATTAAACTTACTAGGCTTATGATGATAATAATGTTATTGATAGAAAATATAATTTTATTTTAATTTTCCAATTGATAAAATTCCAAAGTTGACTCTTCATTTCCTTTGTTGGTAATAATAATTTGAGATTTAAAAATGTATAACTTAATTTTTTTTATTTGAAAAATAGCTGAATAATGCAAAGTAAGAAACATCCACAGAATCACATGAAAACATATTGAATTCACTAAGGCAAGATTGCGGCGGCTAGGGATTCCTCAAATCACGCCACCGAATACTCTCAAACATCATATTCATTAGCACTTGCTTAGAAACTTGGAAATAAAGAAATGAAGCTAATAAAACACTACCCTTCTCTCAAACACAAACATGTCACCGAAAATTAAGAACATAATCGGACTAAGTGAATGTACGAGGATCCAAAGTGTATGTATAATATAAAAGTTTCTAAGTCTTGGTTTCTTCCTCTTCCTTAAAATAGTCAAACCACATTAAATCAACTAGCAGACAAAAGATTACATGCAACCATGGAATGGGTAATCCCCATTTTGATCAGTTAGAGCAGAAATAATCTAAAGGGTTTCAGTTTCAGAATAACTTAGAATGAGAAGATGAAGGATTTTGTGTGTGGGTGCGTAATGACCAGAGAAATACGCTGATATTGTCGAAGAAAACCTGGTATTATTTACATATAATTAATTAAAAGTGAAAAAAAAAGAAAGAAGAACAATGCTCTAGTTCATGGTTGTGAAAGTCAGATGGAAGTGACACAAGAAATATTCTTCTTTTTCTTGCATCGATCAAGATACTCACCGCCATTTCTGCTCTTTATCTGAACGTGACCTTTCTGATCGCTGCTTTTTTCTTTAAGGTTGATATGTCTGTTTGCTGTTTCCTGATTAATCTGAAGAACAAATCCATGATTCCACCATGCCTTCACTTCTCATACCTACGTTCTCCGGCCCTTTATCAACGTTAAAATCCGAAGGGTTAGAACCCGAGTAGTGAGCCTTCCCATTCGTCACTCGCTGCGAGTTATTGTAGCTGCTTCCATTGATACTCCTCAAGAGACCTTGATGATCATTACCCTCATTTGACCCAGCTCCATCTGCCCAGTTTGGAGTATTGCTGTCAGAACTCCTGCGCAAGGTCGAGGCGTCTGATGATGGCGGCGATACCATGTTTTGAAGACCGGTGAGGCTTGTGTTGACATGCCCGTGGCTCAAGCCAAAATCTTCCAAACCACCCATTTTGAGATGTGAAACATTGGATGGAAGTTCCAAGGTGGAACTTTGTTGCTGTGGTTCTGTGGCGCCAAGAATCGTCGAATTGGAAAGAGGGTATTTAGGAGTAGGGGCTTGAAGGATAGAGTGGAAATTGAGAATCGGGTTTTGCATGTTGATGTTGAGAAGATTGTTCTGTGACTGTTGCTTCAAGAAGCCTAAATCAGAGGGTAGATGGTAGTTAACGGAAGTGGAAGAATTAGTAGTAGTTGTTGTAGTAGTAGCACTAGCATTGATGTTACTGGTAGTAGTGGAAGCTATGCCGTCAGTAAGAGAATTTGCTGAAGAAGAAGGCCGAGAGAGAAACGGAGGTGCTGTCTGCGGCGGAGGTCGGACTTTTTGAGGAAAAGGTTGCAAGAGGTACGGTAGTGGTGCTGAAGGGTCCAAAGGGGAGGTAATTGCTGACCTGAAACTAGAAGTCACAGACCCAAAAAGATCGAGTCTTGTTCTTGGAAACGGCGAAGAAGACGTGAAGGGTGGTGCAGGAATACCAGTGAACTCCTGAACCATGGCGCGGAAATTGTTGGTGTCTGTACTCAACACAGTGGTTGGTGCACGCCTAGAAGCTCTGGATCTCTTCTTCGGATTTCGAGCAGTACTGTTGTTGGTGCTCACACTGTTGCTACTGTTGTTCTGATGATCATTCGAGCCTGAACCTGGTGGAGGAGCACCTTGTATTCCCGGAAGGATCTGTGGAGACACAAAACGGTTTCTGCTGCTTTCAGTTTGGTTGGTGAAGAGCTGTTGGGTTGGTGAGGAAGTAGTTATGAAGCCACCAAGATCATTGCAACTGGGTTCAGATCTTAGGTTCTTGGACCAGACAACATCGAGGTTCAGGATTGAATTGGGATTGGTGAGTGGTGGTGGTGCGGCTGACCTTGATACAGGATCAAAGTAGTTTGAAAAAGGGTCAAACATAGAAGAAGACGAGGACGGGTGGTGTTGATGGTGGTAGTGGTGGTCTGTTGGTGGCGACGGTTGCGGTGGTGGGTTAAGCATGGGACCACGGCTTAATGGGTGGTGGTTGTTACTAGTATTGTTCAAGAAAGCTGAGATTGACTCAGCGCGTGAATCAAACTCCTCATCACCACTACTAGAAGATTGAACACTTCCACTATTACCGGAATCCATTTTCTCTTATAGACTCAGAATGAAAAGACAGATACTTCTTTACACAGACTTGTCAAAGAGGAAACAAACAAAGCAAAGCATAAGAGATCTTCTGGAAAAGTATGAGGATTATCAGAGAAAGTACCCAACAAGCTAACTACTAGTTGTCTTTAAACCTCTGATCTGCAACCAAGATTTGTTTTTTCTCTCTCTTTGGGCAAAAGGGTATGCAAGAAAGAAGATAACAAACATCACAAGGATCATGAAATTGATGGTTTCACTTTGCACCAACTGATACAGAGACAGAGAAAGCAAGAATGAAAGAGACTAAAAAAAAAAAAAAAGTTTAGTTAGCTCCCTTTTGTTTTTACTAACATACGCGTATGTTACGCAGAGAAGAGTCTTTTCTCTTTGTCTATATACCATTTTCTTCTAAGATCGGTGTGGGCACTGGGCAGACATGTGAAACAGATAGAGAAAAAGAGAGTATGGAGGTGACAAGCTATAGGAGGGGGAGAAGGAGAGCAAAGGGTCAAAGTAAGTGAGAGTATGTGTGTTTTTGATTCGCAAATGTGAAAAGAAGAAAAAACAAAGATTTTGATGTTAAAAAAAAACTATAATACGAATAATACTTTAAAAATTGCATTAAAAAAAACATTTTCATAATTTTTTTCTTATTATCTTTTTGGTTGTAATTGGAAAGAATAATGAGGCGGGCAAGCAACCAAATCAGAGAAGCTGGTTGTTGAATGATATAAAGGAGAAGGGTAGCAACCAGCACAGGCTCATTACTTTAGACTAAAACTTTAGATTATGTTTTGGATAAATTATTTCCAAGATCATAATTTTAGATATATTTTAATTTTTTATAATATTTAAATTTATAAAAATATATATGAATATCATTTATTGCATCACTTTTAATAATAAAATATTTTTTGAAAAGCTTTACAAGATTTAGGTTATTTAGACTTGTTTTAAGTCTTTATAATTTTTATAAATTTCTGCCTTTAAATAGTATAAAATAACCTTCTCGTTATATAAATTTTAACATTTGATTTAATACTATATTAAATTATTCTTACTACATGTATAAAATTTCAGCTAAAATTATAAATATCGAATTTCTTAAAAATTAATAGTTCAAAAAATTAAAATTTTTTATTTATAAGAATAGATAAAATATATATTCTATAGTTTCACAAAATATAAAATATTAATTAAAATATATTCCATATAATATATTTTTAAAAATTATTTAAAATATTTGAGAAAGAATTTTTCATTATTAGAAAGTAAAGATTTAAAAGATTAATTAAATATATCAATTATAGTCTACATGGTCTCTATGTGATAAGTTCTTAAGTATATTCGCGTCTTTTTTCATTGATGCTATAGTAGATGATAGAGTTAGCCATAATAAACTAAACCATTTCATAGCCACAGCCTTTTTGACTCAGTCATCATTCATCAAGACCCTTTCCCTAATGAAAACATATCTTCAGAAGAAGGAAAAAAGGAAAAAAAAAAAGGAAAATCTCATTATATCTGGAATGTCATTATTGAGAAACCTGAGGGAATCTTTTCCACAGGTTTTTCTTCTGCTAGAACATGGATTCAAACTCATCTTCATCATCATCAGATTTCTCTGCTAAATCTTTCCTTTACAAACCCCACAGTATGTACCCTCATCTACTCGTGTTTTATGATACTATAATACTTGACTAAATGCATCAGCATTCGTGTGGAGGACAAAACAAGAAACCTCCCATCTTTGTAATGGTGCAAGGGATGGATAGATCAGTTCAACAACATCCCAAGTTCGCTACAACCATCAGAACTAAAAAGAAAAGCTTATAACTATCTCCTCCTTTTCTTTATTGTCATTTGTATATGTTGAAAGTATCATTACCAACTCGAATATTTAATCATATTATTGTTACCCAACTCGTTTTTAGATTAGACGTATGTGTGTGTATCATCCAGCTACGTGTTCTACGTTATTCTCTTCTTTTATACCTATAGCCTCTGCTTTTTTTTGACCAAACCCTAACCCTAGCAAGACATGAATTCGATGATAGTCCAACTTCACACGTAAATTTCTACTCTTTAAATCATTAATTTAAATTACATAAATTCTATTTTTCACTTTGAATTAGATTGTATTAAAAAATTAAATGTTCTGAATTTATGTTACAACAAAATTAGAATAATTACATGAATTCTCTTATAAGTTAAACTAATTCTTTAAAATATTTTAAATTATCAATTTTATTTTTATTAAAGATAATGGCAAAAGCCATATCGCGTAATAACACATATAAATTAATAAAATGTTATTAATATAATGATTTAATATAGTTCTTAAATTCGATGTTAATTAATTAAATTAAATTAAAATTAATAAGTTATTATAATTATCTTAAATTATTGATTTGAATCGAATTTAATAATTAAAAATAATAATATATTATACTATTATTTTTTTAAAAATAAGAAATATTTTTAAAATATTAAATATTAAAAATTTATATTTTTTAAATTATTTAAATCAGGCAAAATTTCTCGTTTACATATAAATTAATAACTACTACTCCTTTGTCGGTTGCAGTTGATGGTCGAATCATCAGTACCCTTAATGACTTTTTGAACTTTGTTTAGCCAATGACACGTTGACAAGTGGGAGATGTTATTCTCAAATTCACTTTCTAATTATGCCCAGTTCAAGTTACTTGCACCTGTAAAATTGTTGGGTCATTTTAACTGTATGTGGGCACTATCTTGCCCAACTAGAAAAGACTTGTGATGACAAAAGAATGTGGATTGACAGGACCTCCATCATTGTCAATGGAGTCTGTGGATGATATAAGAATACTACACCCACATACGTTTTTCCAGTTCCAACCTGTTCCAATACCCTTATCCACAGACTTTGCAATAAATAAAAGAGACTTGTGGATGATATGGTTTGGCACTGGTGTGAAACAGGAAAAACGGAACAGATGATTTCCTTCACCAATTTCACTCAATCTGGTCCGCTTGATTGATGGGAATCTTCTACGATGATACGTTTATGACATAATAATTATTTAGATTCAAAAAAAAAAAGAAAAAGAAAAGAGGTTTTAGAAGGAAGGAATGAATGAATGGTTGAGTACAAAAGTGGATTGAAGTTTCAATAAATAGGCAGTTGAAGTACCCTGTAATTTTCAAGAATATTGCACCGAAAGTTATTGGATAAGAAGTGATCTTGACCAGTTTATTGCCTTTTCTTTTTCCCTAATTTATGTGTAAATAAATACAAAAATCATCACTTTGCAAAAGAGCTTTTTTCCTTTCTTTAGTTTCAATTCAGATTGAGAATAACCATTATTAATTTCACTTATATATTATACGAATTAATCAAAATTAAATTCCAATTTTTTTAGTGTTAGGAAATATAAAATTAGTCTTCATTACATATTATGTATATAGAAAAAGTATGAAGTACCCTTTATTTATTTTTGAATATATATGTGAGACTATTTTCTAATGAAATAAAACATTTTTAATTTATCTAATATTATTAAGGGCAATTATTAAATTGATATTTTAACTTTTAGGTAACATTTTATATTTTTCAATAATAATCGATTAGGTTAATTAATATTAAGTATATGTCTGGACTTACGTTAGGTTAATACAATAAAATTTGTATATAAAAACTAAATTCATGAATAAAGCTAAGCTTTAAAAATGTGATATTCCATAAATAAAACTTGACACTTAGATATTATGTATATAGAACAATGTGATACGGATGACTTATGTAATATTAATTAGAGAAAATCAACAAATTAATGCCTTTAACTCTTAGGTAATAAAATTTATTTAAAAATTAACAAATAAAGCACATCCATAAAAATGTGACGATCCATGTATAAAACTTATGACAATAAATATGTTGTAAATTGATTATGCTATAAAGACTATATTGTACATTTATGCAAATTCATCACTCAATGAGATTTTACTTGAAATACATTGTTTTTTAAAGTATTTCTAAACTTGTCTATTTTGTTATGTCAAATACATCTTTAATACAAACCTAAAATCATTGGCAATCAAGAAATTGTCCTTATCAACCTTGACAATGAAGGAGGATTAATATAAGAAGAAGAACAACAACAACATTCCGTATGAATTCCGTTGATGCGTGTTACGATTTGATCTAATTGTAAATTATGGAGCTTGGATTCTACATAAATTAAATACAAAGTTGATGTGAGATTTATAAAGACTTTGGGCTCTTCATCTTCACAAGCTAACTTTTGGAGTGTGACTCTCCTTTAATGTTATGATTTGATCCAATTGTAAAGTATGGGACTTGGATTCCACATAAATTAAATACAAAGTTGATGTGGGATTTATTAAGACTTTGAGCTCTCCATCCTCGCAAGTTAACTTTTGGGGTGTGGCTCTCCTAAAGTCCTTATCAATGCGCAGCGTTTGTGGAGTTCCGATAATATTCAGCCTTACTCTTAACTAGTTGAGAGGCTATTTCCAAAAGGATCAATATAAGAAGCTAATCAAAAAGATAAATGAAGCACATCCAAACATCTCTTTACTTTCTTATATTTAAGAAATATGGATTGAATTTTATGAGTATGTAACACCCTAAATTCATATTGTTTCAATAGTAATTTTAATTTGAGTTTAAGAAAATAATTTATTAAAAATAATTAGTTATAAGTTGACTATGTTGGAACCCTTCAAAAAAAAAAGTTGACTATGGTGGAGTATGATTTAAAGTTGTTAAAAATGTAGTCTTAGTATGATTTAAAGTTGTTAAAAATGTCGTCTTTGTTTAAAAATAAAATTTGAGAGTAATAGGATAAAAATAAGATCTACTATCTGCTCGAAGATAAAAAAAATTTCTATTAAGATAAAGTTGTTATTTGTTATAGGATTTAAACTTTTAAATTTTTTATTTGTTTAGTTAATCTTTAACGAAATATTAGCTAAGTTTGTTATTTCATTACCTATATATATTTAGGCCTTCGTGTCAATATAAGGTGCATCTATCAATAAATTATCTCTTACATTATCCCTTTTTTATTGTACTCTATTTTAGTTAGTTTCAAGTTCTAAGATTCAACAAGTCATGACTTTATAAAAATGTTAAACTCTTCTCTTTAATTTAATATAGGATTTAACTTCAACCTCCCATGAGGTTAGATACAATTTGTCTTTCATATTGAAACAATAATAATTTTATTTCAAATTTGAAATAATTATATATTTAAAAATAACTAATTATTAAATCATTTTCAATCTATTTATTAAAAAAAATCCTCATTTCCTTTTTGGCATAAGATTTTACACACCACTTAATATGTGAAATTAGTCAATCACATAATTTAAACGTTACAAGACTCAATCTTACATATTTTCAGAATATTGGATGTACCATTTCCATAGTATAACTTCTCACAACATAGAGTCATCATCTTCGAATTTTCCTTTTTTTAAAATATTTTTTTACCATAAATTATAAAACCTAATTGAACTCTCCAAAGGGCTGAATATGAACTTAAGCAAGTAATTATTACGAACTTAAATATGGTAAACAGGTGATAAGTCCATGTAACAGTACTAAAGAAGAAGATCCTACGGAACAAGACAGAATCAACTTTCTATGATGTACGTGCGCCATTTAACTTGTAAGGGCACCGAATTCTCGTCGTGGAAATATATTCTCAACATCAGAATTTCTGAAAGACCACTTGCAAGAATATTTCCTCTGTCGTCTTTCTTCTGTATTTTCTTCGTCTCCCTCGTGTTTCGTACTCTGGTATTTGTTCCTCACCATTCATTTAGAATCTTAACAACTATAAAGATATGGTTAAACTACGTTTTGTATACTTTCATTAAATTAGCTTTCTGCCTTTCACTTTACTTAAAGGAAATGGAAATAAGCAAGGAATGATAATCTGTCTTTTATTCCCAGAATATGGATTCTGTGTATGTGAAAAGGAAAATTGGGTCGAAGACAATTTATACGTGAAAGCATAAAAGAAATAGATTTTTTTAATTTTTAACTTTTAACTTATTTTTCTTCAATTTTAGTTAAACATTAAGATATGAACTAATCAAATATCACTAATATGATAATTTGACTCGCCTTTTAAATTCGACTTAAATTATTAATTTGAGATCATTATTATAAATTATTAGTTGAAGACAAATTTAATTATTTCGATTCGAATTTAATAGTTGAATTAAATTATTATATAAGCATCATGTAATTGGTCTATATGCGATACTTATGTCGAGTATATTTGGCCATTATTTTCTAATCGAGGTTTTTAAAAACTAATTTTTGAAAATTTTAAAATTATAAAGAGTTTTTTAAAATTTATTAAATTATAAGAAGTGAAATTGTAAATAGGTTGTTATTTTTAAATTTTGATTAATCTTATTTTTGTTACGTAATTTGATCCAAATAAGGGTAATAAAGTGGCCCAATAAATGATTTAAATTAATTGGTCGAAGTCTGGGTAAAAAATGAATCTCAATTAGTGTGAACTGGACCCATATCGAGCTTGTAATAGGAAAGTTCAATATAGAAGCTACATATATAGATTAAGTTCATCTATAGTTATTTATATTAATCGTAAGCATAAGGATCCTCTGATACGTTAGGAACACTTACGTTTTTAGAAAATTGTAGAAAGGCCTAAACTTCGTGTCGGAGAACACTTTTTGTAAAGGTTCTAAGAGATTGTAGCTCGTTTGGTGTTTGAAAACTGTTTCGAAATCAGAGATGAGACCGAAATCAAGCATTCTGCATTTCCTTCGTTTTTTACCCTTTTATGAACGATTCAGGATACATAATAAGGTTCGTGCTACGTACCACAGTCTATAACATACATGTAATTCAAAGTTTTGATTTGCTTTCTTTTTTTTTTTCTAAGCATTATACAACCAAAATCAAACCTACAAATTAGGTTTTTGGAGAATAATGAATCAATAATCAAAAACAAATTTAAAACCTTAAGAACTGATTAATTTATTTACAAATAAATTATAGATACTTTATTTATAGTTATTTTTAAATTATTAAAGGTGTTTTATAATTTGAAAATAATCTTCTTATTGAACACATATCAAAATTCAGTATTTAACAGATTGAAAAATATATGTATTTAATTATTTTAACATTAAAATTTAATAACAGGACTTCTTTTAATATTAAAATTTTTAAGTGATTTAAAATAATAAAATAGCTTTAAAAAGGAGTAAAACCATGAGACAAATTTTGAATGGACTTTGAACATGGATCCAAGTTTGGGCAGCTATCAGGCCCAACAATAATTACATGAGACTTGAAAAGCCCAATTATTGCCACTCAGCCCATGTTAAGAGAAAGAGACATAACCATCCATTTCCTTGGGTTATGGAACAGACCGACTTCTGAGCATTGGATGGCTTGATCAGGGTCTGGTCAGGCGCTGGACTTTTGAATGGTTCAACCATTTTGCACTAAGCAAGCAAATTTTGTCTAGTTTTATTAAGAAGCGATTAATATTATACACGTCTTAATTGAGTTAATATATAAATAATTAAAAGTAGTAATAATGACTTAACTCCTCTCATGTTTTTACTAGTATTTTAATTATTATTGATAGAATATTGTAATATAAGGTTATAAAATAATAAGTTATATTCTGAAAATTTATTAAAAAATAAAATTCAATGTACAATTATGAATATAATTTGAACAAATCCAATTTTAGTTGGAAATTCAATGAAGTTCTTAAAAAGTTTGTTTTTTTTTTTAATTTTTAATTTTTAATTAATTTTTGGATTTCGACAAATTTTTCTAACTTGAAATGGTTTTGAATGTCAAGTCGGATCAGATATGGTCCAAAATATGAAATTTAGTTCTAACCGATTAAAGACAAAAAGATACTAATTGCCCTTTAATATATTTTAAACTATATTCGAACTAATTAAATTTGACTTAAATTAATAATTTAAGATAATTATAATAAATTATTAGTTTTATTTAAATTAGTATGATTTGAACTTAAAAATTAATTTAAAATATTGTATAAATAATATTTGATTATTTGACCTATGACATTTATAATACATAAATTTTATCACTATTTTCTAAGTATAAGAAAAAGAGTTTTAAAAAATCAAAAATTCCAATTTTCAAAACAAGAAGAAGATATATATGTCTTATTTTTTTGGATGAATGGGAAAAGAAACAAATTACAAGCATAAACGCGGTAGGGCAACTCTCGCTATATCTTCAAGCAGAATGCTTAGAAATCCTGAGGGGGTAAATAGAGAACAGTAACTCCAATACCAAAGGAGCGGCCTATATTGGCTAACCAATCCGCACACCGGTTACCTTCTCTGTAGGTGTGTTGAAATCGAACAATCCAATCTCTAGACAAAAGCCTTAAGATTCCTTGAACAAGAGAACTAGTTGAAGTCTACATCTTCGAAGAGGAAGAAAGAATATTAATAACAATAAGTGAGTCAGATTCCAACTCAACTTGACGAAAACCCATGTCCCAAGCAAGCAGTAATCCTGAATAGACTCCCCATTGCTCAGCTCCTACGGAAGTGCAACGGCCAATATTTTGAACAAAACCACCTAGCTACTTCCCAGTGCTATCTCGAATAACACCCCCTGCAGATGCTAACCCTGTATAGCATGTAAAAGCTCCGTCAGTGTTCAGACGTACCCATTCACTAGTCGGAGGGAACCATCCTACTAACTTCTCAACCCGAATATTAGGGCCCATCACAGCTCGTCTTTGCAATTCACAAGATTTTTTTATCCAACCGACATAATCAAGAATAATT
Organism: Erythroxylum longipes; assembly: GCA_027563885.1. Classification (NCBI taxonomy): domain Eukaryota; kingdom Viridiplantae; phylum Streptophyta; class Magnoliopsida; order Malpighiales; family Erythroxylaceae; genus Erythroxylum; species Erythroxylum longipes. Next base: position 1,693,200 of record JAOQMS010000180.1, on the reverse strand, counting down.
TGACATGGGTTCTTAGGCTATTGAAAGCTGCGATTGAAAATGGTTTGATTCCTCCAATACCAAATATACCAGCATGTGACTCCAAAAACGGTATTCTAGTCCAACCCATGAACCTGAGAATTACTTCGAAAATTAAGGACCATACATTCTTTTGTGCCCACCAAGAAGAACGTGTCCATGATACTTTTTGGTATCATCGAATGCCAAATGGCTTTAGCTCTTATACAGTCTCGAATGACATGCATGCAAGTTTCAATATCCCCACAAATGCAGCAACTAGAATCAGTAGCAATATGACGAAGCACACGTTGGTGATTCATGAGGAGACAATTGTGAGAAAGGAGCCAAAGGAAGGATCTGATGCGCTGAGGACCATTCCACTGCCACACCATGTCCTAGAAACCCCTAATAGACTCTGCATTATCCTCAGCAATTAAATCGTAAGCTAAGGCTGTTGAGAAACGCCCATCTTTCGAAGCACCCCATATGATCTTATCAGGGCCTAAGTCAAAATTCGGGGGAAGAATACCTGCTATATACATACACACTGTGGATGACAGTAAATCCTGAGACAAGTCCCACTGCCAACCATCACTTGCACTAACAAAATGATCAACTGTGAGATGAAATATCTCCTTTAGAATCGGCTTAATAGTATGATGGAGTAGCGGGCCCAACTCATCCACCCAAGCATCCAACCAAAACCAAACAGACTTCCCATTCCCATCCTTCCATTTAATGCCACGAAGGACGTACTACCAAGTAGAAGCTATACCATGCCAAACTATCGAACCTCCTTTTGGATTCAGTAGCATAGGTAGTGAGTCGGTCGTAAGCTTGTATTTAGCTTCTAACACCTGAACCCAAAGAGCTTGCTGCCTATTGATTAACGAGCAACCCAACTTAGAGAGAAGCGCATCATTATTCTCACGGAGCTTCCGTAATCCAAGTCCTCCCCTATCCTTGGCTTTGCACACCACCTCCCAGTTAACTAGATTAAAATTGTTTGTCAAGTTCCCTGAGTGCCAAATAATGGACCTCATTACCTTCTCTAATTCGTCATAAAGTTGACAAGGGAGTTTAACCGTTTGCATCATATAGATAGGAAGAGTTGCAAGAACAGATTTGGCAAGTGTAATCCTTCCAGCTAGAGATAACTGTTTCGCATGCCAACCTGATAGACTAGCCTGAGCCTTGTCTACAATATATTGATAAGTTTTCTTGGAAGTTCTCTCATGTGTTAAGGGAATCCCAAGGTACTTACCAAGGTGATTTGTCAGTTGAAAACCCATAAATCTGCTTAAATTCCTAGCTGTAGTTCTCGGGACGTTCGGGGAATAGCAGCATCTAGTTTTATCCTTGCTTACCTTCCGTCCAGACGAGCCACAAAAAATACCCAGAATTTCTTGAATAACCAAAGTTTAGTCTATAGAATCTTCCGGAAAAAAACAAGATCATCTAAAAAAAATAGATGCGAAAGTTGCGGGCCATTTCTGCTCAATCTGATAACCTTCCAGCGACCGCGGGAAACTTCATTAGTAATTAAATGCCCCAACCGCTCCATACATAACATGAAAATGTATGGTGACAGAGGTCACCTTGCCTAATGCCTCGAGATGGAGTATACGAATCAGTGAGCTCCCCATTCCAACTAACTTGCATAGACACTGACGAAATACACTTTATGATCAAAGAAACCAAAACATCAGGCATTCCAATATCCAGCAACGTATCCCGAATAAACTCCCAATTCAGCCGATCATAAGCTTTCTCTAGGTCCACTTTAAGAGTCATATACCCACGCTGCCCCTTTAGTTTTCTCATGGAGTGAATAACCCCTTGAGCTAGTATAATGTTATCTGTGATTAATCTTCCCAGAACAAAACTGCACTGTGTAGGATTAACGGGTCATTAAGGTACGGTTTTATGCGATTAACCACAACCTTAGAGAAAACGTTATAAAACACCGAACACAAGCTAATTGGCCTGAAATGAGAAAAAAGGAATGGATTAGAAACCTTCGGCACCAAAACTATAATTGTCTTATTTATAGTTGATTCCCAGGTTTTGTGATTGAACAGTCTTTGCACAAACTCTACTAGAGAGGGTCCAATGATGTCCCACTACTTTTGGTAGAAGATAGCATGAAAACCGTCATAACCAGGGGCTTTATTAGGGGCCATGCTGAAAACTGCTGACTTCAATTCCTCATATTGAATTGGTCGGCTCAATATAACTCTTGTAGCATTAGAAAGCCGCTTAAACCCATCCTGAATAGGAAATAGATCAGGGTGTGAACCCTTCTCCGAATAGAGATGAGCAAAAAAGCTCCTAGCCATGTTCTTCAAAACCGTTACATCCTTGATCACATTACCAGCTTCATCTTTTAAGAATTCTACCCTCGAATGCCTTTGCCTCATCATGGTGATAGCATGATAAAATTTAGTGTTTCTGTCGCCTTGAGACACCCATTTACACCGAGATTGTTGATGCCAAAACACTTCTTCCTGACATAGGATCGTCTCTAATTCTCCCGAAGATGAAATTCTGGATCCTCGAGTGACTCCGAAAGTGACTCCGAGTACACATTCTTTAAACACTTTTAAATACCCGCTAATCTGGCCAATAGACGATTCTCTGCTTGAAAATGTTACAGAAAACATGTCTGTTCCAGTCTTTTAGCTTCGTAGCAAACAAACCCAAAGAGCAACAAAAATCAGTCCTAGATGGCCTCCAATTCTCACGTACAAAAGAATCAAAAGTTGCATTAGTCATCTATGTTGCTTGGAATCTGAACGGCCGAGGCATCTCTGATTAATCAACGACTACTTAAACGTGACTAGAATAGGACGATGATCAGATTTTAAAAAAGGTAGATGGGAAACTCGAGTCTCTTGAAACCTTTCACACCAAGTATCAGAGCAGAAAACTCTACCCAATCATGACCAAATGTTCCCTCTTCTCCACGTAAATCACGACTCGACAAAACCAAGTTCCTGTAAGCTGCACGTCTAAACACATTCCTTGAAAAGTTTATTCACCACAGGTTGATTTCTTGCTCCCCCACGCTCGTCCACACTTTCTAACTTAGCGTTGAAATCACCTCCTATAAGCCATGGATTCTTGACAACCTTTGCTATTTTCTTTATATTTTGCCAAAGAAATTTTTAGAGGCGATATTTTGGGCTCGCATACACAGCAGTAAAATCAAACAAAAACCCATCCCTCACAATATTAACATGAACGAACTGGCGATGGGGTGCAAGTATACGTACCACCACTTCATTCTTCCAAAGCAACCATATTCCCCCTGAGAAACCATCTGCTTCCACCCGAAAAGAGTGAGGGAATCCCAGGCTTTTCACTACCTGATTAGCTCTATCTCCACTAATCCTTGTTTCAACTAACACCACCATGAAGGGCCTGTGAAGCTGTACAAAATTCTTCAGAACGGGCTTGAAAGCTGTGCCTTCAGCCCCTTGACAATTCCAAATAAAGATAGACATAAAAAAAACAAGTGGGTTTAAAAGACAAACACTCATACAGCTTGAGTGTTCATCTCAACATCCAGCTGAACACCATTCGTGTTGCTACCAGGGGTCTCAGGAACCACTTCCATCTGCTGTTTTAGATATTCACTACCATCCTGGAATCAACCATGTCTGGATGCACATCAGGGGGCCTAGTTGGCGGTAGTTTATAACCAATAAGTGAGGATCCCGAATGCATGTTATTAAACCCCTCAACATCAGTATCAAGGCCAACACATTCCATGGCATCATCTTTTGGTAGTTTAAAGACTTCATCCTGCACCAAAACGTCTTCATGCGATTCTGCGAACCAATTACGATAGCAGCATGGTGCCCTTGATAATGACGTTGCATGGCATTGTATTCAAGACATGGTCCTTTAACTGCTAGAGCAAGCCTCATCACCTCAGTTGCTATAGGAAGTCTATCTGAAGGCCCATTATTCTCGATATCCTTTGCCTTATTAGTTGTAACCTGTTTGACTTCTGGGGGTGCCCTTCCTTGTCCCTGGCCAGCAGTGGCTTGTCGTGACTCAGCTAACGATTGACCCAAATCCTTCCTAACAGCAGGCTGTCCTTGTTGACTACTGCTACTTTTTTCGATTTTATCATTCAATATTCCAATAGTCTTGGCATCAGATAAAATTGTGAACCGTGATCCACATAGTCCACCCTGAATCTTCTCCCCTAATTTGGATACGTTTTGATAACTTTTCTTAACAGCTGGATGACGGAACCACCGTTGGACTTGAATCCACGGCCCATATTCATCCTTTCTTGCCACCGTGCATGGAGGAGCCGCTTGTTGGCTTCCCAAACTATCCTTCTCAACGGCATCAACACTAGAATTTCGTTTCATTGATGGGTAATCCAGTGAACCGTGCCCTACAATACCACATGAAAAGCAAATTGGTGGGAGTCCCTCATATGCAACCTTGATTTCTTCTCCATCCAATACAACCCGAGACCGTAGAGGGATACTGATATCCACTTCTACTGCCACCCTGGAGAATTTTCCTCTTTGAGATTGTTGAGTGGTCTCGTCTATTTTGACAGTATATCCCACAAGATTACCTAGAGCACGAAGGATCACAGGGTGGTATCTAGACACCGGGAGCTTTGGGAATCTAACCCAAACTACTGCTCTCGTTATTTTTCCTTGCGGTGGCCGAAACGTAGGGTTCCATGGTTGAACTGACAGTACAAGCCCCAAAACTATCCATGGCCTCTTCATTAATGCATTCATATAATCTTCCTCCTCAATGAAATTGATTAAAAAAGAATCGTAATCAAGATCAATAATTTTCATAGGCCCCGTAGGCCTCCACAATGACTTCAACCGGAATTGCAACATCTTGAATCCAATCTTATGTTGAAGATGAATGAGGCTTCGTGAGCCTAGATGAATTATATTAACAATATATATAGGTATACAGGATACAGAATATGCTTAAGAATATTAAGGAATAAATCTATTCTATATATGTATAAAAGGCTATAATTAAGGGATACTTAAATATGTACACTGACAGTGGCTATAATTAAGGGATACCTAAATATATACACTAACAACCTCTCGCAATCAGAACGGGAGGTGGCTGAACGTTCAGATTGGAGCAAAATTCTGAGAATAAGGCACTAGGTAAACCCTTTGTCATGATATCTGCAAATTGAAGTGATGAAGGAATATGAAGAACACGAATGGTCCCTGCAGCCACTTTCTCACGCACAAAATGAAGATCAATCTCAAAATGTTTAGTGCATGTGTTTTGAACTGGATTAGAAGCTAGGAAAATAGCACTAACATTGTCACAGAAAACCAGAGTTGCATATGGTAATTTATAGCCTAGCTCAGACAATAAAGAATGCAGCCATGACACTTCAGATACAGCATTAGCAACAGTTCAGTATTCGGCTTCAGCATTAGAACGAGAAACAATGGGTTGGCGTTTTGAAGACCAAGAGATGAGATTCGAACCAAAGAACACACAATAGCCAGAAGTAGATCGACGAGTATCGGGACATCCTGCCTAATCAGCATCAGAATAGACTACCATTTTATCTAAAGAACTAGGAGAGAGTAAAAGACCATGATCAATAGTACCCTTAATATACCGCAAAATCCTTTTTATGGCTTTCATATGACTTGTGCGCGGGGCATGCATAAATAAACAAACTTGCTGAACAGCAAAGGCCAAGTCAAGACGGGTGAAAGTGAGGTACTGAAGAGCGCCAACAATACTACGATATTCAGCAGCATCAGATAAAGGTTCACCATCAGTTAATGATAACTTACACTTAGAATCAACAGGAGTGGAGACAGAATTGGCAGTAGACATATGACAACGGTCAAGTAGTTCCCGAGCATATTTCGACTGTGATAAAAATAGGCCAGAAGGAGAATGACTAACAGAAATGCCCAAAAAATAGTGCAAGTTACCCAAATCTGAGATGGCAAACTCTTGTTGTAAAGAATTAATAATGGAAGATAATAATGACGTGGTGGAACCTGTAAGAACAATGTCATCCACATAAAGAAGAAGAATAGCCATGTCCTGACCTTGACGAAAAACAAACATAGAGGAATCAACTTTACTATTAACAAATCCTTTGGAACATATGAAAGAAGCAAACCGGTGGTACCAAGCACGTGGCGCCTGTTTCAGG
>JAOQMS010000180.1:1645260-1672264 GCA_027563885.1 Erythroxylum longipes | reverse complement strand
AAATAAAATCTCGAATAAAACATATCTTAATTAACTATGATAGATTATAAAAAACTTAGCTTTAAAATTTTTGCATATGTAAATCATTTAGCGACGATTTACAAAATCGTTACCAATTGCAAACATTCAACGACGTTTTACGTAATTCGTCACTGTATGTCGGACATTTTGCGATGATAACAAAACTATCTTTGCTAAATACTGGACATTTCTTGACGCTTAAAAAAATCGTCACAAAATGCTAAAGTTTTTACAACTAAAAAGAATTTTAGTCGCCAAATAAGGACTTTAGTGACACTAATGCATATCATCGCGAAATGTTCAACATATTTAATGACGATTGACATAATTTGTCGCAAAAGATGGTTTTTTGCAACGAATAGCGTTAAACTTCACCAAATATTTGCCATTTTACGACTATTAATTATATTCATCGGCAAAGAATTTCTTTCTGACGCTATATTTTTACGTCAGTAAATGTCAAGTTTTAGTAACGACTTATTTTTTTGTCACAAAATGTTCTATTTTGGGGACGAAAATGGTTTCGTCACCAATAAGTTCATCGCCAAATAATCCGTTTGTTGTAGTGAAGTAGGTTTAACCAACGTAAATGGAGCTTTGCCTCCTGATATTGGAGACAGCATTCGAGACAGAGAAGGCAAAAGACAGGTTGGTTTAACCTTAGAAATGCATGTTCCTACAAGACAAGGTTTTGGATACCTGAATTTGTGCCGAAAGGAAATTTAGGTTTGCGATTTTATAGTGAGGTCGTAAGAGGCAGATAAGGATGTTCTATTGGAGCAATGTGGAATGAATTTTGTGTAAATAAATTTTTGTTGAAATTCCTTTTTAGATGTGTAAAAGAAATTTAATTGTTGAATTAATTGAGAAAATTAATGTTTTAAAAATCGAATTAGAAGTTAAACCGATAAGATAAAAAGTTTAAGATTTAAAAAGTTCAACTAGAATTAAATTGTCGTAAAATTGAATAAATATTATATAAAATTAAAGATCTTAAAGTTATTAAAAGAGATTGTTCTTACCTATCAAAAAATTTAAAGCTTAATTGAAAAAATAAATTATTAAGTAAAAATTAATTAATTAAGTTTATTTTTAAGAACTTATTAATTTACAAAAATTGACTGATTAATCAACAAATTGATTTGTTTTTAACAACAAGAATTATTAAAATAAATTTAACTGAAAAATTTGACGGTTCAAGATTTTACAGTTGAACCGGTTGAAATAATTGTGTTTTTGCAACTCAATGGCTTGATTATCTTCGCAAATTACTCCGTAGATTATGTAAAATCTATGAAAAATATTGATAATTGAAAAAATTACAGAAAAAAAAAGTTAATGATAATTGAATTACAGTTATAAATTTTATCTATTATATCTAAAAATAATTTTTCTATCAATTATACTAATAAATTTTTAATAACTCAACATTTGAGTCTCAAATTTCAATATGCCACATTAATTTCACCACATCCAAACGATATTTTATTACACATGAAATATTAACGTAATACATTTATACTTTTCAAATGTGGAATAATTATAAATATGAAATATCAACTTATAGTACAATTTCCTTTATTTAAAATGTAAATAATTATATTTTTCGGACTAGAATAAAACATTCTATCCATTTAGTAAACATTATTGACACGTATCATCTTAATTTAATGAAATATATCTATCTATCTCTATATGAATATTTTGATTGATGAGGTACTCCAAGGTAAAGGGCAATCCAATTTTTATCTTTATAAATGTATAAGACAAAATAACAAAATTCGTGGACAATTGTACAAGCCCATTAGTTCACGTCCTCAATGTAACGAGGGACCTCATGGCCCATGTAAATGCTACGTGTTATGGGCTTATTCACATGTAATGGCAAATACCGACTTCTGCTCGGCAAATCCCTAAGACCTCGGCAACCCATATATCTATAATATATACAAGATCTTAGGGTTTGGAAAATATAGGTAGTTTAATCATTGGTTCATTAGAAGATGCTGTTTAGTTACTTATCAAGCCCGTGCATGTTTGACTATTGACAATTGTCTAGATCATGTTTCTATTTGTATGATGAAAATTAGAAAATGGTGCTTCATATAATCATATTGTATATCTACTCATGACAATTGTCAATAGTCAAAATAGCCTAGCTAATGGGCTATCAACTTCAACTCTTCCAATAATATATATTTAGATGAAGAGTTAGTGAATTTAAAGAAACTAGTCAATTGTATTGGTTAGACATTTACTTTCTCTCTTTTGTTTAAGAATTGATTAACTTGACTAAGCAATCCACTTTGGACCTAAATGTTGGTTAGGTTAGTTCTCCAAGAACACGAACATGTTGTTACGACACATCATATGTATCTAACTCGAAGAAGATCCCACCAAATGCAATCTTGAGTCATTTTCCCTCTATAGTTACAAGAAAACAACAAAACAAGCGCCAAAGTAAAGCAATAATGTAAAAAAGGAGGTAGTACTTTGAAACAAGTGTTGGATTAAAGGAGAGAAACTTTAAAAGAGGCATTAAACAATTTTGTGAAAGGGGAATAGGAAACAATGGAGAATGTAAACTTTAGAAGAGGACTATACCTTTTTGTTTATGGCTCTTCAACTAATGCTTTACAACTTTGTTGTAATTATGAAAGTTCTGAAAGGAGCCTTCCCCAACTTCATATTTCTTTTGTTTTTCTTTCATGCACTTGCACATGGTTAGTTGGGAAATAATGCCACTTTCTATGGGATTCAATGTTTTAATTATAATTGCCTTATAATGCTTTTCTTTTCCTTGTTTAACTATCCATGTTTATTGGTCTCTATCAATCTTAAAGTCAAGCTAAATAATTTACTTCTTGACTTAAAAACTTTCACATACACTTGTTCGATCCTCTATACATTATTGTTCAATCTAAGAAACATATATGTTGATGTAGGAAGCTGGTTCGCACTTTGTTTTCTTTACTTTTTAGTATTGGATTTTAGTGAGTTTAAAAGAGAAATGAGAGGTTGTGAACAGCTTTTGACAAACTCGAGTACTTGACAAAAGTTACACCAAGAAAAACAAAATAAGAAAAGAGATCAAAAGGTGAATGAGAAAAGCATATAACAAGAAGAGAACAGGTTCGTTAATGGATGTTCTCTTATGTACGTTGTCTCGTTGTAAAATGTCGACCAAACAGTGTCATGATGAATATTTTTCCAGCACGACGACATCATCTCTATACAGTGAACTTCAATGAAATCAAATTCACTGAAGTTGAATGTTTAACTTTTTATTTTAAAGACATATTTAAAAAATTAGATACTTATATGAAGTTATTTAATTTTTCAATTCTTATTTTTATTCCAAACTTTACAAATAATTTAATGCAACCGATTTAATAATATATTTCATAAATTTTTGTTTTGAAAATTAATTTATATATAAAGCCAAACATTATATCTCAACCCAAAATTTGGAGGCATTAAATTATAAGTGAATTGTTTTTTAATTAATTTCTTCTAATTACTCGTGGGAAATTAACAACTTGGCTTAATATAATAATGCCCCCAGCCAACTTGGGGAAGACAGTCAAAGTTTACTGAATCTATGTGCCAAGTCTCTGCTGTCAATTTTTAGGGTTGATGAAGTGATAACGTATAATTGCACGAACGTTAGTGTCAATGAACTGACAATCCTGTAACAGGGTCAAGAAATCATAGCAGTCGTCGTGGAAAGTTTTGGTTCGACGCAGAGGTCCAAATCAAAGTCGCAAGTTGTTCATGCACCAATTCAGAACTTTCTTCCTGTCTTAAACCTACATGCATGAACAGACCAAAAACATATCTCCAAGACTCCAACTGACTTCCTTCATCATTCTCTCCCCACATTCAATGCAGTCCCATGGTGTTTAGTTTCCATCATTAACAACCATTACTTGGACTGCAAGCATTTACAGATCTGACTCAGACAATCCAAAACACGTTTTACTCGAATTAGTTTGAATGGCTCAGACCGATTACCATTCTTAGGTCTTTAAAACCATAAACATTGGGTCTCATGCAAAGACCAGGAAGTTGATAACCAATTAGCCAGTTCCACATATTTCCAATTATTCAATGATCTCTGGTTTTTCTCATCAATCCCATTCAGAGGTGCCAGAGGAATTCTGACAAGAGGGGTCAGCCAATATCCTGTTTCCACGTAGGTGCTGTTCATATGTTCCCCATAACAATGGCATCTGGGTCACATGGGAATCCATGTGACTATAGGAGTTAGGCACATCCGACCAATGAGTAGACCGGCCACCATTGACATATCAAAAAATACATAACATATGTATAAGGCCATCGTATTTACGGTACCACCCACCACTCTTTTATCTGGTTAGTGGCTCGACCCTCTAGGCGGGGACCAATTCCCCAGATTGACACAGGGAATGAAAACCCTTTTTTATTTTTACTTGTATCCTAAGAAATCAACACCTCACCTGTGTTAGTTGATTCTCTCTCTTTAACACATTAATTTCTAATACCAAACCCATAGACCGAATCCCGATTAACAATGTGTATGGTCCAGTTGTTCACATGAAAGATTTTGCATACATCTCGAGTTCTTGTCTGGTTTTTGAGAAGGGATAGGTTGATATATGAGCGTAGTTTATTCCAAGTCTAAAAGGTACCCTAATTATAAGACTGCATATACAGTTATCTATGATTATACGATATGATGGTGGTGAAAGAGAGTTGGTTGCTTTGGGAGCAGGGTTCTACTTGCTTTTTGATATCAATTATTGAAGCTTACAAAGACATAGTTTATTTCAGTTAAGGCACCAATGATGGAGTCTCGATGGAACCTAGTGGAGTCCATCTTTCCACGTCCAAAAAGAAAACACATCCAAAGGAGTGTTTTTGTGAAAGCTTGGAGGCATGTTAATTGTCTCTATTCCACCAAAAAAAAAAAGAAAGAAAAATCCGAATGTATTTTTTCTTCACATCAAAACCACGCTCTTCACTACTTCTTTTAAGTGGATTCCAACTCCTCATTCAATCACAGATTCCCTAATTCCTCAGTGGTGGGTTTCCTTTTCATAGACCTAACCAAAAAGCATGCATGACAAAATAACCTCCAAAATTCACTAGGGCAGATTCGTTTCATTTCTTATTAGATATGTGTATGTGTTTGTGTTTGTTTGTGGGGGTGGGGCTCCTCCAAATCTAAGCACCCAATGGACTAGGCTTGTTCCTATGTTTGTGAGCAACTTTACTCTCCTTGTTTGCTTAGACTATTCCAACTAACGCTATTAGCTGCCTCTCCTTATTGCTTGTGGGGCTTGTGATTATCATATAGTAACACCCCTTCATCCAATAAGTTCTTATACATAAATGTTAAAAACACAAACAACTCATGAACATCTTTGACTAAATTATATGATCTATACTATGTAAATGAAGAAAAAAGAAGAGACTGAGTTGTTATTACATTGGTGTGCCACTTATGTTCAATTATGGTACCAACTCAATATTTTTCTATTAGAAAAAGGGTATCTCTAAAGAATATTAAAAATCTCCCAAAATCTTCTCTCCTCCTTGTCTCAGAAAAGGGTGTATGTACATCTTTGGTATGCAAAGAAGGAGACAGTTATAGGTTGTCAAAAAAAAAGAATTAATTAAACCAACGATCATTCATAGTTTTCCTTAAAGCATCACTAATCTATTATTAGTTTCCCAATAATTTGACTCTTTTAGCTGCATTTTATCTCCATCAATCCTATAAATGTAAGGAATCAGTTGAATAATTGATCGAAGACAGCTTAGCTAGAGCTAGTTAGTAGCTCGATGTAAGGCATGGGATAATAATAATAAAGGTTGTTTTAATACGAGATCAAATTGCAACTAGAAAACGAGATTTGGTTTAGTAAAAAGATTCTAGTTTATTGAGATTTGAGAAGAAGGCAATGAATATTCCCCTTCTAGAATGTAAATTAAAGTGCTACTGCTTTGCAACAATTATTGACCTAATAACACATTGAAAGACTCAAAGACATATCTATTTGGTAATGTGGGAAAATTTTTGAATCAATGGCTTATGGGAACATAGAGAAGAAGTCAATCAAAACAAATATGATAGCACCATCATACAAATTATCTAGCTCATAGGTGTTTCTTTTGAGTCAGCATGCCTCTAAGTAATACTTAAAAAGGGATGCTTAATCCAAAATACGGGGTCCCTACATTTTTGTTTTACCAAAAGATGAACATAAAATGATATATCTTATCTCCATATTTAGAATTTGTCTTTAAGCTTTACTCAATAAAGGTCATCAACTTAATTATTAGCTACCCTTTGGTTTTCATTGTACTAATGCATGTCTTCTCATAGCAACATCCTAACTAATCACATTTAAAAAAATTAGGGTATATTAGATTTAGGGTACCATTTTTTGAAAGCTGAATCAGATCCTTATACATAAGGGTAAGTGAGAGGTGTATATTCGAGTTAGCTTTCCTTTGGCGCTCTAAAACATATTTAATTTAGTACAATGAATCCTCGATTTACTTCACTAAGTGAGTGATAGAAATATATATTAAGGGCTTAAAAATGTAGTTTGATAAGGGACATATACTTATGATTTAGGTATATTTGTAGGTATGTATAAAGAGTATATATACGTATAGTGAATATCGTTGGTTTAATATTATAATTAGTAGAGTATCTAGTGTCTTAGAATAAATAATTAGATTTTTTACATGAAGCAGCTTTTGACACTCCAAAGGTAGTTGCTTCCACGCATCACTGAGGTGGAGATGGCTACTTCCTTTGAGATTTTGGTCTGTTTCGATTCAAAACAATGGGCATCCGATGCTTATTAAACATAGTCATGAGTAAGGTTTTTATGACTCCAAATGTCCAATTTTGAAGTGCTTCCAAATTTAATAAAATTGTTGGTCTGAGACCTACATGAAGTCGTATTGATTTGTGTTATCACTGCATGCAATAGAAGCATTACGAATATGTAGCTCAAATATTTATTAGAAATTTCCACACTAGGAACTAGAAATTAAATCAAGCAAAAATTTTATATATAAGATATCCCACAAAATAAAGATTCTCAAATATAACGTGAAAATTAGTTTTTATTTCTAAAATAATATCAGCCGGACTTTGATTGATCGATTCAACTCAATTTTATTTTAATAAATTTAATTAAATGAATTTGATTGACTCTCTTGTTCTTTGTTAATAGTTCATTACTATTTGAGTTTTAAATGGTTATTCGAATTGGTTTGAAATATAATATTAAGCAATTAATAGTATTAAGAATATCGATTTTAAAGTTAATGAAGAAATAGGCCATGTATATTGTAAAGAAAGGGAGGTTCCATTCATTTAGTCAACTTACAAAAATTACACTATCTTTACCCTTGTACAAAAGTAGTTAAAAGAAGTACAAGGCCATTAAGGCCAAGAAATAGTTACAACATCAATTCCTTCTTCTTTTCTTTTTTGTCCTCACACCCTTTTTTTTCCCCCTCTTGTTCACTCTAATTTTATATCATTGAACAAGAAATTACTTTCTAATTCCACCCTTAATTACATTTTTCTTCAAGGGTTTCATGCATTCTTCATAATAGTACTCTTTTACATTCTTGATTGGCCATGTAAAAACTCTCGTTTCCACTCTATCAAACGTTGCAAAAATCCCATAACCTGTGAAAAAAAAAATTTTAAAAACATAAGTGAGCTATATAACAAGTTAAGTAAATTGAAATGAAGAAGAAGAAGAAGAAGCCAATATTATGCAAGCATATAGGATACTTGCCTCAGTTGGTTCTTGCAGAGAATAAAATGCACTTGTGTCCTTGGGAGTTTTAGACACCAAGATACCAAAACCTTGTCCTCTTTCTCTTAAAACCTGAAGATCATATACTTAAACAAATTAGCATTGAAAAAAGAAGAAGAAGAAGAAGAGGGAGAAGTTAATGAAAATATATAACTTTTTGTGTCCTCACAAGCATTGGATACCTTAAATGCATCTTCATCTGTGCGGTCATCTCCTATATAAACAGGAAAAACATCGGTGCAATTGGCATATCCTACAGAAGATACATAAGTTTTAGAGCTCACTCAAGAACAATATATATATAAGTTAATAAAATAACATAGTGGAGAGGTGGCTTCCTTGAAGACACTTAATGGGATTCTAGTTCTGGTTTTATCAATAAACAAATGTCCCACAAGACAAAACTTTGTTGGAAGAATGTATATGCTTTGAAATGAGTGAGAAAGAGCAGTGAAACTCACCTAGAGACTCTAGTAAAAATTCAAGAGCCTTCCCTTTGTCCCATTTGATGGTAGGACGGATCTCCAAAACCTGTATTTTTATTGCACACAAAGAAGTAGTAGTTGTGAGTAATTTATTTTAAGTGAGACAATCTCTGAGTCTACCCACATACTAAAAACTGATAAAAAAATGAAAAGAAAAAGAAAGCTGAAGCAGAGATGATCGTAGCAAATCATTAGATGCCATGTCATGTACAAACACGCACCTTTCTTCCTTGAGAAAGTCGAAGCTTTGGGTACTCCTTCAACACTGACCTAACTACATGTGCCAATTCACTCCATTTCTGCAAGTTTTTATGCATAATTTAAGTTAGAAAATGTTTGTTTTGGAGGGAGGAGATGTCAGTAAGGTTTAACATATGTTATTTACCTTCTCTTCAACACAGCGAAAATGGACTGAGACACAGAACTTGTTGTTCTCCACCTTAGCACCTGGGGTTGATTTTATCTTCTCCACAAGTTCACGGTATACCTGCAGAAACCACATCATTCTTAGTACTTCTGGTTCTGATTAACCATGTCTTGAGTAAAAAACATTTACATGGAAAATGACTAACCTCGTCGATCATCGGAAGGAATTCACTTGCAGGTTGGAATACGACAGCTTCAGTGCTCTAAAAGAACATAAAAATGGAAGTACAAGAAGAGTAGTTAGAAACAAAGGAATACCCTTTTTTTTAACAGTAGCAATGTTTTTATCAGTAGCAAGTGCAAGTTAGAGATAAAGCTCACATACTTTATTGTTTTTGGAGCCTTTTTCTGGTCCCTTGATGTCCATTCCATGGCTTCCAGCGTAATACAGCTCTGCTAATCGTACGAAGTTATACACCTAAACGTACGAAATGGTACAAAAACAGCCAAGTTAGAGATCAAGCTAAGAAGGAAAAGTGAAATATACTCGTTAGCTTAAACTACATTTCAAGCAAGAACGGTGATAGCTAAAAGAATTTACCTTTTCTAAGCACCTCCCACTCACTATAGCAGTAGGAAAACACTTGGCGAGCTTTCTCACTGTTGCTCTCATCTAAATTTGACGTGAAACAGAAAAAAGAAAAGTTTTAGAATCATGATAAGTGTTATGAAAAAGAAAGGAACTAGGAGTATTGAAAACAGAGACGGACCTTCTTGGACATGAAAGCTCGATCTGGGTCGTCAACAATGGGAGAGAGTGTCCCATCATAATCCATAAACATCACTATCTGCTTTCCTCTCGAAGCCTCAATTATATGCTCAAACATGTCTAAAGCTGATGGAAGGCCAAGCTGTAGATAAAAATATCCAACCAAACCAGATTCATCAGATGATCGAAACACAAGCAAAAGAGAAGAAAAAAGAACATAATGAAAGTTGGTATCTTTTTTCCCTGACAGTAAGTACTCACCATCCAAGAATTTTGCTCATCTGCAAGAGAAGGTGTGGACTTGATGTGGGTAGGTGAAGAAGCTTTCATAGAATCAACCCAAGCATTAATTCTAGCGTTTCCATTGATCTCAAGGTTCTTCAAAACTTTGGTTTTCGCAATAGACAAGTAGCCACCAGGCACAGCCGGTGGTTTCTGTGCAGAAGCAGTGAAGATAGAAGAGTTGGAGGCATGAACACATATGGCAAGACTAGA
Organism: Erythroxylum longipes; assembly: GCA_027563885.1. Taxonomy (NCBI): domain Eukaryota; kingdom Viridiplantae; phylum Streptophyta; class Magnoliopsida; order Malpighiales; family Erythroxylaceae; genus Erythroxylum; species Erythroxylum longipes. The sequence goes on along the minus strand of JAOQMS010000180.1, from coordinate 1,662,293 downwards.
CTTAGCATCAGACACCACCACATTCTTGTTCGTCATCTTTGGCTACAAACTTTGCTGCAACAACAAAACACAACATATATTATTCACCTCCTACACCCCAAAAGAAACCAATAAAACCAAACCAAAGAAACCCACCCTCAACAGAGAAGGTAAAAAGAAACAGAGCGCTCTGTTCTTAAGAATAACTTGCAAGATTCAGGAAGCGAAAAAGAAAAATGGAGAGACAGAGAAAATTGAAGAGAGGGTGTGAGAGTGTTGGTTCTTTGTGATGTGAAGAAGGGTGAGGGCAATGGGTAGGCTTTATAGTTGTAAACCAAGGCACTAACGGACGAGAAAGAGGGTCTCGTGCTAATGCTAAAAGAAAGCTGAGCGCCACCACACCACCATTCCTCCTCATGGACTCGCGCTTCAAAGTGGGTCCCACTCTAAAAGAATGGCATGGATGGGCCCCTTGCCCCTGAAATCATCAGGGGGGACCCACGTCACCCCCTCACTTGCGGGACCCGCCCGAGCTTTGGCGCTTAGCCGTCTTTCCATAACTACTGTGACAGCTAATAGTTTCCTCTACGTGGCCTGCAACTTTTGGCTGACTCTATTTTAAATGGGTTTCTGCCACGTGTACTTTCGAGTCAAGACCCTAGAGACCAAGCACCCCGGTCGGGTTTTACTTTTACTTTTGCTCCGGTGACATCGAGCGGTGTTTTGATTTCTCGTTATAAAGGTTCTTAATCACATGTGTTAACAACCATAAGTAGTCTTATCGATTGTATGTTTTTCACTACATTGACAAAGTATTATTTATCATTTAAAATTATTAAATATTTATTCTGAATATCACCTTTTGGAATTTAAAATTAAGACCAAGAGTTTGGTAAAGAATAAGATGTTTGAAACCTAATTTGCTAAATCTTTGGATTTTATAAAACGCCCATTGTAATGCAAACAGAAAACTAACAACTGATCACCTGAAATGCAAAAACCAACAGCTGCTTAATTTACCAAAAAAGAAAAGAAAAACTAGCAGCTGCTTTCCACTCTATAATTAATTAACTAATCAATTTGAACTTATTTTACTATTATTTGTTCCTTTTCTCGATAGGAAAGCTACCATAATTAGTTTAACCATTTTACGGCAAAACTATAGCTTCCAGGAAAGTGCATCAAAGTCAAAAGAGATGTTTTTTTTTTGGCTCTAAGCGTGAACCCGGGTATTCACTATCGATAGCAGTGACTAATCACTCACGACAACGGAACTCTCAGATGAGAGTTAGGTTGCTGGCCACAAATACTATTCCATACTTATGAGTAAGAATCAAACTCCACACCTCATGGTTAAAAAATAAAGGTAGCTACTACTCACGTCACACCTTGTGGTTAATGTCGAAGCAGATGTTGATATGTGTACGAAGTCATACTTAATAAATTATTAAAATAGCTCGTAATTTTTAAATTACATATTAAGTTAATAAATTTGTAATAAATAATTAATTTATATTCTCATAGGTGTATATTATTTTTCAATTTGAATAATAAACTTATTCTTTTTTTCATATGTATTTTTTATTCTTAAATATATATTTAATGGTTATATCTACTTACCTCTTATTTAATCATTTCCTTTTTCATGTAATTTTAAGACTAAAATTTTAAAAGAAAATATATAATTACCGAATTGTAAAATGTGATATATTTAATTCTCTAACAGAAATGCCGATCAAAACTTGAATTCATGTCAAAGCACACATAAGTTGATGAGATTTAATTTTGTAGGTAACTTCATAAATAATTTCTTTATTGTCTTCAAAGTTCTTTATTGTAGCAATGATTTACTTTCCAACAAAAACTTTAAGGCCATGTTTCATTGACATAGATTCTTGCTTGGGAAAGTAATCTTTTTCCTAAAATTTATATTATGACGTTTAGTTCATTTTTTTGAGTAGTTAGGAAAGTAAAAACTTTCCCAATCTAAGAAACGTAGTAACATTTTACTTGAATTCTAAATCCTATCATCCTCTTTAGTATTTAGATTACTTTTTTCATAAATTTTATCTAAAAAATACGCTAGTCAATTCAACCATTTCTTCTCTGTAAACTCTACGACAATCTTCAAGTGCACTATTTGTTTTTTTAATGTTAGAAAAAATTTTAATATTTGATTTGAATTTTAAATTTTATCTTTATATTCGAGTATTTTTCAATACTATATTTACGATATAACATTATTATATAATTAGAATATCATAAATGAAAAAATAACATTTAATAATATAACTTGTATTACAAATTAACATTATTTAATGATTTCATTTTTTATTCAGTTTGTAGGGATATAATTAGAAACACATGTCAAAATTAAATTACATTATATGAAATGTTGTTGCATAGCAAACGCTATAATAAGAATCCACTCAACTTTTCTACTAAAATTTATATAAGTATCCAAACATGTTAATATATTTACTTTCTATAGATTTATGTTTCGAAGAATCAGATTTCAAATTCACTTTACTTTCCCGTCAACCAAACGGGACATAAAAGTCTTGTAAATAACTTGATTGAAGATTAGATACAATCATAAAAATAATCTCATAAATTTTACTTAGTTACTGAGTTAGAACTTGAGAATTAAAAAACATTTTCTTTATGTCTTCACTTTGTTGAATCATAAACACTTGTGTTGACTTTAATTCTTTAATTTAACTAACTAAATGAATAAATAGTATTTGAATTATGACTTGTCCTAAATACAAACAAAAAACTTATTTTTATAACTAGTAAATGTAATTATTATTTTTAACTCATGAATTATATATTATGAATAAATTTTTTATCAATCAAACCATTTAAAATTAAATAATAAATTTAATTTAAGAACTATAATAACAACAATAATTGAGTAAAAATTATGCTGACACGTGAGTAGTACATTGTTTTACCGTAAACTATTAATTGTTGAAATTCCTCAATAAAATACAACTTATACCTTTTAATCTATAAAAAATTTATGAAATCATGAAAATTCAAACGATGAGTGGTGAGTGGAGTTTCCAATATCTACAAACGAGCTCACCTATGCTTCTAACCCGGTTACCCATATCCAGGTTCTATGTGTAGAAAGGCTTTGGTCATGGTATCTCTATCAGTGTCTAGTCGTCTCAGCTTTTTTGTTACACGCGTTCTAACTATTGTTTTTAATTTGTTAATTCTTGCGTGTCTGTTTCTTCTGCTTATTTGTTAGATTTAATTTGTATATGATTTCCTTGCTGTGTGCATCTGATTGACCAACTTGGTATATGTTTGATCAGCTGATTGAGCTTTTCTTCTTTTTTTATTATTACTCTTATTGTGCTTATTATTATTATTATTATTATTATCTTAATATTTGTGTTCCTATTTGTCTTATTATTATTATTATTATTTCTCAACTTGCATCACATATTTGAAGGTTTTTTTAACTCTTCATGTTAAATTTGTTTGTGAATTTACTAAAAATAACCTCTTTATTTCATAGGGATAAAACTGCATATTATCAGAAATCTTCAAATCTCGCATTATCCGGGATTTGAAGAGATCTTAAAAGACCTTTCAAATTAGTTGGACTAGTTAAAAAAGAATAAAGAATTGACTTTCTTATAAATTTTATTAATGATTTATTGGAGGTAACATAAATTGAAAAATCTAATATAGTTTAACGATTAACTAGAAACTTCAACAACCGTGTCGTCAGTAAATAGTGTTCTTGTACTTCACGGTCTTGACTCGCTTGCTTGGATTATGTTTAAAATCGAACAAAAATACCAAAAATTTTAATGAAGATTCAAACAAGTCGAACACGTGTTTCCTGAGTCAGAATTTGCTGTGAGAACTTAAGCAGTTGGTACCTAAAGTTGAGAATAATGGAGGAGCTGAGGAGTAGCTAACCGGCCTATAATGTAGGACTTGGACTTTTCTGTTGCTCTATGGAATTGTTTAGGTCTCTCAGTACAGTATTAGGCTTAAAAACAAACTCATTAAGGACATGATCGAGTTCAGAACTTTTGATCTAGACATGTACTGAGTGATTAAACTCGTGATGAGTATAATTTAATTACACTCGAAAAGAGAGACCAGAATGTACCAGAGTCAGAAGCAAGCATAAGTTGTTGGGTTCTTCACGTAGAAATAAATTCAGTCAAAAAGCTATAAACTGCAGAATAGAGCAGGCAATGGCAGGCAAACACTGGGAAGCAAAGCAACTGCAGAGCGCGGTGAAAAAGAAAAAACAAAACGACAGGACACTCTGAATCTACCCTTGAAACTAGGCATACCCAGTGGAATATTTTTCTTTTCTATAATTTTAAAAACATTAAAATTCTTTAATAAATTTCTAACCTTTAAATTTTTATTTTTTAAAAAAATTGATTAAAAAATAATGACAACATACACTTAACATAAATATTAAATATAATCTAATCAAATATCGATAACATAATAACTCAATTAAGTTCTTAACCTCGATCATAACTAATTAAATAAGATTTAAATTAATAATTTAAGATATTTATAATAAATTATTAGTTTGAGTTATATTAAATTAGTTCAATTCGAGTTTAAGAGTTTAGCTGAATTATTATATAAATAGCATTTAATTAATATAAGTGTGATGTGTTACGTTATGTGTAATTTTTATTAATTTTTAATCGAATTTTGAGAAAAACGAATTTTTTAAAATTTTAAAATTAGAAGTTATTTTTATTTTAAAATTAAATATTTTTTTCAAAATTTCCTTTAAATATAGGCAAAATTTTTGTAATCAAAATGTATATTCAAAAGAAAAAGATTACTTGCAGCCCAAGAATTTGTATTTAAAAAACATAATAAAATAATCAACTCTTCAGACTTGGAGATTTGGGTCTTGACTCTTGATCATTACATTTGTTTTAATTTCATAATCAAACGTGTTCACAGAAAGAAAGTAAAAGATTCTGATCATATTATTATGGTCGGCACGTTCCTGAATTCTTCACATGCATCTTGGTCTTTCTTTAAAAACCTTAAGCCAAGCCTTTTGTTGGTATCTTATTAGTAGTTTAATTACTAGTTCACACGCAGAGGCCAAGATCTTTCGGTTTTATTCTTCATACCAGTCAAAACAGGAGGCGATGTTTGTGGTGATGCTTTGGAGCGTTTTGGTGTTTACTTACGAAGAATACACGTAGTTGCTGATAAATTTATAATTAAGTGGGACAAAAGTGAAGTAATAAAGTGCAAAGGGACAATTATATAATCTAAAAGGTGATTCCGTGTTCTTCGCCTAAATCTACGCTTTTCTTTTTTGGAACATCTAATTTATATATGCTAGCTTCCATACCAGATGAGATGTACCATGTCTAAGTTTAATGAAACATCTTATGTTCTGTCAATAATAAGTTATTGATCATGTACTACATAGTGTGTTCATAGGGGTGATCGTAGGTTCATTAGTGTTAATAGCCATTCCTTTGTAGGATATATAAAAAAATATCCATTCCCTTTAAATATAATGAAACGAGTTAAAAGAGGGGAACCACTTGTTTTCCTTTTAGTTGAAAAAATAAATAGTTTATATTTTTTAGAAAAAGTGGAAATTATGATTTTATAATGTATTAAACTTTTTTTAATTCAAGTATTGATTTATTTTTGTTAAAATATTACCGTTGTGATTAAATTAAAGGAATAAGTTACATACTCTTAAATCTCAATAATGCAAGCCGACCATAATAGTTTTAATAGATAGAAGGTAGAGGAGAATATCCCTATAAAAAAGAACAGATAAAAAAGAGTCAAGATTCTTATATAAATCGATTCTCTTTAACCGATCATGAAAATAAGAATCAATTCCATTGCTATAGCTAATAATTTCTCATATTAAATAATTTCCTTGATGTGATATTAAATTCTCTTTAATTATCAGAACTTACGACCAATTAACATTAAATAATATAATTAAGAAGAAATTACGTTGCGTTTAGCCACTATTCAATTACTTATTTTAAGCTCTTTCCTTGCAAAATTGATGAAGATTAAGAATTTTGATACAAGTAACATGTATGTCAAACGGTATGATTAAATTTAATGAAGCCATATTATCATCTCACTACAATGGAATTGACTCAAATGAGGTCGTCTTAATCTGCTTTTGTTTAACTAAGGCCTCAAAGGTTAAAAGTGTAGGCCGTCTAGCCAACAAGAAACATCCACGGATCCCCATTTAAAAAGCATAAAAAGAAACGCAATGTCACACATACAAAAACTGTAACATAGCTGTGTAGGTTTTGTGAGGTGTCTACATATTTTTTTTACCACGACCCCTTTAGTTTAAGAGTTCGGGAGGAGCAAATGGTTATGGCCACGAGCAATTGTTTGTGTTCATTGAGACACCACACGTGTACTTAAGCATCTCTCTTTTCAACACATAGGCAATCTAATCACACACGTGGAGCAATAACGTGAGTTATTTGTATTCGTGAAGTCCATACCAGAACTAGGTCAGGGCCACATTGCAACTTGTTTGTTGCCTCGACCAGCAAGTAGTCGGCGGAGGATTCGACCATAAATCAGCATCGAACATGTTAGAGAGGCAGAGAGAGTCTAGAGCAATGACAAGGACATGTTATTCTTGTCGAATACTTGGGACGTAAAATATACATTCATGTTTTTGGTCCAAATTAACGTCATATGCGTCTTTTGCATTATGGATGGTCAAGTTCCATTCTTGAAGCATATGGCTCTCGATGTGAATGATGTCAACTCCATGAAGAATGCATGCGTGACGATTGATATATTAATTATTATACATGACAAGTACACAACTTGTGGCTTAAGCTATACGTGTTTCTTTTTCTTTTTGATAATTAAAAGTTTATAATCTATTTTATGGTTAAATATACTAAAGTTTCTTGGGTAAAACTTTATTTTTCGTTTTAGTTTGTATATTTGAGAAATTATTATTTTTATAGTATTTTTTAACTATTATGCAATATTTTTGTTTAATTTTTACCTACTTTTATTTTAAACAATGCAATATCAAATTCTTAAAATGTAATATTATATCATTTTAATATTATAAAGGAACAAAAATTAACAACATATAACAAATAACCTATATGATAGCTAAGTAATATTATAAGAAATAAATAATAACTTTTAAAAATATGATAATTAAATTAAAACTATAAAATTCAATATATTTTAATATGTTTTAAATAAATTATTTGATGAATAGATGAGTTCATTCCGATCTAAAATAGTTAATGGGAAAATTTTAAAAATGTTTAGAGAATTCAAAAACTCGAATAAATAACCTTTAACGTTTGAAATCTCTTTGGAGATCTTTAGGTTGTAATGTTCTTGTGGGTAGGCACGACCAAGACTTTGTAAAAGTTTTGGAATGTTGTTAGTTAGTTGGTCAAATTATACTCCATTTTAGAGAGTTCTAGGGTGTTTCGTGGTTGATGCACTCTGGGAACAACCAAGTCAAACATTCTACCTTGACAGTGGTCTTAAAACATTAATCAAAGACCTACCTTATGTTATGTTCTATGTTCTTTCTCTCCAACTTTGTTAATGCATTAAGTGGTTAAGGTAGGTATGGTAAATGAACTTGACCTAACTAAAGGAGTAGGAAGAAGAAAGTGAAATTGGTTGATGGTTGGTTGGTTAAAACAAACAAATGACAAGGAGTCGAGTCGTTTGGTGGGGTCGATTGCGTGGCCGGAGTTCAGACAGGAAAAAACCAGTTGCTATCTACGCGTGCAAAGCCAAACCTTTTCAAAATGTCGGCCTAAGAATTGACACGTGGGGTTTTTGACTTTGTTGTATACCACCCACTCGGCCTCTACCGACTGGGCCGTCTTGGGGTGTCAGGTGAAGTGAGGCATTATATCGGAGTTCATTTCACGCGGCTTCTTTGTGAAAACAGAGTTTGATGATCAGTCGTTAAGAGCAAATCATGGGTAAATCAAGTAATGATGGGAGGTAGTTTTGTCGGTGACAACCAATTGCCAGGGAAGAGCAAAAGATTTATTGTGCGACTTTTGATGTATTTTGAGAAGACTTTGGGGATGGGATGGGACTGCTCTTTCCTTTCTGCTTTGCTTTTGTTTCTGCAATTCCCCGTCAGGTGGGAACCTGAAAACAAGTTAGTATCCAAGTGTTTCAACTAACGTGATAATATATGTTCATGTGAAACATGGAGTATACATTTATGAGATGTTGTACCATGATGAGTTCCGAAATTCTAAGGAAATAAAGTCTTGTACTTTAGGAAAATTTTAGTGCATTCGAGAAAAAATACTAAGTGGCCTTTGAGGAGTGAGCTCAAGTGGTAAGAGGGAACTCAAAATTGCCACCAAAGTATGAATTTTGAAATTTCTTTTAAGATTTTGGGGTTGAATCAAATTTATTATTTAATTTATGAAATATTAAAGTAAAATAGAATTCATATATTTTTATTTGTATTAAAAATATATTTACAATAGATACAAAAGATAGTAATTACGAGTTTTTATTTTTTAAAAGGATAAATCCTGACAATAATTTTTTAAATTATTTATGTTATATCCTTTATTATTTAAATTTTTTCACTTCAATTCTTATATTTTGAGAATCATCAATTATTATTAAATATTATTACAAAGGAATAAAAATAATTTGTAAAATAAAAAAATCACACAAAGTACACCTTAATTTTTTTATAAGTACTTTTACAAAGTAGGGTATATTCTAGGGGATGAAAATAATTTCCTTTATGAAATTTTCATTTCGAGAAATTAAAAGAGTTCATTATTATCATTCAGTCCGAAATTTTGTAATAAAGTGAGGTCTGAAAAGATCTAATAATATACAATTTTATCTCGACTATTTATGATAAACTCATACAATTATGATACGAAGAAATTGAAAAGAGTAGTACACCTTAATTTTTTATAAGTACTTTTAAAAAGTAGGGTATATTGCATTAAATAAGTGGTCTAGGGGATGAAAATAATTTCCTTTATGAAATTTTCATTTCAAGAAATTGAAAAGAGTTTATTATTATTATTCAGTTTGAAATTTTGTAATAAAGTGAGGTCTGAAAAGATTTAATAATACACAACTTTATCTCGACTATTTATGATAAACCCGTACAATTATGATACGAAGAAATTGAAAAGAGTTAAAGTGAATTGATTAATTATGTACGGACGTGAATGGGCATTACAGCGTATGAATTGATCGATCAACTTTTAGGTCATTTAAGGATCGTTTTCGTATGAGTCAAGTCGACGGCCTCTTTGAAACTCATAATGGCTTAAGCAAGATGGTCCACGTATATAGTCTATAGCCTGTTGGGTTGAATTTGGATGCAGAGACAAGCTGCAGTCTGCAGATATTAAGTACTATACGACCACAATTATTAAGCTGAGAAGGTTGACTTTCAACTGTTTTGAATGTTGACTAACTAGACAAATTTATTATACAAACTATTTATTAAGAAATAAAATACCCTATTTTATATTTAAAAATAAGTATTTAATATGTGCTTAATTAATATAAACCGAGTATTTATGCCTTTTAACTTTCAAACTTCAACTTGAGGCAGCCTATTGTGTTTTAAGTCAAACTTTGATGGTCTACGAGATGGAACTTATGAATTACCAAAACTTTTAAGTATATTTTTATATGTTTGAAACCACTTGAAGAAATATAATAAAGTAAAACCTAAATTTTATTGATTCATCTAATAAAAAATATAATTTAGATTTTAAATTAAATTATTTTTAAAATAAGTAATAATTAATTTTATATTTAATTTTCACGTGTTAAAGTATTATTTTACGCTTATTATTCGTATTATAATATATGTATTCTACACATATTAAAACAAATACACACAAAGAAATATGAATAAATAAATATATATATATTGTTTTTTTAAAAAATCAAATAATATACTCGACGAGTTGTACACATCGTCTCTAACCTTGACATTTCAAGACCATTTTCAAAAGACAGAAGCTTTTGGAGATTCCACGACATTGAAGAGGAAACCAAAGTTTTCGTCTTTTCTTTTTCTTTTCTTTTTTCTTTTCTCTAACAGAAGAAAGAGACAACTAACTGAAATAACTGCCACGCCGGCGTATCCCCTAAACTTTCGGCTTGATGTGGGACCCACGAGGGACGAACTCTCACTATAGTAGCGCCACCGCATGATGGGGTTGATGGACCCCCCCACACCCACGACGCTTGCTTTTTCTCTCCAACTTGTCACGTAGGAGATGACACGTGAGGGCCCCTGCCCTAGCCATCATACTCGAAGGATGGATGTATCGATGGGATGATGGATGTATCCGATATATCTCTCTCGTCTCTTCTTTATTTGTCGCTTTGTTTGGTTGGCTCTTAGAACGTGATCCGTCGTAGCTTCTTTTCTATCCGTTTCACCTTTGTAGGGAAATAAAGAAAAGGATAAATAACTATTATTTTTTATTAAAAAATTGATAATATTGTGTGGACTCTTATGTGCAATAAGTGGATTCAATCATCGAAACACGAAGAGAAAACTTGAACTCTTAAAAGATGGGGTTCAATAATTTGGTATGGAACTGCTAGAAATGGCTAAAAATTATAAAAGGGAAATCAATAAATTGAAAAAAATAAGGAGAAAATTAAGTACTTTGGGAGAGTTATATGAAGTGCATTAATAATATTATTTAAAATGAATTACAAAATAACCAATTTATATTTTTATTATATTTTTAAGATAACGTATTCAAAAAATCGAATCTTTTTATTTTAATTTAATTCCAAATTTTTAATATAGTGAATAATCCTTTAAAACTAAAATATTATTTTTACTGATATGATATATTTATTAAATGTCACATTCATTAACCATATAAACAAAAATAATAATTTGAGATGATTTGTATAAATTTAAAAGGTTAGTGACTAAACTGAAAATTTTTAAAAGTTTGATACTAATTTAAAAATTTTGTAAAAGATTAACTATTTTTTGAATATGTTATCTCTATTTTCATATGCAAATAAATTAAATAAGTAAACTATAATAATCTTTCTCGGAGATATATTTTAATTAATTGTTATTACATCAATAAAATTTTAAATTTTTTTCTTTTTATTCAAGTTAATCGTTTCAAACATGATATTTATATTAAATTATACACTAAAACTTATTTAGAAAACCAATAAATTAGCTTAAACAATACAATAACATTTTATTTAACGCTAAATCAATTCAATCAAATCTTCTTTTAGCTTTAACCATGTTATTTTCACAATCCTCTTTGGAGTGATCGAGTTGGTAAAATGAGGGGTATAAGACTAAAAAGTTCTGTGTTCGAATCTCCCTACTTACGCTCTTTTTATCAAGTTTGTCATATAGGACTTGCCTAATGCAAAGTACCTATTACATCAATTTAAATATTTACCCAGGATACATTCCAAAAATAACAACTACGAATTTCTCCCTTAAAAAAAAAGTTATTTTCACACCCATAATATCACAACGTAGCCATCACCTTTGCCAAATACTCGAAATGCTCTTTTGAGTCTTTTTAAGAGATTGAGCTTTCATCTCTCCCTCTCTCATTGTCTCTCCAATACTAAAATTCGATTATGAAAAAGAGTTAAGTGAAATTTATAAGTCAATTATTGCGACAAGTTAACTGCCTATAACTACCCTAAATTAAGTTAAATTAACAATTGGTTTTTGTCAAAATATTGATATTTAAAATAATATATATTTCATTTCAATGTTAAAATTGGCTAATTCCATGAACATGTCTAAGTACAAGACCAAGCTTAACACCATTTTAGGCAACAAACAATTACACTTTATCATGTGTCTCTTCAATTGATCAAAAGCTGCTTATCATCAGGACTTACCGATTCAGGAGCCACCATTACTTTTTGTTTTTTTCTTTATTTTCAGCCAACCCTTTTGAATTTTTTCTTAGTATTTTAATATGCTTACTATTTAAACAAAAGTAATGAAAGTATAATCGTTTAAAAGTACACATAAAGTCATACAAATCATTCCATAGATATCTAACGATCTACGCTCTAAAAAGGCTTTACTAGATACGAACCCTTTAAGGACACCAATTTCGAGTGATTCTTTTTTTTTTTAAAGCCTTATCTACTCAATTTTAAATGTTAAAATAGAAATACTATAAATGTAACTTGTTCGGATATAGTTATCTTACTAATAATCAAATAATCATGGGGTAAGATAATATTATATATGTGATCTTTGGATTAAAAAAGGGATAAAAGTATGATTAAAATAATATGGTATGGAAGGTTGGGAGGGGATGAGTCATTATGTAGTATTTCTACTTTATATTGTTCTATGGCTGAGATGTGGCTCTTCAATAAGTGACAATTAGTCGTTTTCTTCCTTTATTTATGGTTGTAACTTGTAACTTTAACTATATATTATTTTAATTTGTTTTTCCTTCTTTCCAATAACTTTAATAATATGAAAACTTGGTGGGAAGAAACTATATGTAATTTTAAAGAAAGCAACATTTGAATTTTTTGGGGCTAAATATTATACTTGAATTATGCAATTTACGAGATATTATATATATAACAATTTTGCCCTTAGGGGCAATTTTGTAATTTTCCCGTATGATGGACAGTTATTAATTATAATTTTAGTTTTTTAATAAATTATCGGTTATATTACGTAATTTGATCCAGATAAAGGTAATACAGTGGCCCAATAAATGATCTAGATTAATGGGTCGAAGTCCGGGTAAAAAATTAGTCACTTTCAGTGTGAACCTGATCCATATCGGCCCTGTGACGGAGAAACCCAATATGAAAGCTATATAAATAGGTTATGGTCTCTTGCAATTGCTTTATTCACGAGCATTGGGGAAGTCCAACACGGAAGCTATATGAATAGTTTATGGTCTCCTGCAATTGCCTAGATCATTCACGAACATTCAGAACTCTGATACGTTAAGAGGGTTCGTGTTTTGAGAAAACTGCAAAAGATCTAGAGTATGTGCCAGTGAACGTTTTCTATAAAGGTTCCAGGAAGATTTGAGCTCGTTTGGTAGCCAAAATCAGCTTCAGAATATGGAATGGAACCGAAATCAAGTATTTTGCATTTCTTCGTTTTCAATCCTTTCACGATTGATTCTGAGTTCGTAATGTATATATATATATAAAATAACAATTGCAATTACTTTTTATATGATTATGGTTAAAAAATAATTTTAGATTGAAATATAAATTTTAAGTTTAAATACTGTTATTTGTTTTACTTCTTTTCGTAAATCTTTTGAACTTTTTTTTTAATTCTTGTATCTTGTGTTTAGTTTAAACACTTTTATCTTTAGTACTTCTCTTTTTAGTCATTTTAGTTAAGTATTTTTTCTTTTTATTTATTTGTTTATATTGTTTATATTAATTAATTTATTTTATCATTTACGTTTTTATTTGTATTTTATTTTATTTTAAATTCTCTATCTTTTTATTTTGATTTTGAACTTCTCTATTCTTATTTTGTTTTTAAGTTATTTTTATGCAATTATTTGTTTATATTTTATACTTTTGTTTTTTTAAATAGTTCTCAATATTTTTTTCTCTTTTTTTCCCCTTTTCTTGTGGGTTTATCATAAATAACATTTCTATTAGTTAAGGGGTAAGGTTGCGTGTTTTTAAATCTCCTCAAACCTCACTTCTCATCCAAATTTTTATTATTAAGATACTTTCGATGATACTTCTAACTAAAATTTTATGATATGATTTAATAGGTCTGGATTTTTTTTAAAAAGGTGTAATGATAAAGCAACATGCTTGAGTTAAAAGTAATAATTAAAAACTTGAATTAATTTAGTTAATTCAACCACAAAAATTTGAGTCGGTCAATTTTAATTTATTATAATAAATTTTATTGTTAAAAATTAACTAGTTTAACTATAAATTAAATCATTTTTAAAAACCAGATTAAACTAGTTAGTTTTCATGTAACAATCTTTTTCTTGAATTAAATTTCAACATCTTTACTGAGTAAAGATAGTTTATAATACTATTTTAAATTATTCAAATTTATTCAATTTTTATTATATAATAATTTTATGACTATTGAATACAAGTTGAATCTTTTAAACTTTAAACTTTTTCTTTTATAAATTTAATTTCTAATCCAATTTTTAAAATGTTAGTGGGCTTGCTTGTTAAACAAAAAATAACCTTCCATGTAAATTATATTGGAACCATTTCCTTATCTCGTGCTGCTTATAACTCAATATCCTCGTTTGACTACTATATATTTACCAAAATGCAACTCAAAACTAAGAGTATAGTCATCATTCCAAGCTTTGAATTATAATTTGGATTGATTACTATTGATATAATGGCTAAATTGTGGTTGGAAGCCGACTTGGCCGGAAAATGACAATCCAAAAAAAATTCATTAAAACCCACTAACCCTACCTACAGGCAAAAGGGTCGACGTGACATTGCATGGATTTCCTTGGATTCCAAGTTCCACGGATTATGTTAAATCATCATCTTCTTCCTATTCAAAACCCAAATAGGATTTGAACTCTTCTTTCTTCTGATTGATTGTGATTATGACAAGACTTTATAATTAATCCGCATCAAATTTGTCGGTTTACATATTTAACAAACTGAACATTGATTCCAAAAGTAACCATTGAATAGCTTAGATTTCTACTTCTACTATTCCTTTTTTCCCCCCCTTCACCTAAAATTGTAATAAACTCGTGGAAGAAGGCTTTCAACCTCAGAATTTTGGTCCTTATCCTCCGAATCAGCGACATGAATTCGAAGAATCATCATTGTCATCATCGTCGAATGATATCATTTTATGTTCTAAGTCCTTATCTTGAACATTGTTAATGGTCGGCAAAACAAGTCAGTCCAAATTTGGGGTCCAATTACCATAAACCAATTCATCATATAAGAGATGTTCTCTCAACTTTTTTGTCTAAAAATGAATTTTTATCTACAATCTTCTTGCTAATTATCCCACTTTTCATCTTTAATCTATTGCTAATTGGGATATCATAACTTCGCTATCACATTACAAGACAAAACAAACTTAAAATAAAGGGTTTTGAGATAAATCCATACCTTTTGCCCTTTTCCTTTATCTTTACTTACCATATCACTTAACTATTTCCAACTGAAACAGTTGGTGATTTGATCGAATGGGACCTTCCTACTAAGGTCCACGTCGGCATGTTGGAGTTACACGTGGCCGACATCGATTTCTTGATAAAAAATTCACATTTGATAATTACGTATTTTATTTTATTTTAAATGATCTAATTGTGAAGTGACAAATGGTTCTTTTTTCACGTTTTTGCGCCCGTTAAAAAAATAAGTGGGAGCCTAGTGGGCAATGGCATAGTGTAAAAGTTCAGCAAATTGATTTGACGTGATTCTGTTGCAAAAAGAACAAAATAAAATTGTTTTGGCTCCAGTAAATGCGGTATATGGAGGCATTAATTATAATTACGCATGTTCTATTTATGATTTTTTTTCCATATTTTATTAAATATCATCCTCACATTTATATGAACTCGCATATATATGAATATAATTTAATAAGATAAGATTAGAACAGAGTAAGTGAAACAAAAATTTTGATGAGTTTATTATATATAATAAAGTAACTACCAGGGTAGACTTATATAATTATCTTATTTATGCAATTAAATCAGAAATCAATTACATCTAAACAATCATGAGATTAATTATTTTTAAAATTAAATTTTCATTGTAATATATTCTAACAACAACAATACTCTGTGTGAATCCACTAACAAGCAGGATCTAGAGAGATCTAGTACTACATAATTTTACTTTTAACTAGTACAAAGTTTATTATATATTTTATATACTTAATTATTAATATATATCATCAATAAATTATATAATATTCAAATAAAATGATAAAAAAAAACTAAATTAGGAGTGATAGTGATTTGAAGCAACTTTGAAAAATTTTAAGGTCCTAATTTGAATATAAAATTGATAAATAAATAGATTTGGAATAAAATTTATTTAGACTTTAAACATATTTTAAAAAATAAACTCTTTTATTGAATCAAAATTTTATTTTTAGTTTGAATTTAAACTAAAACTATGTGTAAAGAAATATTTTATGTCGTAATTTGATTAAGTGCCTATTTGAATGAGCTTATATCAGTAGAGCTTTTTTAAGAAGAGTTTTTTTAATAAGCTAGTTGACTGTTTGACTATCATTCAAAAACGAGCTTTTTTGAAAGAGCTTCATACAATAGACTGTTTAGCAACATAAAAATAAAAAACATATTTAATTTTAACTATATTTTATTTTGTAATAAAAATTATTTATGCATATAAATATTATTTAAAATATATTAAACGATATGCAAAGCACAATATATTAATTATCACTACAAGAAAATAGTGAGTTAGCGATGGAAAATACCGACGGAAATGACAAATATTCCGTCAGTATTTAACATTACCGATAGAATATACCGACGGACAAAAACGTCGGAGATTCGGCCGTAGCTAAATTTACCAACGGTAAAGAAACTTTCCGTCAGTAAGTTTACCGACGGAATAAAATAACCGTCGGTAATTTCAACTGAAAAGTTACCGACCGTTATTCCGTCGGTAAACTTACCGACGGAAATTAACTTTCCAACACTAATTTTATCGACGGTAAGTTGCTAAACTGTATGTAAATTTAGCATCAGAATGTTTTAATATTGTTGGTAAATTTACCGACGGACATAACGTTACCGTCGGTAAATAAGCTTACTCATTACCGACGGATCTTATTGTCCGTCGGTATAGTTTATAGACATTTACCGATGGAAATTATGAATGTTTCCGTCGGTAAAATTTTTTATTAAATTTTTTAAAAAATATATATTTCCATTATATTTAAATTATAATCGTTGGAAAATTTTATTAATTAGATATTTATAATATATATTTAATTAGATATAAATAATTAAATAAAAATTTTGATT